>AYEL01051850.1:0-337896 GCA_000484575.1 Olivierus martensii | reverse complement strand
TAACTTTTGTATAAACTGATTCCCATAATATAAAAATTTTTCTTTATAAAACTTTTTACCTTATATAAGATTATTCTGCTAAAGCTAAATAATCCCTAATGGAAACTTTTAGAATTAAGCTATAATTAATAATTTTGTGAATTTGATCTACAGTGCCACCATCAATTAATTCGATGATTAATTTAAATTAAATTTTAGCTAAACTGACTCCTCTGATATTTACTAATTGAACTTTAATTTTTAATTATTTCTCAAAATAAAAATTAAAAAAAATGTGGGACTCCTCTGATATTTACTAATTGAACTTTAATTTTTAATTATTTCTCAAAATAAAAATTTAAAAAAATGTGAAAAAGTTAACAACAAATATTTTTTTCACATTATAGAAGAAAAAGTATTTTTTATTATGATAAAATATAAAAAAAATTATTTCCAGCATATATAAAATGACAGATACTTCATGGTATCTGTCATTTTAAATTGCACTACATTGTCAATTTCAGAATGGTAAAAATTTTTGATGTCACATTAGTTCATAAAGTGGAATGGCAATACATTATAGCAAGATGAGTAGTAAAATTGATTAAACAATATAGCAAAAATGCATTAAATGAGTATGCATTAGGCAAGTTATACCTCTATTTTAAATTACTTTCATTAATTGTTTATACATAATATTCATAATGTATCATATAGGAATTATTATATATTTGATCATGTTTTTTACAATTACAAATTTATTTGTTATTTAAAAACATATAAATTAATTAATTTTTATATATTCAGGCCTGCTGTAAATTGGAATATATCACATTTAACCTGTGAATTGGGAGATAGTGAAATATGGCTTTATAATATTTTAAAAGATAAGAATAATTATGTAAGTTTTCAAAAAAATTTTAAATATTTTGTTTATAAAATACTTTTAAAAAAGATAAAATATTAACTGCCCTACAGGAAAATAAGTCTTTAATGTTTCCAGTTGAAAGAAGCTATTTTCTAAGTGTTACAAGGTACTTTTAATATTAAAATATATATATATATATTCATTTTAATAGGGCTCAAAAATTTCTCACCTTTTGAATTTTGCTTCCTTGAAGCAAAATTCGTTGCTGCCAGAAAACATTTTTAAAAATGGATTTCTACATAAAAAATAAACTTCTTTCACTGATTGAAAGAATGGAATCTAAAAATGCTGAGAATAATATATAAAATAGAATATATTAAATTTTAAAAATGAGATTCATAAGAAATGAACATCAATCAGAGAATATTAAAACAATTATTATTATTATTATTTAGTTTAATACACTATTAAACTATTAATATATATTATATAAAATTTTTATAAAAAATTAATTATATAATATTAAATTTAAATTAATATATATTATTAAATAATTATTATATTTAGATCAATATGCCAATACTCAACTTATGAATTGTCATCAGTGAGAAGTGATAGATTATTTTTAATTGTCATATTGTATTTTGATATTATTATTTTATAGTATATTATATCTGATACTATTAGTCTTTGACTGTTTACAAATAAATAATTTTAGTCACTACTCACAATAAAATATATTACAAAATTAACTTGAAGCAAAAAATAAAAAGACAATTTTATAGTTTTTGTTATAGAGAGAAAAATAATTTTATGACAGAGATTTCAATATAATGACTAAGATCATGATTCTTATAAAACTGAAAGAAATAAGTGCATGCGACACCCGATGAAATCGTATAGTTAAATGAAAAATATTTGGTATATTGTACATTTATAAACAAAGAAACTTGAGGAAAATTGACACCCCAGGAAAGGATAAAATAAATTTCCTACCATGGCACGAAGGGATTTTAGTCCTCTATCACATAAAATAATAATTATATACAAGATTAATTCGGCCGTAATGATTGTATTACGTGGAGGGGTCGTTAAGATTAAAATATAGGAAGAAAACTTGTTATGTCTAAATGATGGGATGGAAATCGAGAGAGTGTGTCTCTCCCAGAATTGTTTTCCTTTATTAGGGTATGTCAGTTAAGATTTGATGTTCGACCTGGGATACAACAAAAAGTAAAAAGAAATTCTTCTAGAAGACAATCGAGTCTCGATCGTCAAAGGTGCCAGTTGAACTTAGATAAAGTAAGTCCCTAGTTTCGGTAACGAACAGTTGATTTTCATAATATTGCATCGAAGAAAAAAGTTTCTTGCCCTGTCTACATATTTCAAAAGTCCGACAGAAAGAAAAATGTAATTCTTGCGAGAACAGTAATATCAGAACGGACAACTACTGAATATTCAATAATTTTTGATAGTATCCAAACGAACTTGTCACTCCATGGATAAGTGCACGCCTATTAATTCACAACTACATCCACAAAACAAATGACGGAATTTCTAGGCTTCACAAGGACTGGGACAGCATTCTGTTAGGTTCTTCCTTTTCAACAACTCCAAAGTGTGTTTCCTTCTTGCCTGATCTATATATTTGTACAACGTCTGTAAGGAAATGTCTCTCGCCATATGAACATGGTTATAGTTGACAAAACTGTTGTTGTCTGAGTTAATACTGCATCGGCACATTCTGCCGTTCTTCCGTTAGTCCTACGTGACATCCACAACTTTTCATAGGCCAATTCCTGAGGCTGTTCCTCTTATAGATCTCGTCAACAAGAGGTCTCACAATGTTAAAAAAAGAAAATAATTGCTTTAAAAATAATAGCAGAAGATTTTCTAATTTGTAGTTTGTGTTTTATTGTATTTTTTACATTTTAATATTTCCTTCGTTCATTTACATTATTTATGAAAAATATTAATATACGACCCGCGTAATGTTTAAGAGTATCCGCAATTCTCGTGATGAAAATCTGGAAAGAATATTGAATGATGTTTCATATATCATCTTTATTAAAATAACATAATATTTAATAATATTATTTTAATTTTGTTTTTAATATTTTGGTTGCATTTCTGTTTGGATATAGAGAATTTCAATTAAAATAGAAATATATCGCGAATATATCTGTCTATAATCGTATTTTTTTCAGTTATATTCTTCATTATTAAGTGGAAAACATTTTTATTTTTTCGTAGATATATTTACACTATGATAATAAGAAATATAACATAATCCACAAGTTAAATATGTGCCAAAAATTTATTATTTTTAGTACTTTTCCTTGAATCTTAAGAATAAACGGTTTTTAATTTATAGCGAGTATAAAAATGCTAAAACATATGCTAACGTTAACTCATTTTCTTTATAAATGTCGAAATAACCATCGGGCGATGACAAATATTTACACTATAGAATAAAAATTAAATTAATTATATCACGAAATTTTTTTATTTTATTTCTCATCGTGACAATGAATTCGAATCAGAATACTAGATACTGGTCTAATAGTCAAGATCTTTATTCGATTTTATATTTGATTTGATGAATACGCATTTCGTGTTCATCAAGATTAGGAAAATTACCTCATCAATTTGCTTATATTACATGAATAACATAATCTTACGCAGAATTTAAAATACATTTCTTAAAAAATATTGCATTATTACTACAGAATTGTAAATATTTACGTTACTCTTTACTAGGCAAACTTCATCAAATTTAATGATTTAACAATATTCAGACAGGTAAGATGTATATTAACATTATTATTAACTATAAAGTAAGATATTCAAAATAAGTACACAAAATTAAACAGAATACTACTTACTGATTTAATATAAAACAATTGAAATTGAAAAAAGAAATAAAAAATTGGCTTTCCGTTTATCCACGAAATTAAATTACACAACATTCTTATCGAAAGCATTATATTTGTTATTGCACGTTTGTGAAATATTTTACGGATACTCCCTTCTGAAAGAGGAAAAATCTTAATTCTATCACGTAAAATTTCATATTGTTCTGTAGGAATGACATAAATGAAATTACATTTAAATTCTTTGACTATTTTTAAAGCAACAAACTCCTCATTTTCATCTGCATTTAGCTCTTCTCTTAGATTATTTGATATCTCTTTCGAACATTCGATATCTGTAAAAAAATATATATTTCCAAAGAAAGAAAGGCCAGAGAAATAAATTTTATGTTTGATTGGCCCAATTTGTTTAAAGAAATCTATAATGCAAGAAGTTACTTCTCGATGATTACTTATATTAGCATACGATTTTCTTATATCAACAGAAAAAAGACTAAACATGATCTTTATAATGTCAATAACCTGGATACCTGCGGAAAGGGAAGTAACCAATTTAAGCAAAATATTTAGATAAATAGGATAAAGATCAGGCATAATATTTATACTGTCAAAATCCTGGATACCTGTAAAAAGGAAAATAACCAATTTATCGAAAATATTATAATTTTTGTAAAAATCAATCAAGTTTTCTCTAAATATCTCGTATGTACTTTTACTTTCTGGAAAGATAAAGTACACTTGAGTAAAATTATACAGAGGTAACAATACTTTAGCATCGTCTACGTCACTATACGAAAACATCAGGCGAGAAAAAGAACAAAACAATTCCCAGTTGGTTTTGATTTTTATTTCTCTGTATGCTTGAAGCATGAAGTTAGGTCTATATAAACATAGACGGTTAAATTCCATGTATCGCATCTTAAAGGAATCTTGTAACTTTTCCGGAAATGGTTCTTCTCCGGAAAGTCCTATCAGAAAGAGTAAAATGTTATCAGAAATATAAATTTCGGGAAAATAAAAATAAGCAGTAAGGGCTACTATAAATTCGCTAAATGAGAAATGCACAAACTGGTAATGACCATCTTCATCGAAAGTAGAAAAAGAAACAAATTCTAGAATACCCAATCCAACAATAAAGTTATATTCTTCTTCTATAGGGAAAAGCTTCTTCAAATCTGTAATTATATTCTTTAATAAATATTTTGATTTACCTAATCTAATCATCAAATCTTCTCCGAAGAAATATTTTCCTTTTTTCAAATTAGAATTGCCGCCGTTTTTACTTAGGTACCTTTTAATAAGCAAAGAAACCATTCGTATGTACAAATCTGTGATACTTTCCTTTAAGCACTGGCCATCGTTGATATATAAGCAACATATCATATGCAGAATAAGAGGACATTTTCTTATAACAGAAAAATATTCTTTTACTTTCAATATTTCATATAATTCTTTACCTTTATCTTCATGATCTTCAAACATCAGTTCAATATACTTCTCTTGTTGTTGTTCAGTAAAACCTTCGACAGAAAATCGTGACTTCATGTCTTCTCTGATATCTTCTGTCGCTTCAGGACGACTAGTAACAAGGATTGTCATTCGCAGAGAAATATCGAAAGATTCTTCTCGGATAAATTTCAAAACTGAACTTTTGTATGAAATCTCATCGAATCCATCTAACATTACCAATATATTCAGATTTTCTTTCTTTATTTTAGATATTACTTCTCCTTCTGCATTCTGAAATATATTATACAGAACTAAATCATGTAAACTTTTTTCACCTAATTCCCGTAGTAAAATAACAACAACAAGATCAAAATGTTCTAGATAAGTGGACGATGTTCCTCCACTAGCCCAATCGTAAGCAATTTTCTTGCAAAGAGTAGTTTTCCCATAACCTGATCCTCCCGAAAGCAATATCGTCTGGTGACCCTTTACCACCTTTGAGAAAATTCCTTCTACGTTTATTTTTTCCCCTTCTTTCTTTCCAAAGAGATTTGACTTCTCCACGATTAACTCCACGAAAAGATCCTTTATTGGAAAATCATTCCTCTTTCCATCCCAAAAGAAGGACCGCATGTATTGAAAATTTGTTCTGTATCGATCTTTCAGTCTTTCTTTACACTTCAGAAGTATTGCTAGAAAGATAAAAATCAAATACATATATAGAACTTCTGTTTAATATTTATATAATACTTTACTTAATTAATATTATTATAGATATGTAATTATTAATAAGATCGTTTTTATGGAAATCCAGAAAAGTTTATCTATGATATGAGTATTCACTTTATTCTTCTATCATAATTACATTGAAAATGATAGAATACAATGTATACTACTGACTTTGAATTAGTAGTGTACATTGATTTATTTTTTTACAATTAGCTTATAACAAAATACATTCGTGGACAAAAAACTGCTGTAACATAAAGCAGTCAATACAGAAGTTAAAATTTGGTAAATAATATAATATGGTTTGGAAAAACTATTAAAATAATTGCACATCGTGACATGTATATTGTTAAATTGTATTTAAACTCTTTTAGGTCCGGTTTAATGCAATAACTATTAATTAGCATTTATCTAACAATTGTAAAACTGAGATAAATGGTGAATAAAGCAAACGGGAACTGTATTATAAAATCAAAATTGTATTTAAACTCTTTTAGGTCCGGTTTAATGCAATAACTATTAATTAGCATTTATCCAACAATTGTAAAACTGAGATAACTGGTGAATAAAGCAAACGGGAACTGTAACTGGATATTATAAAATCAGGTGTCCGTAAAATAACGGTATAACGCCATTTTTGGAATATAGTATAATACTATTCAAACCAATAATTGCTTTACCATTTAAGATAATATAGTTAAAATCTAAACACTGGTAGCAGTAGAGTAATCAATAAAAACTTTATTCGCGTATTACTTTCAATTGCTATGCAATTATCATCAGCACTAAATTACAATCATTAACATAAGAACGGTTTAACAGAAAGAATGTGGAATCTTCAGAGCATTCTATTTACAAAAGTTTAAAATTTGAAAAATTTAAGGTATTAATTTATAAAAGGAGATCAGGGATTTATGGAGGCGGAGCTATCTATTAGCTAACGTCTCCACCCAAAAATCTAAGAAATGCACTTTAGTATTATCTACTTGGTCAGTCTTTAGACATAGTCTTAGGCTTTTATCGTTGAAAAAGAATGTGGAATCTTCAGAGCATTCTATTTACAAAAGTTTAAAATTTGAAAAATTTAAGGAGATCAGGATCAAATTTAAGGATCTTATAAAAGGAGATCAGGGATTTATGGAGGCGGAGCTATCTATTAGCTAACGTCTCCACCCAAAATCTAAGAAATGCACTTTAGTATTATCTACTTGGTCACTCTTTAGACATAGTCTTAGGCTTTTATCGTTGAAACTTGCGATCAAATCTTCGGATCTATCACAGTCTGGAAACAGTTAATGAGGACTTAATCAACGTTTCGCTTATAGATTTTATAGTTATTGATTAACGTTTGTAAAGATGTTTTTTCTTTAGTGCGTATTACCAATTCTTCTAGGCAGCCTGCCATCGGGTCCAATGAAGAATCCTTTTTGTTGACGATAGAATTTACACCTGAGACGAGTTCAGTAGCGAAACGATTAGTGAATAGTATTTTGCAGTGGCGCTAGTGGCTGCAGCCACGTAACTGAATGGTGAAGGTGGTTAATCTAACATCAAAATGACGGAGAATATTGTAACAATCAAATTGTCGATTATTTCCCCGATTTATTTATGTTGGAATCTAGAAAATATTACAATATTAAAAAACTGTTGTTATTAATTAACATTTTCCATCGCATTTTTCGTATTCATCCACGAACACATCGGATTGCATATTTCCATAAAGTGAAGTCACTTTTTCCATGAAGGCTGCCATCATGTCGATTAGATCTGCAGCTACACTCTATTCCGCTTCGAATTCTAACTTCGCAGTGCTGCGCGCTAAATTGCAGCAGTGCGTTTAGTAGCGGTTAGCTAAGTTAGCTATCGCAGCCGCTGCTCTACTGAACTCTACTGAACTCGAAGAATGAATGCATATATAATCCGCTTTTTCTTTTATTAAAGATGGGGTCACAAAAGTATTGTATAAGTTGTCCTGGAGGAATTGATACAGAATGGTTCAGGTCGATGAGCTCTATGAAAGTGAACAGGCTTTCGAAGTCCATGGTGGATAAGCATTCGCCAAATTCTGGTTTTAAGTTTGTTATTTCTTTAGTACCGTCAGCTAAAGAAAAACACGTGAGATCATAGGTGTTTAATTTTTGGTTATACCGCATCACTAAAGATTTTTGTTACGAGGGTGATTGTCTTTCCTCGAAAACAGGTCTGATAGTAAGCGGTGAAACATAAAAAAATAAGCAACACAATCTGCCCTAGACTTCTCGGATTCGCTAAAACTCAAAAGTCAATAAATTTATTTCAACTGGAAATTATAGGGAAGTTGATTTTAATTTTGACTGTGAATTATTTATCTAAGATGCAATTAACAAAGGATTCAGAATGTTTAAAAATATTTAAGATACCGCATGAGATTTTTAGCATCTTTAAGATAAATCATCAATAATAAAACATCACTTCCAGGCTGTGGATTAACTAGATTAATCCACAAACGAATAATCCAATCTCGAATAATCGGGAATATAATATACTGATTAATAATATTTTCGTTTCTATCAGATTTTTTTTTTTAATAAAAATACAATTGTTTCTTTAATACGTAAGACAATAATTAAATCATCTACTGAAGAAACAACTGAATCTTTTGAACTCAATTCTTTACATTCTAAGAAATTTGAAAATGTTTCTTAATATTTTTAATGTAAAAGTTTCGAATGTTTAAAATTATTATTGTAAACCAATATTTTCATTAAGTTTAATTTCGAACTAGAGAATTTATTTATTACTAAATAAATATACAAGCGTATTTTAGGTTATAAAAAATGCCAACAAAAAAAATTTTTATAACTCAGTAATGAATAAATCTACAAAAATGAATATGGAAATACTCACAATTATTTATTTTATTGATTTTAATTGAATCGGATGTTGTCGGCAGATGATAATGATATTCGATTTTCGGACCACTATGCACTTCTTTACAGTGTTTAAATATGGCAGTATATTGATTACTTCTCTGGCCTGAAAAAAATTATTAAAGTAATATTTTATTAAGTTTAATTAAACAAAATTAAGGAGAAAATAACGAATTTAAATCTTTGTTTTCGAATATCAAAATAACTTTTATTCTGAAATCCCCAAGACATTAAATATCATATCAAAATTTAAATTCCGATACTTTTACTGATTTTCTTCCTTAGTGAAGAATTCGAAATATGGATTGTGAAATATATAGTTTATTGTGGATACATTTATGTTATTAATATCTAAATAAAACCCATGAATTACTAACCCATGAATTACTGACTTTAAAAATATCATACATTAAGATAATGTATGATAATTTAATGTATGATATTTTTAAAGTTTAAATTCCGATACTTTTACTGATTTTCTTCCTTAGTGAAGAATTCGAAATATGGATTGTCAAATATATAGTTTATTGTGGATACATTTACGTTATTAATATCTAAATAAAACCCATGAATTACTAACAGCAATCTCAACCTAAACATTCTGATATCTCCACTCCCACAAGAAAGAAAGTGTGGGGTAGACATACTGCGATGCACCTCAGCCATCGGAAAAACCAATGGAAGTACATCATTGGAAAAAAACCAACAGCTGAAGTGCACCGGAGGAGGCAGGTTTGCCCCTGGATAAGAATCCATTCACACAAACACATTCACTCTATGCCACTGGCATTATATGCAATGAGATTGGAAATCTGACATCAAATAAAGTGATTGGGAACTGGCATTATATGCAATGAGATTGGAAATCTGACAACCAAATAAAGCGATTGGGAACAACAGAACTAGAGGTAAACAATTGGACGCATGCTAGAATCAAAAGAAAACTACTGAACAGTGAAAAATACAAGAAATAGCAATGAGAAATATCCGGAAACAGCTGGAAACACAAATAAATAAAAGTACAAATGCAAGTTAAATCAAATAGTTCAGGGAAGCAATAGGAAACAAATAACTAGCCCAAGATAAGTCAAACTAATTAAAGAAACAGGTGGAAATACCACAAAAACTTTTGGAAAGGCTAAAGTCAACTTTAATATGAAGAAACAAAGGAAACAAGAATATCGAAAGAACAAAAGAGAATGAAAGAAAACCCCAAGACAGACTTCTTATTCAAATTTTGAAAATAATGGATAAAATTTTTGTTCTGAATATTTGATAAAATTGATAAAATAAATATATATTGATAAAATTTTTGTTCTGAATATTCTTTTATAATGAGAATATTTAAATTAACAGATGAATAGCTATCTTATTTCGTTTATCATTATTTATTTATATTCATTACAAAATTTAATTATATCTATATATCATGTATATGCATTAATGTTATTTATACAGTTCTGTATTACTATTTTGGTGCCATTTTAACCTATTTTTGTACATAATTCAGATGTATCAGAGAATTGATATTATCACATACCAATCTACTTATTAGTCCATTGATAGTGTGCACATAGAACACACTATGTGCACACTATTCAGATATGTATAATAGACTGTAAAACTTGAATTTGATTATACCATATATACTTGAATATAAGCCGATCCGTGTATAAGCCGATCCCCGACTTCAGAGTTTGAAAATTGGTAAAAATGCATAACTCAGTGTATAAGCCTACCTCAGACTTTAGCACTTAAAATTCGATAAAAATTTGAAAACGATAAATTACACGATCTTTGATTTTTAGTTACCGATATATTAAATCCATTTACAAAAATAAATATTTTATTGAAACTTTAAATATATACATATAAAATAAATTAATAAATGATTTTATTGAATCTTTAAATATATACATATAAAATAAATTATTATAATATAGACATCAATATATTAATTTAAAAGGTACTTTACCTGAAGCAATCGAGTGCTTCGTGCCGCCGACTCCAACCTGTGTTTGTATAAGTGCATCAGATAGGCGACACCGTGCTACCTGATGCACTGCAACGCAGAAATTCTTGACACTAATCCAGCTAAACTGATCGATCGCAGTGCGCCTACATGTGATTCTTGGATTATTGTCAAGAATTTCTGCGTCGCAGTGCATCAGGCAGCGCGGCGTCACCTATCTGATGCACTTAAATAAATGCAGGTTGAATTCAGTGGCGCAACGCACTCGATCGCAACAGGTAAAGTAAAATTTTACTCCGAAGCAAGATTGATGTCAGAGAATGACAATATCGTTAGGATGACGTAGCTTCAGAAAATATCAAGAATGGTAATAAATTTTTATAATAAAAATATTTTCTTTTTATTGTTGTTATTGAATAACTGTTTTCTAAAAAAAGTTCATATTATCACAATAAAAATTCCATTAGAATACGTCTACTTCACATGGCTCCCAAGAGGCCGTTCAAAATTTTGCTTTCCCTATAGTTTTGTTGAGTTTGTATTCAAATCTTTGATCGTATTTTAAAATGAGTGGATCACCGTAACGATGATGTCATATATACCATTAGAATGACGTATGCAACATGATTTCTAGACGTTAAGCGTGGGATTTCAAAGTTTTTATTTTGGTTACGATGAACTTTCTTTGATAGACTAAAGTTATTTTTCAATACAGATTTTAAATAATTATTACTTTTCGTTATTTTAAACATTAGTTACTTTTTAATCTATACAGAGATTTTAAATAATATTATTTTTTTGTTATTTTAAACATTATTTTAGTTACTTTTTAATCTAGTTTAATTAAATCATCAATGAGTTAAATATAAGAAGTATTTATTGATTACTAGTGAATGGATTAAAACATTCTTAATTAATAATAATGAAAAATAAATATATTTTTTTCACTCAAATATGAATCCTAGGTTAGATTCTTGATTGATTGTTGAGTTTTCGCATCGCGTCATATCAGGCAGTGCGGTGTCGCCTATCTGATTATGGTATATAGACCCAAGTTGGAGTCGGTGGCGCGACGCGCTCAATCGCATCGAAGGTAAGATAAAATTTTACCTGGTATCGTATTAAATGAATTATTGCAAAATGTCCTTCCTGGTCTTCGGGAGATACATTTAATAAGTTATGGTTTTGCTTATTACTTCAATTTCTCCAGCCAAAAAAAAAGTTGATTTTTTTGATCTGTGTATAAGCTAACCTCCCCACTTCAGAAATTTTTTTTTTTTTGAGAAAAAACCTTGGCTTATACACAAGTATATATGGTATATTTTTTAAATAATCCTATAATGAATACTATTTTTCCCTATTTTTTTATAGTTTGATGTTTATATTTTATTATTTTTTATTGTGAGTTCCAGAATCAGATTTTCTCAATGCATATGATTATGGAACTCACAATCATATGCATTGAGAAATATCTCCATATGAGGAAAAGGATTCTGTGCTTTTGTAGATCTTGAGAAGGCATATGACAGAATGAATAGAAGTAATCTGTCGAAAGTGCTGAGAGAATATGGTGTGAATGGACAGTGCTTGAGACAATGGGATAATCAGAGCAATGTATGTTAACAGTTCTGAAAGTGTGAGTAAATAAAGGTGCATTAGAGTGGTTTATAATTGAATGAGGAGTGAAACAAGGGTGTGTGATGTCTCCATGGCTGTTTAATGTATACATGAATGCATGTGTGAGGGAAACTGCTATATTACCACAGAAAACCAGCATTTGTCACAATATTAATTCCTTCTGGTCCAATGACCTCTATAAAATACAAAAAAGTAGCACTCACCACATATTTCAAAAGATGTTTTACACACTGTAGTCAGCTAGAAGATCATAGAAAGAAGAAAGAGAAAATCTTGGAATTTGGGAGAAAACATGGTTATAGGAACAGATTCATGTTGAGAATATATGAAAGAATAATTAAAGAATACTTTTAATACAAATAGAAATGTAAGAACAAATGATAGAGAAATAACAGATGACAATCAAAGAAAAAACAGTTACGCATCAATTCTGTATACATTAAGGGGTCTAGGAACTATTAGGAAAGTGCTTAGAAAGATCAAGATGAAATACATATATAAAAGTAATGCAACAGTCTTTAAATGCATTAAGAAACAGTAAAGATAAATACAAGAAATCACAAAAAACTGGAGTATATGAAATTCCCATACATAATATAGAAGAAAAGGAAATAAGAATTTTATATAGGAGCCACACCTGGAACATAGGAGACAGGATAGCTGAGCAGCAAAGGGATATTAAACCAAGCAACTTATCCACAGCACTTGCTAAAAAAGTTTACATCAGTAATGTGAAAGTCAACTGGGATAAAACAAAATTATTGAGACAAGTAGAAAAAAAAAATACAAGTGCCAAATTCATATGACTAAAAACTGCTTACATATAATATATGCAAAGTTCACATATCATTAAAGCACATTCAGCAGTTAAAAAGAAATAAACGTTTTAATAAACTTTTCAGTAAAAACGTTTTCAGTATACTACATAATATCATCAGGTACAACATAAAACTTTTATGTTGAAAACAAATGCTTTTGGCTGAAACAATAGAAATAAATAAAAGGAAAAATATGAGCAATATTATTAATGACAGAATAAGCAAGAAATTACCTCTGCCATAGAGATATGGAATTAATAAAGAATTAAAAACCACAGAGCTTAAAAATTTATTTTCTCAACATTTAATTTTTAATTTTTGAATGTCAAGTCATTAATTAAAAAAGTTTTAAAAACTCTAATTTTTAAATTATTAAATTGTATTTTCAGTTAAGCAAATTTTTTATAATACTTCCTCTTTAGACAAATTGTAGATATAAACTTTACATCTAAAATAATACCACTCAAGTTTAAATGTAGCGCAACCTTTATGTTTTAGAATGTTTAAAAATTTTTGAATTGCTTTGTTTTTATTTAAAAATATTTTTTTGCAAGTTTATGTATTGCTTATGATAGTACAGAGTACTAAAAACACTCCTGTTAAATAAAGTTGTTTCAAATATTTACTGCAGAAAGTGATTATTATAAACTTTAATTTATTAGTTAATTAATGAATGCAATAAAAATAATTTAAATAGTTTCTGCAATTCAAATTTTTTCTACAACTAGAAAGAGACACAAATAGGTTCAACAGAGAGCAGAAATTTTAATCAACTTTTTACACAATGCTTGTGCATCTTTATACTTTAAAGAAACAAGATTGGGCAAGTCATTTATTAAAACATATGTGATGATATATATACTACAAGTACTATAGGTTTAACACTTCCAGTTAACCACTCAGCACCAACCTTGGGTTGGGTGTTAACCAGATTGGTGAAAACTATAGATTAGCTTAGTTCTAAAACTATAGCTTAGTAAAAACTATCATAAAAACTGTGATGGTGAAAACTAACCAATTGGGGTTTTTATCATTTGGACTCACACCTAAAGGCCCCACACATCAATTCACCAAAAACATCAGACATTTGTCTAATGTTTTTGCTTTGTTGCAAAAATCAGATGTTTGTTGTAAACAGTAATTATATTATGCATGTTACATGTAACATATAAATTATGCTGTGTATCATGAGATGGATGGAAAAAGAATGTTGACTAATTAATGATATGAGTGAAAGGAAATACCTTAAAAATCAAGTCCGAGTTCTCCAGAAGCTCCTACTATCCAATCTGCTTCTAAAAATCTCTGGGAAAACATCAACAGAGAAGTACAACAAAATCTTTTCTTTTGAGACCTGATGATGGTCAATATCTAGGGCCCACCAATTCAGGCCTACTCCATTTATCCCTTGGAGTCCTTCATTCACTTTGTCTTCAAACACTGACCTCTCCCCCATGGCACTGTTGTCTCACTCATGCTCAATTCTCCCTTCTCCAGGGCTACTGTCAGTTTTTTGCGATCTAAGCAGAGTTGAGTGCCACCTCTTCCCCAAATTAAAAAAAAAGGTTAAAAAAATTACAATTTATTTTGTGAAATATAAAAAAAAAATAAAAATATGTTAAATTTGAAAAATACAAAAAATTATATTTTATGCAAATTAGATTAGGTTTTTATTGCTTTATTTTATTTGCTTTGGTTTTTTTATACTTTCCTTTTTAAATCAAGGTAATCATTTCTTGCTTTTTATATGCAAAAATTTTTTAAACTTTTTGCAAAATTTAATTTCTTTACTATTTAGTTTTTACAAGAAATGAGAGAATAAAAATTTTTCCATATTTACACAAGATGACTAATGAATTTAAAAAAAAATCATTACTGTACAAGAATTTATTTTCATTTATTTATTAGTATTTGTTTATTAATTTTTCTGGCAAAATGTTACCCCCTATAAATGTGCTTTCCCAAGTAGATACTTGCTTTGCTGCTGCCTGTATCTGCCTTAACTCTCCTACCCTAAGATTTTCCTCTGAATTGAATTAAATATATATGTTATGGTAAAAGTGATTAATCTAGTGATTATGCATAATTACCAACAATTTTGGTAAATGTGATAAATTTATTTAATAAACCTAAATTCTCACGCCAAATTTAACCCTTGAAACTATAACGGAATAATTTAATGATTGGAAATAATTTGAACTAATGTTAGCGCCATCTCGTAATTAGAATTGTTATTATTTTTCAAAATCAATGAGTGGCGCCATCTAATAATTAATAATTGAACTAGAATTTTTAATTAATTTATCTCATCTCATAATTAGAATAATTAATATTTTATTAAATCAATGAGTGGCATATCTATTAATTAATAATTGAACTAGGATTTTTAACTAATTTATCCGAAAAATTAATAATTGAACCAGAATTTTTAACTAATTTATCTGAAGAAAAAAATCTGCCTCGGCCTTAATAATTGAACCAGAATTTTTAACTAATTTATCTGAAGAAAAAATCTGCCTCGGCCTGGGGACCTTTGGGCTAACGTCCCAACGTTCAATTATTAATTAATAGATGGCGCCACTCATTGATTTGGTAAAAATAATAACAATTCTAATTACAAGATGGCGCTAACATTAGTTCAAATTATTTCCAATCATTAAATTATTCCGTTATAGTTTCAAGGGTTAAATTTGGCTTGAGAATTTAGGTTTATTTGGTATAAATTCCCTTGAAGTTTGTAGTATAAAATTTATTTAATATATTGCAAATTAATCACATTTATCAATGATTATGCGTACTTGCCAGTTAAAAATGATAAATATGATAAATCATACTTAATTAATCAAATTTACCAGACATTCTGCATAATTGACAATCTAGGATGGTAAATTTGATAAAAATGTATTCTCATTGAATAACCTTTATTTTAACAAGATTTATTTAATTTACTCTTCATAGAGGGGTTTATAAAAGATAACTGGAGCCTCTAAGGCACCTGATCCTCAATTCAGATATGAACGCCCTGTGTTGGTACCAACTTAATGGTTGTTCTTGAAGCAACTATCAAAACTAAAGATGACAAATTTCATGATATCAAATTTATGAACTACACTTTGGAAATTATGCAAATATCACTTTAAAAGTAATATTGGGTTGGTCAATAAGTCCATGCAGTTTTTGCTGACAGGTGGCTATAGGCATTGTGAAATTTAAGTAACTTCAGTTCAATAATGGAGATTATTCATCCATTTGACAGAAGACATTTCAAACTTACTTTTTCAAAAAATTATGTGCAAATTGGTTAAGTATTTTTTATTACATATTAATTTAAAAATGGAAAATTAAAACAAGCATTTTTGACATATTTTGTTGTTTTATTTTAAAAAAGGGAAAAATGTGATTAAAGCACACAAAAAGATTTATAATGTGTATGGTGAAGATACTTTATCAGAATGCATGTGCCAAAAATGGTTTGCCAAATTTCATTTGAGAGATTTTAACATAAAGATGTACCATGCTCAGGAAGATCAATAACAACAAAATAAAGGCATTAGTTGATGCAAATCAGTGCCACACAACACAAGACATTGCAGAAATTCTAAACATATCAAAATCAAGTGTGGAAAATCATTTAAAGGTGCTTGGATATGTGAGTAAACTCAATGTTTGGATATCACACCAACTTAAAGAAGTTCATTTAGTTAAATACATTACCATATGCGATTTATTTTTTAAACCTGAATAAAACGATCCATTTTTGAAGCATATGATAACAGGCGATAAAAAATGAATCATCTGCAGTAGCATCAAGTGGAAAAAATCATGGAACAAGAATGATGAACCAGCCCAAAGCACTTCAAAAGCAGAGCTTTATCAAAGAACAGTTATGTTGTCAATTTGGTGGGATTGGAAAGACATCGTGTTTTTTGAACTGCTTCCAAAGAATGAAATGATTAATTTAAGTGTGTACTGTTGACAACTGGATAAATTAAGTAATACCATTTATCAAAAACGTCCAAAATTAGTGAATCACAAACGGGTTGGCTTTCATCACAATAATGCCAGACCACATTCATCATTGGAGACTTGCCAGAAATTGTTGTAGTTAGGATGGGAGGATGTGTTACCACATCCTCCTTATTCACCAGACCTTCACCATCAGACTTTCACTTATTTTGCTCTCTTCATAATTCTTTAAGAGGAAAAATTTTGATTCCGATGATGATATTGAATGGTACTTAGATCAATTTTTGCCACAAAAGACAAGGACTTTTTTCAGCACGGAATTATGAAATTGCTGGAAAGATGACAAAAAGTAGTGGATGAAATTAATAAAGTTGTTTAATATCAAAAATTTTTGTGTTATTTATTTAAAAAAACTGCACAGACTTTTAGCCAATCCAATATATTCAGCAATATTTATCAAAATTACCAAATTTGTTTGGGAATTATTCATAATTCCCGGTAAAAGTGAGAAATTCTAGCATATTTATCAAATTTACCAACTTCATTTGGAAAATGTGTAAAATTGCTGTTAAAAGTGAGAAATTTAGTGAAATTTATCAAACTCTCTAAGATGATTGGTGATTATGCGTAAGTGCCAATTATTGTACATAAACATCAATTAATCACTTTTACTGTAAAAATCACTACTCTTAGTTTATCTATCTAGCTGTTTCCAAGTTCTTACTTTGTTACTTTTTACAGTACATTTTATCATTTTTATATTTTTGTAAAATTTTTTCCAATTTTACATATATAGTATAAATACTAAATATTATGTATGTAAATTTTTGAATTTAACATTTTTATAGTTTATAATGTTCTATCTAAATCTAATGTTTCATTTTCAAATTTGGTAAAAATTATCTTGCCAATTTTATATACAATGGATTCTGCTTAATTGGGACACTGATTAATTGGGACAGCCACGTAATTGGGCCAAATCTCAAAGAACTGAAACCAAACTAATAAACTAATACATAATTTAAACACCTAATTGGGACAACTTTTCGCTTAATTGGGACAGTAGTAGAAAAGGAATTTTCATTTTTTGATATATTTTAGGGATTTTTCGTAAGTATGGCAACACTACGTACACTAATACTTGTTGAGTGTTTTGTTAAAAAATCCTTATATAAAAATTATAATATTTTATTGTACTGGTAATTTTTCAGGTTAAACCTTTCTACAAGACAATACAGACTAACACAATGGAGCAAGTTTTTTGTTATAATCTTTTTTCTAATATTCTGATATTCAGTTAATGTTCTATTTTGTATGTGGGGCACTGATGAGGAACCGCATATGGTTCGAAAACGTTATGCCACAATAAAAAATATTCTACTTGCTTTAGTGCTGTATAAGACTGATTATTGATAAAAGTAAGCAAGTTGTTATTAAATTATTTCTGTCAGTTATCTATCATTGTGAGTCTGGCAAGTGTGCATCTACCTAAAAAATCTACCATTACTATACCTAGTGATATTCGTTTACAGTGTCGATTTTAATGTAAATAATTCAGCTCAATTATTAAAAGTGGAAAATAAATTTATTAAACTTGAAGATCTTTCTGCTTTATTAAGCCATCTTCAGCACAACGTATAAGAATTCGAACATAAAAAACTTAGCAAGAACATAATTTGAATTTTAAATTAATATTATAACATTGTATGCAAATACATAGAAGGACATTGGTAGGACTCCATTCAATAAACATTGTTTCAAAAATTCAAACGACTCTTGTATTCTTACTAGTTTCTTATATTGGTTAAGAAAATGTCCTATTAGATTATTCTGCCGGCTCGACATTTTTACTAATGCATAATTTCTTACTTCATTGAATAAGAAGTGGGAAGAAATTATGCATTAGTAAAAATGTCGAGCCGGCAGAATAATCTAATAGGAAATTATGCATTAGTAAAAATGTCGAGCCGGCAGTATAATCTAATAGGACATTTTCTTAACCAATATAAGAAACTAGTAAGAATACAAGAGTCGTTTGAATTTTTGAAACAATGTTTATTGAAATTATGGAACGTTGTGCTGAAGATGGCTTAATAAAGCAGAAAGATCTTCAAGTTTAATAAATTTATTTCCCACTTTTAATAATTGAGCTGAATTATTTACATTGAATAAGAAGTGGGAAGAAGTTATGCATTAGTGTTGATTTTATTTAAAATTTTTAAATCTTTGCCAAGTTGTTAAAAAGGAGTTACACTTTCAAGTAAAATTGCTTTGATGGATAAAATTAAAAGCCAGCTATTTAATACAAGCCATCGTAGACTCACTGAAATAAACCAAAATCTACCGTAGTGTAATACAAGCCATCAGAACTCGCTGAAATAAACCAAAATCTACCATAGCATGTCTCCTACAACAAAAAATCAACTGCGTGAGGAGTGAGCATTACAGAAAGAAATTCCAGGAACATCCAAAATAAAGCATGATGGAAAGGATCTAGAAGTCAAAGAAGCATTAGATCTATGGTTTTCTATAATTAGCAGGCAAGGCGTGAATATCAGTGGCCCAGTGTTGAAGACAAAGTCGGAGGAGATTGGTAAGAAACTAATAATTAGGTACCTATTTTAAATAGGTAGCTAATTATTATTTTTTACCTATTATTTATTTACCTATGAATTACATATTTTATTTTAGAATTTACAGTTGCTTTGTTTAATTGGGGCAGCCACTTAATTGGGCCAAAATGGCTTAATCCCAATGTGTCCCAATTAAGTGGAATCCACTGTATATGATTTTTTTTATATACAGTATTGATTTTTCAATTATTATTTTTTCTGATCATTTGCAAATTGTTTTATGTGAAATCTTTGAAGTACCTCTGACTTCTAATGAATAAACAAAAATAACAGCCTTTTAGACAGGAATAAAAAAATTATAAACTTTAAATTCATTAAGTTTATTCATTTAAGTTTATAATTTTCTTATTCCTGTCTAAAATGCTGTTATTTTCATTTAATTTGTTTTATTTTGTTTTTTACAATTTATTTGAAGTTAGAAGTTTCAAATCCAATTAATAGGACTAGCATAATTTAAAAATTGCAAAAATTTACAAAAAAGTGTCAATTTTCTTATTTTCATTCTTCTCCTCCACCTCTGTAGATATCTCTATAGGTCACATTATTCAACTGATATTAATGAAATTTGGAATATAGGTATTTATTATATTACTTGTAACCTCCTGAAAATTTCAGCACAATCAGGTCAAAATAAATGTGAAAATAGGATTCCATTTCCATAAATATCTTTACATATCTCATTTGTTTAGCTACTTTTGACTAAATTTGGAATATAGACATATCTTAGCTCAGTTAAAATCATCTGAAAATTTTGACTCAATTGGGCTTAAAATTAAAATGTATAGTAGTGGATAATTCACTCCTAGAAATGCCTTTATAAGTCTCATTGTTGAACCAATTTAGAATAAATCTGAAATGCATTTGTTATGTTGTTTAAGGATTTCTAAAAAATGCTGCCCAATTAGGTCTAAACTGAAGGAAGTAAGAGATCTTTTCCTTCAGTTTGAATCTATTTCTATAGGTCATATCATTCAACCAAATTTGACAAAATCCTGATATATATATAATTTTACTGAATGTTTCCTAGGAACTTGTTTAAGGAGAAGATCAAGTGTTATGTTCTTTCCTCATCAATGCTACTAGGCAAATAGGACTATACTTGTGATATATAGTATACATATAAGCAAAATAGTTAAATGTTTATATGAAATAATAACATAAATGTAAAATTTTATTATTGTTTGTGTTTTTATTAAAAAAAATTATGTAAACTCTTTAATATTATTCAAAGCCATTGGATATATCCAATAATGATGATTTTTCTCAGACCATTGTATTGTATTTGACCCCACTTTAAAAATATTTTTTGAAAAAATCATTGCCAAAAATGAAAATTATATACAGAAATTTAATTTTAATACTCTGAGGGACAAACCACAAAAATTTTCTTCCTAATCATTATTTAATTTATATTAATTTAATATTACATAAATGTGTTAAAAATCTCTTCCTCCAGACTATTGTAATTCTTTCCCCCTTCAAATATCTCTAGTCATAAGTATGGAAATAAGTAGATCTTTTTCTGCAGTATGATTTCTTGTTAAAAATAATTTTGATTGTCACTGTTGCAGGACAGTATGAATAATATATTATTTTAATACAAATATAAAATAATAAAAGATTACCATGCTTGATGAAGTTATTCAACTTATTTATCTTATTTACAAATTATGTATATAACAACAAAAAGTATGATTATAATAGTTATGCAGAAAATTTATATAACATTTTTCTTGTTTTGTTTTATTATTTTAATAGTATAATTTGAATTTTGAAATATACTTTGAATTTTATTTGAAAAATATGCTAATAAAAAATTTTTTCCTACATCAAAAAATATTGGTATTAGTTGTTTCAGTATTGGAAACTATAGCAAAAATTTTCCTGCAGTAAACTAAAGATAATGACATGATAACAGTCCTTTTCTGTAAATTTATTGCTGTCAAGTAATCTACCTAAGAAATCAATAAGGTAAGAATTCATCTAATCAGTATCACACACAAAAGGTTGATAGCACTCAGTTTTTACTGGGCTCATTATCTAAAAATGCATAAGGGAAGAATCTCATGATCTGCAAGTGCAGCACTGCTTACTGTTTGTGAAAATTACAAAGGCAATTCACAACATAGAAACATAAACATGTTGATAGTGATGATGATGATAATGGCTGATCAAGCATCTTTTCATAGCCATTTCTTATTTGTATAATGGATATCTTAGGTTTGTTCATTTTTACGCTTCTATGCCATAAGTTTTATATAATCAAGACTATCAGTTATAGCTTATGTCATTGTTGATATTTATATTTAATCATTGACATAAATATGATATTTGATAATGAAATGATATATGATATTAAATATAAATAGATTATTATTAAAAATACGAAAAACATTACAAATTTCTTTATGAATGCATGAAAATTGGAATAATCCAAGTTTTCACATGGTGATACATCAAAAACAGCATAACATATTGCCTAATTTTTCCCCAGACATAAAATTAGCAAATAATTACAGATAACCCTCCTATAACACAGTTTCACTCTGTGAAGTTTCATTCTGACCTATTCTGTAATTATTTTGTTATGCTCTTTTATTATTTATCATTATTTTCAATATTATCTAACATATTATATTTTTGTTTAAGAGTTGACTTACTTCCACATTCTTCATCTCAATATTTTGCAATCACATGTTATAGATGGACATCTATCTTATATTATTATATATAATTAAAATATAATTATTATTATATTTTGAATAAAATCGTACTAATATGAATTTTCAATATTATATGAATATATTGTATCTAATAAAGTCACATAGAATTGTTTGAGTATAATAAATAAACAATGTAAAGTAGTTTAGCGATGAAAGTTTTAATTAAATCAAGATTATCATCAAATTTAATCAAGTTTTAATTAAAACATTTAATCTGAAACATTATTATCGATGGTGAATTAAACCAAAATCTAAATCAAAACAATCTGTTTTAATTTCGATTCGATTTTGAAAATCATTCGTTTTAATTAAATTAAACGATAGTTTATTCTAAACATATTATAGTGCAGTTTTTCTTCATTTAATATTCAATAAGAAAATATTTCTAATGTTATTAAAAAATTACATAAATATATCTATGATATACAGTATATGCACAATTTATCTGTTGTAGAATAGGTTTTTGGACAATAACATACATTGCATTAAGACCTGATCAACATATTTCGTGGCCTGAAAAATTAAGATTGAAATGGGCGAAACATAACAAAACAACAAAAATATGTAGTAAAAAAAAAAAAAAAAATGTCCCGGAAGCAGTCGCTTCATCAGCATCATGATAGATTACACTAATACCAGAATAGTTACATTAGAATAGTTAGTTCATCAGAATAGTTACATTAATTCCAAATTTTATTTTAAAAATATGGTACTTAATAGACCACTTATTATTTTCTGTTTGACAGATGCAACAGATAAAAGAAATCAAGCATTTTTCTTGATATTTTTGATAAAAATAAACGAGATATTCTTTTTTCTTATAATCGATAGTTACTTATTTAAAAAAAATTTAAAAATATGCTAAAATTTGTTACATTCATTATTTAATACGAATCTCAAAACTTTAATCTTTTTTTTTTTTTTCAACGCTTTATTGGATTATCATTTTGCATAAAGACAAAAATCGTGAGCAGAACATATAACTAACCTTTTTTAACTGAAAGTAATTTCTCAACATGGGAATAAATAGCGCTCCTTTATTGGATTATCATTTTGCATAAAGACAAAAATCGTGAGCAGAACATATAACTAACCTGTTTTAACTGAAAGTAATTTCTCAACATGGGAATAAATAGACTATTTCTAAATCTTCACTGTACAAAATGACAATCAATCTAAATAGACTATTTTAAAAGTTGCAGATTTTATGATTGATATTTAACTTATGATTAGAACTAGATTATATATATTTTAACCATTCTTCTGTACATCTATAAATGATAGCTAATTTTTATCTCTATTCTCTTCATGTTACCATTATATGTAATAATTTAATTGTAAATTTTATATTATAAAGATTAAAACGCTTATTATTGTGATATGTTATAATCGCTGAAGAATATAAAATGCATAGACAGTACTGTAAACTGCGAATTTACTTTATAAATATGATTCCAAGGTGATATCAGAAGAGTATTGTATCTAATTGTGATTTCATTCACAAAAAAATTATTAGTTAATTAAATTAACTCCAAATTATTGAAGGAGAGATTGACGTTAAGATTTTTTTTATTCCTAATATATATATATTTATATACCTTATTTAAAATAATATTTAATTCTTGATTGATCACATTGTATTATTCATTTTTTTTAAATGCATTTTATTTCAAAAGAAATACATTTATTAGTTTATATACCTTATTTAAAATAATATTTAATTCTTGATTGATCACATTGTATTATTCATAGTTTTTAAATGCATTTTATTTCAAAAGAAATACATTTATTAGATTTACTGTGTTTATGTACCATGTCATCCAACTAATGATTTATTTTGATATTTGAAGTATATAAATGCCAGAAGTTCAAAGTAATTTATTTATTATAGGTCTACATGTTGAAAATATAGTAATGCAAATAATGTATTTGCAATATATCGTATAGATAATTTTATATGCTGCAATATATACGAGTACTATGTAATATGTATTATATTTATTATAATATGCGTAGTATATATATATATATTATACTCTATACATTCTGTATAGTATAATATTTGCAATAGGTTATACATAGTTAAATTTTTTTTTAATTTTTTCTTTCATAGAACAAAAGTATTGTATATTTTTATAGCTCTTAAAATATAAATAGACTTACTGAATGTCCTGATTCGAAATATTGTGACACATTTCAACTAATTTGTAATTTTTTCTCGAGAAATGTCAGTTTGTATGTTTTAAGTTATTTAATATATTTCTATATTGTGTAAATTCTGTATGTTGAAATTGTCAAAAATTTAAAACATTTTTCGCAATAAAATACAGTAATCGTGATTGCTTAATTACATTAGATTCTGTAGGAAATCAACGAATGAAATCGTAGCAGAGCGACATTTCATAAAAATTATGTGTATGATTGATAACCCCCTATGCCCTATTTTATCTGCTCGATCAACAAAATCAAGGGTATGGATGAATTATAGTGTGGAAATATAATAGATCCTTAATATTTTTCATCAAGGCTCAACTACAGTCTAATACACGGATTCTTAATCCTGGTATCCATACCACTTAGGGTATGGGAACCAAATGCTGGGGGTATGGATTCGATCTCTAAAATATAGTAAATTTAAACTGTTGACATATTTGGAAGTCATACTAGCAAATAATATACGAGGTGATTATTTTGTCAGTCAAGTGAAGGGGGTTTAGGACCATTGGAAAATTCCTTGGGGGTCTGGAATCATCAATAGTTTGTCTCTAATATCTACTGTATTTAAAAAATGGAATTTTATTATTATTATTATTATTATTATTATTATTATTATTATTTACAAAATGTATTTTAAATTTCAATTATCAACAGTAATGTAAACGTTATAAATGATGAAATATTATCATGTGCATTATTTCAGTAATATAATTTACAATGATTAAATATTTATTGAAATATTCTAAAAATTTTTTCGATTAAAACTATAGTATAATAATCCGAATTAATCACGTTATTCACTGATTATAATTTAAAAAGATTAATTTAGAATTTCATTTTAAGTTTTTAAAATATTTTATCAAGATTTAAAATGGAATTCAAAAATAAAACTTTTTTTTTTTTTTTTGTCTAAATTTAGTATAAGTCAAGTTTCATCAAAATCAGTCCGGTAGATTTAGCGCTTTCTAAAATATGAACAGATTTGTATGAATAATAAACATCATTTATTCAATTACACTATAGTATTTTATAATCTGAGACATTAAATAATCATAACATGAGAATATTTATAAACTCAACTCCATATTTAAGAATATTAGCTTCTTAAGCATGGAGTTTGGTTTCAAAAAGAAATTATTGAATAAAAAGGAGTAAATATTTCCATTGAGTAGGGATACCTTTTAAAAAAAGATCTCTGTACTTTTTAGATTGGATGACTCGCAGCAGGTAATCTCGAATCCTGCCCGAAAAAATTTGTATAATTTATTTTTTCTTAAATTTTTAATTTAAATCGTTTTTTTTTTAATTTTTTCACCACGAAGAGGGCCCTTTGATTGAACGGGGCCCTGGACTGCAGCCCATAAAGACTATGCCTAAATCCGTCCCTGTTGATAAAGCATCCCGCTTTTCATCTAAAGCAGTGATTCCCAAACTTTTTCTGGCCATGCCCCACCTAGGCATCTGTAAAATCCTGATGCACCCTATGACATATAATTTTTATTATTCAAAGAGTGAACTCCTATCCACATGGAGGAAGCCTAAAAGGCATTCATTAGCTTGTTCTAAATAAGCTTCCAAAGAACATGGCGTCCATGAAAGAGAAAAATAAAAGAACGAAAGGACAGTTGAAGTACTGAGAAGAAATCACTAAGAAATTGTTAAAAAAATAATAATGATACGAAGTGATATGAAAAAACAGCAAATAAAGTTTAAAAACCGCCATGTACATTGATTTTAATTTTAAAAATATATATGTCACAATATACATTTATATACTGTATATGAGATCCTAGTACCATAAGAAATGCAAAAAATTCACTGTTAATAACTCATTCTCGAATTGCCCCCCTTAAAAATCAAATTTCCCCTCTGGGGCGTGCGCCCTACATTGGGAATCATTGATCTAAAGGATCCGGAATTGAGATTTCAAACACCATTTTTCAGTTATATGCTAATTTCAAAGTAGTGGAACTATTCCTTTATTTACCTTCATCTTAGGTCGACTGGATTATGGAGATTCATTTCTAAATTCTTTGAACAGAATGCTGATAGTTTTCAACGCGACTAATTTTGTCGACACCGTGATGGTGAGAAGTGGAAAAAAAATGTCGGACCCGGCATTTTCATAGAAATTTTAAGGCTAAGGTGATTCTGATTTGATTCCAGATCCTCAGGAAAATCCGAAATCAATCATGATTCCGTATTTTTAACTTTTTCAAAGAAGTCTGGATTTACAAGCAGCGCCGGATTAACCAATAGACAAATGTCTCTTTAACTTTTTCAAAGAAGTCTGGATTTACAAGCAGCGCCGGATTAACCAATAGACAAATAAGACAAAGGGCCCGTAATTCGGAAGGGGCCCGGCTTCAGTACAGAAAATTGTAGCGAAATTGATACGAAATTTTCCAAAAATATCAAGAAATTAACGAAATATTTCAAGTATTTTTTACAGAACTTGAACATTTAAAGAATGTATGGGATTACACAAATGAAATAAGACAAAGTTTACTTTAATAACATTGATGTTGAAGAAATAGACGATGAGCTGACACAATTTATTTTAATGGCGAAAAAACAAAATTTGCGAAGCCCGAACGATATGTACCAGTTCATCTTTTTGCAATCGAACTATTATACTGATTCCTATAAGTATGGGTTTATTAGAAATGTGGAGACCAGCGAATCGTAATAAAATAATTTAATATATGTTTTAATTTAATAAAATTTTATAATTATTAAAGGTAATTTTTGAATAAAAATTAGATACTGTATGTCTAGGAAGCAGAAAGGTCGATTACATCAAACAATGATGAAACGAGATCGCCTTCTGCTAAACAATAGAAGACTATGATCCTCTTATCAAATAAACAAAAGATAAGTTCGCCTTTCAAAAAAAAAAGAAAGGAGAGACGAGAGACGATCGAGATTGAGAGCAAAGAACATTTTCCAAACAGAAGATGCAAAAATGTAGACCAAAAAAGATGAATTTGTGTCCTGTCCCGCCGGTGATCGTCCTACATAAATATGTGGAGACCAGCGAACCGTAATAAAATAATTTAATATATGTTTTAATTAAAAAAATTTATAATTACTATAATTAATTTTTGAATAAAAATTAGATATGTCTGGGAAACAGACCTTATTTTAGCAGAAGGCGATCTCGTTTCATCAAACAATGATGAAACGAGATCGCCTTCTGCTAAACAATAGAAGACTATGATCCTCTTATCAAATAAACAAAAGATAAGTTCGCCTTTCAAAAAAAAAAGAAAGGAGAGACGAGAGACGATCGAGATTGAGAGCAAAGAACATTTTCCAAACAGAAGATGCAAAAATGTAGACCAAAAAAGATGAATTTGTGTCCTGTCCCGCCGGTGATCGTCCGACGAGATAGGGAACGAAGACATAAAATAATAATGGAGGAATAACGAAATTTTTTTTATTCATTCTTTTTCCCAGGTATGATCTCAGGGTCAGATAGCTCTCTCTAGCGAAATATGTTAATATTGTGTTTTTCCTGTTGTTTTTTTATAAATATATGTTATTTATTTTGAATAAGTATCCGAATCAATTCTCCTATCCTGGATCCTTGCGTCAATTACTCGCGACCCTATTCGAAAATATGTTAAAATTTATCGATACACATTTTTTTTATATCGGCCATCCGCTGCGTTTTTTTCACACTGGTGTCAGAAATCAGATTATCGAGTGATAAGATCCAAGACACCAGTCTACATACATTGTGGGACCCTCACAAATTAATTCAGAATAATTAAATGTGCCAGATTTTTCCATATCCGAACTGCCAAAACTTTTAATTAAAACTTTCAACTTATCTATTATTATTATTACCTTGTTTATATATATGTTTATACCTTGGTCAGATAGCTCTCTCTAGCGAAATATGTTAATATTGTGTTTATTCCTGTTTTTTTTTTTATAAATATGTGTTATTTATTTTGAATGAGTATTTGAATCAATTCTCCTATCCTGGATCCCTGCGTCACTTATTCGCGACCCTATTCGAAAATATGTTAAAATTTATCGATACACATCTTTTTATATCGGCCATCCGCTGCGAATTTTTCACACTGGTGTCAGAAATGAGATTATCGAATGATAAGATCCAAAACATCAGTCTACATACGTTGTGGGACCCTCACAGAAACGTCTAATCTTCAGATTATTGCGCCAACCAAAACTTTTTGTCGTTATTAATAACTTAAAAATGAAGGAATAAAAATTAAATTAAAATATTTATTAAAAAGATAAAACCAGCAAGCGGCACTGTAAATATAGTCGTTATATAAGAATAATTTGTATGAACTCGGACGATTTTTTGCCCTTATTCTCCACATTTATAAGATGAAATCACTAAAAAATTTAACACATTTACATGAGCAGAAATATCTATTCAATAATATACATGTTTATTAAATATATTTTATTATTATTTTATTAAAATGTATAAAAAATAACGTTCTTTATAAGCTGAATAAACATTGCCGAAATCTTCCTAATAGCAAATAAAAGTAAAATTTTCTAGTAAATGTTTATTCTGTAGTGAAAAATGAAAATCGGAGAAAAATGCTTTAAAATGATTTCATATTTAGTAGAAAACAATTAATCAATAGTTTAATAAGTCAAAGAAATTCATTTTTTCAGTACTTTCAAATGCTTTAAAATGATTTCATATTTAGTAGAAAACAATTAATCAATAGTTTAATAAGTCTTTGTTAAAAAAAGTACTGATAAAGTACTTTTTTTAACAAAGATGCTTTTATGAATGTTTAAATGTTACCAGAGCCTCTTCAGCCGCCAATTAATAACTATTAATTGAGCGTTTCCATTTCCCGGGACGTGGACCCAGAGGTTGGTTTTTGGGAAACACGTGTATGTGTTGTGTAGTCGTGGTATATCGAGTGAAACTGCGTGATATATGAATGTGAGGATGCGACGATCGGATTATGTTCAAATATGAATATCTTCGTGTGACTGTTGTTATTTTTAAATGTTGTTTGTGAAAACCCTACACCACGTTCTCTTACTCCAGTCATATATACACGAATATTATCGTACATAACCGAAGTTCTGCAGTCATACTTCAAACATACATAGAACATTCAATAACAGATATTCAATCAGTTCCTATACCGATTTTTATTGAAAAGTTCATAAATAACGGTAAGTTTTTGAAGATATTGCTTAATATCAAAGAAAGTGCATGTTAAATTGTTTATACTGTTTTAATTGTGTTACCTTACGGTAAGTTTTTGAAGATATTGCTTAATATCAAAGAAAGTGCATGTTAAATTGTTTATACTATTTTATTATTATTTTTTTTAATTGGTGTTACCTTGTTTTCAACGCACTATAGAACGCAAAAATTATTATATTTTTATTATCTGTCAACATTTATATTATGAGATTCGTATTAGAGAAGGTCAAATGATTACAGACTGTTCCAATTCCTATAGTAAGCGGTTGTTTTTCATTCAAAATTTGAAATTTTATTGAGATCCGGATCTCTTATAAGTACTACAAGAGATGGGATTCTCGTAAAGCAAAATTTCAAATTATATAATATTAATCTTCCATACATCTAAAAGTCGTTCTCCGTAAGAATCTAAATAATTATATATAATAGGGGTTCTTAACCTTTTGATGATTCCAGACTCCCAATGGATTGTCCAATGGTCTTATACTCCCTTCACTTGTCGAAATAATTACCACTACTTCTTATATTAGTTGCCAGTATGACTTCCAAGTATGTCAACAGCTTGAATTTACTGTACTTTAGAGATCGAGTCCCATACTCCTAGCACTTGGTTTCCATACTCCAAGGGGTATGGATACCCCCTGATACATATCTTTTCCTATATGTTATGGCGGGATACAAAATTTGAGATTTATGAATTGAGTCCGGATTCCAGAGAAGATATCAGAGGAATGGGAATCTCAGTATTTCATCCGAAATTTTGTACATTGCATGTATAATTGCTTTATATTTAATAATGATTAACTATAATTATAATTAATAACTATTACTATAATATTAGTCGTAATCTGGTATAGAAACGAATGAATATCACCACACACGCATAATAATATTGAACTTTTCATAGCCAGCCTTTTTTCGTCATCCTGCTCTTCGAACAGGAGAATAAGAGGTAATATATATATAATGTACAGGTATATAAAAGTAAATTATATACCTCTAAATTGCTTACTTCAGACTACTGTTATTGCGCTTCATGAACTTTATCACAAACAGATATAGTCATTCAGTAAATGACATTTGCTGTCGCGTTTTATTTGAAACTTAATACTTTCTTTTTTTTTTTTTTCAAATCTTCATTCTTTCTTAGAAACTTTCTGAAATAGATCAATTTATTTATAATATAAATCAAATCTTAATTCAAAACAAAATTATATTCTTACTTTTTATGTTGACTTCAGATAAGAAAAGATTATTAACAAACATTGTTTTATAAACAATGCTATTGCATGCTATTGTTTGCTTGCATCAAAATTCTATTTATTATATATTTGCAGTTCGATATTAATCCTTTTGACGTTATTTCTCGATTTTAATGAAAATTCGAAATAAACTGATATTAGTCCAATATAAATCCTTTTGACGTTATTTCTCGATTTTAATGAAAATTCGAAATAAACTGATATTAGTCCCATATCCAAATTTTAAAAATATACAGGAATACCTTGTAGAGCGCGGTTTTGAACAACGCGGGTTTTGGTCTAACCCGATTTTTATTATTACACATATCAATGTTGGCAACATGATTTGCGACCCTCCAAGCACCGCAGGTGATAGTCGAGAGCCACGTTTTTGCAGTAGTTTTTCGACTAGCTCTCAAGTAGACATGTTCTTTCCCCGCGGCATTTTATTATTTGCTTTAATGTTAGTAATGGGGGTATATATATATATAAATGTCATAGTAATAGTAAAACAGACTGTTCCATTTTCACATTATATAGCAAATGCACTATATTCCAGTTCAATGAAAAAAAAGATCCTAACAACTTTTGAGAATAACAAGAGCCTTTCGTTAGCAATTAACAAATAACTATGCCCAAAAAAAATGAGATCAAGATAGACTAATGGAAAAACCAACATACTTGTAGAGTAAATTATGTAGTGGAAAAGACTAATTGAAATATGCAGGACAAGATTAATACAGAAGATACTCCCCAACAATAGCATCAATATTAATAACATTAAGAAACTATGGAATAGATCAATATATAAAACTGTTTTATATCATTTATGAAGAAGTGGCAATCATTGTACTGCAAAGTTGCAATATTAAATATAAGCAATATTAAAGATAAATATCAGATAAGATATAAAAAGGGGAAGAAATATAGTAGAAGAGTTTGTGGAGAAGAAAATGATAAAAATATGTGAAATGAGTAAGCTTACAGAGAGCTGCTTGATTCAGTTCATTTTTTCAACCTGCTGGTCTTTTCTAAGATAGTTATTTTTCTGAATAAAGCAATACTTGTTCCAGTCACACTATAATGAATGCTATCATCGACTTCAATACAGAATAACTGTGTTATAGTAAGGTTGATAATGGCACTCACTACAAAAGGGACAATGTATTTATTTAATTATTGTATTAATTATTTCTTCATAATTACCGGTAATAACGTATGTTTAGTTGAGTTGAGTTGTAATGAGCTAGTGGTAATATATAAATATTGTTGCTGTGATAACAGTTAAACCATCAGTAATATATGATTATTTTACTATTCTTGTGTTGCTTATGACCTGTTTTACCAGTGATGATTAATTATGAGTTCTGTCATCCACATTTACTGTAATTTGAATTATTAATTGTGGTTTAAAAGAAATTTGTTTTATCAACAAAATTCAGATTTAATACAAATCTAATAGTTATATTCTTATTGAAAGCTCTTTTTCAATATCATTTAATCCGTAGAAGTACAAAGTATATAGTGCATGTTAAAAATAGCAAGATGTATAAAAATGCAGAAAATTCAAGAACAGAATTTCATGGAAATAGAAAAATCCCATAATACTAGAGCAAGGCAAAATATGTATACAAACAGCAAAATTATGAAATTAAAGGGACTATAATTCCCTCCAAACAGAAAAATACTTAATATCCCTTTTTTAATTTTGAATATAGAAGGATGGAATTTTTAAATTGGTTTAATAATTAAAATATGAATAGAAGTAAGAATATAAGTGCAAATGTAAAATGGGCTTTTATAAAAATGATATTTTATACAAACTATTTCCTGGCTTATACAAATAATTGGGTCCAAAGATTTTTTTATATAACTTAGATTTTGCAGAATTAAAAAAAAAAATTAACAAAAATTTCTGAAGCAAAATTACCAGAATTAGGGGATTATTGTTATTGCATCTATACCACATTATAGTGCTATTCTCTGACTGAAGGGAAGACAACACTGCATGGTTTAATGATGCACCAATAATGTGATATTTAAGATCAAAAAAACAATACACAAAAACATAAATAAATCAAGTAACATGAACCTTTAAATGTTGTAAACCAACATGTTTGCACTTGTAACTTACAAATACAATAACTGTTTATGCACTGTACCTCAAAAAATAAAAATTTTGGAAAACTTTCTTATGTAAATTCAGATTTATGGAAAATCATATATATATAAGTTGAGGAATACCTGTATTTTAGCTTCTTAGATGTTTTTCTTGGTCTATAGTTTTAAAATAGAATGGAGAGAAGTGAAATATATATCAATAAAAATTTTAGATAGTAATAGAAAATAATCTGATTGGAATCAACAGAATCATTCTCCAAAGATTGAGATTGAATATTTTTCTCACATTCCAAGTATTGTAAAAAATTATTCCATTTTATTGTCATTATTCAGATTGCTACTATTATAGTTAATTTGATGATATAATTGACAGTTTTATTATTTAAATTATCACTTTTGGGAATTTACTATAATTGCTGTTTTTCAATTGAATCTTTTTATAATTAATAAAAAATGTAATTTGGAAGGACTTTTAAAATCCTTTGAATTCATTGAGACCAATAATAATATATGAATTCAGAATAAGAAAATTAAATCTTATCTACTACCAAATATTGTAGTAATAATCCAAATGAAATTTAGAAGAAATGATATCAAATGTTGTTGAGAGAGTATAAATCTGTTTTAAATCTGTTTCAAGTTACTATATAAATTGAGGATAGACTGAGCTTTAAAACTATTTTAGAATCAGTTCAATTATAAATATAAATAAATAGTTTGAATGACTATTATTAACATACAAAAATAATTTTATTGTTATATGTTAATAATGGTTATTTTAAGATAATTATTTATATAGATATACCTTGCTTTATGGCACTTTGTTAGTACAGTATTTTTCAATTATATTCCATGTTTTTATTTTGTAACAGATGCAGCAGTGAAATGGGCGATTTGGTAACCCTGGAAATAGGAAGTTACATTAGGAATCAGAAAACGGCATTGGTGCCATCTGGACAACAAACCTTTGCCATTGACCCTGATATTGGTGTTCAGTCGAGATGCGTCATGGACCAGTAAACAACGCGCTTTTGCCGTGAAAGCATTTTACAAAAACAATGACAACTACGTGGCTGTGCAGCGTGTATTTCGTGCTCATTACAATCTCGCACGTCATGCCCTAGTCCCATTGGCATATGCTATCAAAATGTGGGTACAGAACTTTGAGGAAATGAGTGATATGGTGAAAAAGAGGAGTGGAAGTGCAAAATGTGTGTGCACACCAGAGAATGTTGCAAGAGTGGAAGAAGCCTTCAGTGATGTCCTAGGCATTCTGCACACAAGCATGCCCTGCAACTTGACATATCGGATCGTGGTGTATAGAAAATATTGCACAAGGAACTGCAATACCACCCATACAAAATGCAGATAGTGCAAAAACTGAATGTGGATGACCTCCCAAAGAGACTACGCTTTTGCCGGGAATTGTTGGAACTCATGAAGGACAATGCAGCACCATCCAGGAACTGAAGAATTGAATTCGGGAGGAAGTTAATCGAATTCCAGTGCCAGTCCTGCAAGATGTGATGTCTAACTTTCGTAAAAGACTTGGAATGTGTGTGAAGGAAAATGGGGACCACCTACATGATGTCATTTTCAAGCGATAGACATTTTATACTGTGACATGTCTGTGCAAGATGTGCAAGTTGTTCAGAAACATTCCTCACAAATTGCAAGCATTGTAAATTCACGTTGTATTTCTTTTGTATCGCTGGTGAAAGTTTCAAAATCGCCCATTTCACTGCTGCACCTGTTATTTCAAAATGAAAATTATCTGCAAAATAATATTTAGAATAAATATATAAACGTAAATTAACACATAAATGGGCCAGGCCCAGAACCATCCCAAAAATCTTAATATGTGAGATCTGAAATTGAATCTGGTCCTTCAAAGTGATAAGGCAAATACTTTAAAACACAGCCATCTGGCTAAGTTTTGTAGGACTAGCGCTATTATTCACTTGATGAATAATAATGTAAATATGTTTTTAGGATTTTATATTATCATTATCAAATGAAAAAAAATTGCAATTCACTTTACAGGATTGGTCTGGAATGTAACTGCCGCAATAACAGATATGTCTGTATATGTTTTAAGAGGAAGAAGTTTCTATATATTATCTAATCAATCATCAACTACTCAGATAACAACAACTAGATTTCACTGTCATAAATGATGGATTGAATAAACCCATTTATTGATGAAATTGAATATTAATGTTAATAGATTTAATTTTAAACATATATATAATATATCATACCATCTATTGAAAAACTATGTTATAAGAGATGCTATTTTAAGTTATTTAAAGTGATTTTATTTATTTGACTAATTATGTGACATAACATCCAATCAAATAATTAAAGAATAGATTAATAGGAACCATCATAAAACAAGAATTAAATAAAATGAAACTGTTTAAAGTTTAGTTTTTAGATCATCTGGAACTTTTGATGTGACATCATCAGTGAATTCTGTGGTTAGTTAATGCAATTTACATGCATACCAGTTTATGAGCAATGGATTGATATATCAAAAACATCATTTTTATACAAGCTAACATTGCTAAATTAATCCCTTTATATTATAATGGAAATTTTAATTTGAAATGAAGTATAGTCAATTTATTAATTATGAGATGGCTCTAATATTAGTTTAAATTCTTTCAAATTATTAAAATTTCTGTTTATAAAGATATCAAGGGATTAATTTGGCAATGTTAGGTTCAATTTGGACATTTCCCTTGTAGTTTGATCTAAAAAGTTTATATTTTTTTAATATTTGGTTCTTATAGTTTTGTGTCCATTATGGTATATTATGATGATGTATAGTATTCTAATAAACATTAGTAGTGGGAAATCATAAATTTTGAATATTTTCGATCTCTGACCATTCCAACTTACAATTTCAGTGTTTGAACCAAACTCTGTCATAAGTCAAAGACTATGTGTACTTAATTAATTATTTTGGAAGGTTTATGTAAAAAGTTATAAAACAAACTGCTTAAACTCATTAAATAATAGATTCATGCAACCACTTTTTAAGGTTTATGTAAGATATCAATTATCAAATATCATTTTTATGTGTATCTGTTTATTTTATGTCAGAACTGTTCTCTTATAGCATTACAGATGACATGGCTTACTATTATGTAGGATATGTAGGATGGTGATTTTGAGAAGACAAAAGGCGATCTCATTAATTTTATTATGTGTAGGATTTAAAGATGAAAGCTTATACCCAAATCAAAATCTTTTAATGTTATATATTCTAAATCCAAAAATCTAAGAAAATAAATATGATTTATACAATAATTATTTTAAACTACACTTTAAAGAACAAACTGAATTTGGAATATACATAAATATATTTTTATATAATGATGAACATACATAAACTTAGCAAAATAACATATTAAAATACATTAATTTCTAAGTCAGTGTTTTCCAAACTGTGGGACATGCCCCACTAAGGAGCATGCAAGAATTAACAAAAACATCATTTTTGAGACAAACAAACAAAAAAATAAATAAATAAATTCAAATTGATGTCGAAAAAAAATCAGCAAAATGGTTATAAATACATATATATCCATAATATGCAGAAACTTTCTGCTGTAGCTGTTTTAAAGACAAAATATCGATCCCAAATATATTTTTATATAATGATGAACATACATAAACTTAGCAAAATAACATATTAAAATACATTAATTTCTAAGTCAGTGTTTTCCAAACTGTGGGACATGTCCCACTAAGGAGCATGCAAGAATTAACAAAAACATCATTTTTGAGACAAACAAACAAAAAAAAAAATAAATAAATTCAAATTGATGTCGAAAAAAAATCAGCAAAATGGTTATAAATACATATATATCCATAATATGCAGAAACTTTCTGCTGTAGCTGTTTTAAAGACAAAATATCAATCTCATTTAGTGATTGAAAAAGAATTGTGAGTAGCAATATCTGCTATGACACTCCGATTTGAGAGAATTTGTGCCAATATCGATCCCATTTAGTGATTGAAAAAGAATTGTGAGTAGCAATATCTTCTATGACACTCTGATTTGAGAGAATTTGTGCTGAAAAACAAGCTCACCCTTTGCATTAAATATTATGTTGAAAAATAGAATACATATTTAATACTACATATTTTTGTAAGCTTGTTTAATTGTATTAAAAATTATTACATCATAATAAATTTATATATATTTTTACGTATAAGAATTTTATTTATACAAAATATGATATATTGTTTTGTTGTATTAAACTATAAGTAGAAAGTATTTATAAAATTAGACTTCTATGAGAATGAGGGGCATATCAATTTTTTATGAAAAAAGGGGGTGCAAACACAAAGTTTAGAAACCACTGTTCTAAGTGAATATAAACTATTTTATAAATTTAAGAGAGGAATAAATATCTGTTTTATGTAGACCAAATTAATTCTCTTTTACAGTATTTTCAAATTTATGATCTCCTTCAGTTAAAGCAATGGATAAGATGGAAAATATAAAAACTTCTCATTTAAATTTAGAATGAAAAAATGCCAAAATCTATCAATTTATCATATGTATTTGTATTCTGTATTTGTGACATCATTAAAATGTGTGTCACAAATACAGAATAAGAAGAGAAAAATGTAATAAATTTAAAATAAATTTGATTGCAGATTTATTTTATTTATTTATTTGTACCCTCACCACCCTACATATAAATGCAAATATGGGCAGCCCAGAGACAAACTAAGCACTATCAGAAATAGATCTTTATTTCAGAAAGAAATGCTTTCAACCTTTCTCAACAGGTCTTCGTCAGCTAATGTCAACCTCTATAGACATTAGCTGACAAAGACCTGTTGAGAAAGGTCGAAAGTGTTTCTTTCTGAAATAAAGATCTATTTCTGCATAGTGCTTAGTTTGTCTCTTTGCTATTATTATTTGCAGAATGTCTATGGCTTTAGTATGGGCAGCCCTCCTATTTTGAAAGATAAGAATCATTAAAGGTCCTGGCAGCTCTATTCCAAAATGATCTCAAAGTTTCTTTAAGTCTGTTTGTAGGTAAGAAAAGTAAATCGGTTCTACGAGAATTATACTGTGGTACATTGAAAGTTAAGTTGTCCGTGGGCAGATCATCTCTAATGTAATTTGATATAATATTGAGATCATGCTTTTTCAACAACTCAGAGTATGAAGGTAAGTTCAGAAAATTGCAGCTTTTATCAGAATGACGACTGGCACAAAAAGAATTGATTTTCCAAATAGTACGGTTGCCAAGTGGATTCTAAGGAGTTCAAATAAGAAATAGATCTCGGATGAATATAGTTGAATGCCATAAACAAAAAATGATACAAATATGGCGTAAAACCAAGATGTTAAGACATAATTGTCGGAGATTCTAGAAAGATATCTACAAGTAAAAGCAACTTTTCTCTTGATTTGATGCATGACGTAGAAGATGTGATAAATATATGATAGACAACAATCCAAGAATATACATTCTAGAAAGATATCTACAAGTAAAAGCAGCTTTTCTCTTGATTTGATGCATGACGTAGATGTAATAAATATATGATAGGTATATTCTTGGATTGTTGTCTAAGTCGTTATGACAGTCAGATTTTTATATGATATTCAGATATCTGGGAAACTGAGGAAGAAAATTATATTTATGATGCACACACATATACATATCCACATAGTATTCAAATATTGTTTTTGTCTATGAATTAATTGGTAAATGATGTCTTGCACAGTATAATATGTCATTAAATGGTTTATTAATAATTAAAACAATTTACAGTAAGACCCTGCTTAATGCTGCTCTGTTTAACGCTGTTTTGCTATAATGCAGTTTTTTCGAATTCTATATTTTTTATTGATTCACTTTGGCACGGTTTTTCAAACTGTTATACTCATAAATCCGAAATCGCACGAATTTGTTGCTTTGATACTCCTATGCTGTCTCAGTACATTTGATATCAGTGCAGTGCAGTGCAGTATACATGAAACTGTTGCTGTCACAGTTCATATTTATAATCAGTCATCAACATTATTTTACAGTAATAAAAATAACAATTATCTGATTTTAGTCTAAATCGGAATATTTCCACTTCAGACTATAGTTCCTTGAAGTTAGAACATTTTTCTTTCATCAATATTTTTGTCAAAACAAGTTTAGTCACTATTACAAGCAACGGATTTTCTCAAAACAAGTTTAGCCACTATTACGGAAATTATAGATCAGGGATTTTCTCAAAACAAATTCATATTTATGATCGTTCATCAACGTTATTTACAGTTAAAGTTTAGCACTATTACAGAAATTATGGATCAGTTATACAAAATGATCCAAATTTTAATAGAAGTTTATACAAAATGATCCAAATTTTGATAGAAGTTCAAAGGCAAGACGAAGTCATGGATGCGATGTCTTTCTATCGACAATTGCTTGCTGAATGAAAAAGGAAAAGTCAAATGACATCAGATGACTTCGTAATGAAAGAACAAAAAGTCTCAAAATGAGGAAGGAACCTTCTTTATTACAAACATAAATTATTTACTCAAATATTTTTGATTTTCATAAATTATTTATGAATACAACGATATTAGTAATAAAAAATGTTTTACTTGAATATTTTTGATTTTCATGAATGATCTATGAATACAAATCGATATTAGCAATAAAAAATGTCTATAGTTAATGTAATACAATAGTAATAATACATGCTACAAAATAAAATAAAGGAAAATGCTACGTATATTCTTTATTTACTGTCATGTTTCACCTATTCCCGTTATTTTTGTGTTAAGATGACCTCGTTTAATGCTGTTTCATTTAGTGCTTTGTTTCTTTGGAATGTATCCCCCACATTAAACGGAGTCTTATTGTACATTATATTATTGTATTATATATGTCCCAATAAAGATATATAAAAAGTCACTGACTTATGAAGTTTAAGAAATATATGGATGTGTTTTTTATTTATGTTGAATTTCCATAATATAGGAATGAAAAATTCATTAAACAATTTTCTTTTTTGCAAAAATATCACTTATGACTTTAAATCTTCTTATCTATGCTTAAAATATGCTCCTAAATTTCATTTAGCAATTTCTTTTACTAATGCATCCATTTGTATATATCAGATTTAAGTATTGTTGAATTTACTCAGTTTTTGATAAACACAAAGTTTTTGGACAAATTAACCTGTGTAAATTGGGGAGAGTTATTATATAAGAAAAATATGTCAACTTTTAGCTGATAAATAAATAAATATAGAAGTATGAATTAATTATAAGAAGACAATAAAGACCAAATATTTAAAAAATATAAATATACTGTATTTATATTTTTTAAAAGTCACTATAAATATTTGAACTCTTTTTTTTTTTTTTTTTTTTTTTTTTTTTTTTTTTTTTTTTTTTTTTTTCCTTGATAAGAAAAAAAACAAACAATTCAAATATTATTATGTTAGTTATCATCATTAAATCGAAAGACCTTCAGTTATTACAGAAAAGCCATTTACAGTAAATAGAGATCCTGTTGCATTATTAAATTCAATAATGTTATTTTTATTTTTAAAAATAAACTAATAGTAATTTTTTAGAATAAAAATGATGCATATTGGAAATATGGTATCAAAATCTTAGCTGTTAAAATAATAACTTATTAGTAAATTTTTTTGTGTGTAAATAGAAGCATTCAACAAGGTAAATTCAATCAGAATGTTATCACCAATTCCAATAAAAACTTCAGGTACTTGAAGTAAATGAAAGAGTAAATAATCAGGTACGAAAATAAATTTAAACAAAAAGTACACAAACATATGGATGATTTTTAAATAAATAGATTCAATATAAAATTCCAGATAGATTAAATATAAAATTAAGGAAGAAAAAATTATTTATAAATAAACTTGAAGATTTAAACTATAATTGCATTCAATGATGTGGATTTACAATCAATTTAAAAATTCAGCAATGTAAATTTGTAGATTGATCAAGTAATTTTATAAAACTGGCAATTTTGTTTAATTTTATGAATTTGGACTAAACTTTCATTAAGTCCTAAATCACTAAGTTATTGATTACCATTTGATACCAAAACATTTTTGACCAAATTGGATATAATCTAATTAATCATCATAAATTTAGTCTTTTCAATAGTATGAAATATATATTTAGTCTTGATAAACTAAATCAAATTGTTACATGATATGATTAAAAAGCATACTAATTTTGCAATGCATCTCTAGGGAATTTGGAAATTTTGAGGACTTCCCTTGATTAAACTAAATTTTCATGAATAAAATACTATCATTTTTTTATTTTTGCCTGAAAGATTTTCATTAAAATTATAAGATTTATATTTTTAATTGTTTTTGGCATGTAATATGATATTTATTCTAAAGTAAATCTGTATTTTTAGATAACTGTGTATCTGGTATTTTACTTTAATTATAATAATTTAAATAATATGCAGTATATTCTGTAACATTCATATGGATAAAATGTAAATGATGAGGTTTTTTTTTTTTTTGATGCATTGTTTTAGAATTGTTTTATTTTCAGAAATATATAAATGCCTATTTGTGTAAAATACTTATACCAGTGGCAAATTGGCATACTATCAGGCTTATGCAAATTAAAATATTAGATTGTTAGGAAATATAAAACCAGATATATCATGAAATTTCATACCTGTTTTCTTGAATCAGGTATAGCCTCTATTGAAAAATTGACTCAAATTTTTCATCAAATTTTTTCACAAGCCCTATTATGCAGTTATTTTACTCTTATAGAACATTTAATCTTTATATTACTCAGTAGAGTCCCAAGGGAACGTCCAATAATCAAAAATTCAGATAATACGGAAAGTTTGGTAAATTATTATTAAATAAACTGGATTTGAATATATTAACGGGATGATATACAGTTGATTTTCGCTATTCGCGGTAGTTACGTTCTGTGAATTCTTTGCAAATACTGAATTAGCGAATAGTGAACCATTGTGCCTATGGGAAATAGAGTTAGGTGTTCCTGAGAACCTTTCTTCCCAACATTTTCATACTTGGTTTATGTGTATTTTTCTGTTTACACACATCTTATTTAATATGTATTACATTACTTACAAATAATTATAGTGTTATAGTACTATATACAGTATTATAATTACAGTAATTTTTATTTAATTTTTTAAAACAATATGTAGTAAATAAAATCTTATTTTTGATCGATAGTTTTTTTTGATGTTGCAAGATGTTTGATTTGACAGCTGACACATCGTCTTTCTGAACTGCGTTGAAAAACTACGTCAGCCTTGTCTTCGTCACATTTTGCCCCAGATCTTCTAAAATTTCGGCGTAAGGACAAATCTGCAGGAAGTTAGGCGCCTAAATTTGAGGCTGCATTCAAGCATAGGGTCACATTATTCTGTGGAACCTGCAGACGATATGAACAGGCTTTGGCCTACCTACGATCTGTGGAGTGAGCAAGGTTAGGTAATAGGAAATTTTCCGGCAAACCGATTCAGACTACATTTGAGGTAACAAACCTTCCTTTATTAGAGAGAGAGAGAGTTTACATTGGTAACAGTATTTTTTTCGTTCTGCGGGAGGCCGCGAATAAGCGCGAAAGCTGCGCGAATATCGATTTTGTGGTTACAAATAAATTTTTGCGAATAGTCGAATACGGAATCCGCGAATAACGAGAATTGACTGTATATATTATTTTCAGGTTATATTTACTTATTGGACATCATGACTTTTATTATATAATTTAAACGTGAATTGTTTGTCTTGAGTTGATTTTTTTTTAATTTTTGTAATAAAACAGTTGCAAATAAAATTAAGTGTTTTATTGTATAAGTTAAAACAATCAATTTTATTAACGTTCTTTATAAAAAAAAAAAAAAAAAATTAAATCAATACGAAATGAACGACAACTTATCTCGGTTAAACGGGACTCTATTATTATTGCCAATATATTTCCTTATTTAAATAAGCAACTAAATGATTTTTGCAAAATTATATTTTGTATTAAAGAATTTTTTCTTAATTAAAATAGTTTGCTTGTTTCTTTTATTTTATATAGTTTGTCACGCAGAGATGAATGCTATTATGAATAAAAATTCTGCTGATGTTAAAAACTGCACCATTTATGTTACTCTGTTTCCATGTAATGAATGCGCAAAATTAATTATTCAATCGGGCATTAAAGAAGTTGTTTATTTGTCGAGCAAAAGTAACGAACCTGAAGTTGCAGCACGAAAACTTTTTGATATGGCTGGAGTCAATTACAGGTAAAATTTTGTCACTTTTCCGATATTCGTTTAAGCACACTATGCACAGATTTCGCGATATGGATTTAGCATTTAATTTAATTGCGTTTTGTGTGTGTTTATTGTTATGCAATGAAAGTTTATTGATAATTTTCAAATTTATATATTAATTTTAAGAACAGCCTAGGGACTTATTAATCTCTCTGTTGTCCTTAAGTTCATTATCGTTCCAAGACTTGGATCAGTTGCCACACGAAACCATATCCTAGGAACAAAACTAAAATTAGGAAAATCATTGTTATTTTTGATTATCTTTTTATATGTTTACGTAAATAGAAATATATCAATAACAATAATTATATATATATAATTTTCGTGATATTTTTATTCAGTTTTGTTTAATAGTTGAAAGTTAATCCAAATTAATTTTTTAGAATCATTCCAAAGCTTATCATAAAATAAATAAAACGTAAAAATTCCAGTTATATATATAAAATATTTCTGAGTTATTGCAATTTGTAAACGTATGGAGATTTCTGATCATCATCGTGGAATTCCTATCATATAAAAAAATAGGAATTCCATGATGATGATCACTCAGAAAATATTTAATATATATACCTGAAATTTTTACGTTTTATTTATTTTATGATAAGCTTTGGAATGATTCTAAAAAATTAATTTGGATTAACTTTCAACCATTAAACAAAACTGAACCAAAATATTACGAAAATTATATATATATTTTTTTAATTATATAATTTTTAGTCTGTTTACTCAATTTTTCCAGTATCTTTTTTGTTTTGCTAAACGAAAGATTAATATACTTTAATATATATGTATTAGATATCACAAATAATTCTCCTTTCTTTTTATATGTTTTATTTTTACAAGACACACAAAAGCTTTTTAAGTATTAATATTTCTAAGTATTTTCTAATACATTATGTATTTGATCTGAATTTTCAAAATATCAAATGAAAATTTGGATGATAATTTTTAATCCAGAAGACATATATATGTGGTATAATGAAATATCTTTGTTTTAATTATTAATCATTTGTAATTTTATTTTTGTTCAGTTGGCAACACGAGTTGTTGGTCGCCATGTTCTTTGCTTTTAAACGATAATAAACTTTTATTTTCTCTCTGACGTTTTTATTAATTTGTATCAATCCATAAATGTGGGAAGACTTCGACGTTACCACATATATATACAGGGTGAGTCAAAATTATGTGAACAATCTGAATTTAAGGTGTGATATCCAACATTTCCCCCGAATTGTGTGTTCTGGCACTAAATTGTACTGTTGAACGTTGGTTTATTATTATGTGCATTAATCGTGCTGGTGGGCAGGTTGAGACTCTGTATAACGAAAACTCTGACTAAATGCATTCTCTCAAATAGTGTTCACATAATTTTGACTCACCCTGGTATATATATATATATATATATATATTGTAGCTTTAAAATTTAGCTAAGAGATTACCAGTTTATCTAGAAGAGTTTTTTCAGTAGTGTATAAGTTTAGGAACATCTGTTTAATTTTATTTTGATACAAAATAAAGTTGTTTTTGCTGTCATTGTCTGCAAATGAGTATTGATTCAGACAACCTTTCTTGATAGAAGCAAACAATATGATAGTTGCAGTTTTATTAAGCACCGAATTTTATGTTAAAATCTGCTAAATATACAGCACTTTATTGTTATATATGGGTTCTCTTAGCGTCTCTAACAGTTCATTTATTGCAAGTTTATATTACGGTTTTTAACTTCTTTGCATTGCATTCTAGTTTTAAATGTAATTAACAATATTAACCATAATTTATAATAGCCTTAATTGATATTTCTAACTTGAATTATAGATTAAAAACAAAATGCTATTTGCTTTTCCCTAGTAACTACGTTTTAGTGGCAGCGAATCTGTTATCATATACAAAATTCTAAGTTGTATATAACATATAAAAATACAGTAATGATAAAATAATTTATTTTAATTTTATTTAAATAAATATAAAAGAGTAAAGATTACAGATATATGATTTTTTTTCGTTTCGTCTTTGGTATAATGAAATATTTAGAGAAAATATAATTTAAAGTAGATCTTTGTCATGTTTTTTTTTCGTTTCGTCTTTGGTATAATGAAATATTTAGAGAAAATATAATTTAAAGTAAGATCTACTTTAAATTATATTTTCTCTAAATATTTCATCTGTGTCTTTACGGTTGTAATCGAATTTTTTAATTTTCTTCGGTAAAAAAAAAAATTATAAATGATAGTTTTTAATATTTGGTCAAAAGTTTTCAGCGATTCTTTGAGTTTTCATTCAAAGAACTTTTCGCATAGATGATTTCGAATTTCGTTTCTTGGCTGTTTCTCGCATTTTTGAATTACTGCATTAATATCTGTTTTTGCATAATTTTCTTTCTTGATAGAAGTCATCAAAGTCGTTTTTGAAAATGGACTTTCTTCAGTTGTATCTAAGAATGTTTCGTTCCGAGGTCGAATTTGATCATGAATATCGATTCTAACGATAATTTCCGATTGCTATAAAATTATGTAGTAATAGTGTTCCTTTTGCCACGAAGATCGATTGGATTTCCGTACGATATTTCGATATGAGACGAATTCTTTCTTTGACTTATGAATATTGATTCGTTTCTCGAATTTTTGTTTCTTGCGAAATGCGAGTTTTCTTCGATTCGATGAGAGGATTTGATTTCGATTGAATCTATTTCGAATCTGGACGAAGTTTGAGATATTGAACTAGAAATTCTTAGTTATTGTGTTTCAACAATGGAATGTTTTGGTTCCAGGACTGAATTTTTACTAATAAATTCGTTCCTATCATCCTGTATATCTTTAAAATTAAAATGCAAGTAATTCGTGGATTTTGTGATGGAAATAGAATCACGGATTCTTTGAGTTTGTCATCGGTTATTAGTAGTGTGTATTGGGTTAAAAAAAAAAAAAAAACAGGATAACAATTATCTTTTGGATTGACGTTAGAATAATTTTATTTTTTTTTTGTATATCTTGGCTATAAAATGATTTAGAAGACTTATTTATTAGCATAGACTGAATTTTCTGGGACTATGGGGCAGTCGTCTGATACTGAATGACAGAGACTATCCTATTTCTTAAACTAATCTTCTTATTTCATTTATTATTCCTTCAAAATGTATTGATAATGCAAGACTTACGAGGTGGTAAAGTTAAAACGATAATTTTTTACTAAATTTGCTTTGTTATTTATCGTTTTTTTCTTGGGTGACCAATCTGTTACTTCTTGCTGCTGGTCCATATAGTGATGATATTCGGGAGGTATCAATATCTTTAAGCAAGAATCCAAACGGCATATCCCTTGATCTGGCGATATATGACATATGTATATGTTGGAAAATTCTTTTTCGTTACTGGATTTTCTTTATCTTAAGTTCAAACACGACATATTCATTTTTCTAATTCTAAATGCAAACGATTTTGTTTTTCATATTGATTAGCAGATTTTCTTCCACTTGGTATGTCTGAGACTGACCTCGGAACTGTGTGTTTTTTTCGGTAATTGATATTTGTTATCAATTGCCATTTTATATCTATAACTGTAATGACAATTTTTTGGGGGTTTGGTCAGCTTTCTTTGCATTTATAGCGATATCTCCTCTCTTTTCCAGTTGTTCCTAAAAAATAACAATTATATAATTATGTTCTTATCGAAGATAAAAAAAATTGAATAAAACTGCTGACGTCAGCAGGTTCGATTTTTGAGGTTCTCTCTTTATTCTTATTCGTTTTATCAATATTGTTTTATTATTTATACTGAATAGTGCAAAACTAGTAAAAAATGCAAAAAGTTTTGTTTTATAAGTAAATTCCACGTAACTGCCTATATTCAAAGAAAATTATATCTCAAGCACTATTGGTAATATAAATTTTATTATCGTGACGTTTTCAGTCCTTTTTCAGGGCCATCTTCAGCCTTATACAGTAGAAAATGTCAAAATATATTTATGAAAACATTATATAAATTATCTTCGGAATCCAGTTCTGTGTCATAAACTGGTTTGGCTAAATATAGTTACGAATTACAAATATTATAAAATTATAAACGTTGATGATTATAAGATAATTAAATATAAATTACAGTTGTAACTATTAAACATAAATGCAGTAGGTCAGATAAAACTTATGCAAAATAGTATTACTTGCGCAGTGAAGGGAGTATCATTATTTATCCTTTATAAGAAGAGTTAAGAGAGTGAATTATCTTCTGAGTCAGTCTTGTTGACAACGACCCATTTTTGCTGACTGTAATGGCTTCAGCCATTTTCGTTTACGTTAAATTATGGCATTCTCTGAGAATTTGTGCTTCTTCTCAATGTATTTCGATGCTGTCCTCTGAATTACATATAGTCAGCCGGGTGGCCACATGATAAAGTTGTGACTTACCACTCTGGAGAATCCGGGTCCCGCACTTGCAGATTTTCAGAAGGGGTCTGGGCCCACTCGTTGAATCCCATTCTTCAACCGTCCGGTTGACATGGGTTAGCAGGCCGGCCAACACTCGTAGACTTCACGGTTCCATGAGTGTTGGCCAGCCTATAATGGGCTCTATAAATAGCCGCCGCCAGATAATGTATATCCTTTGTACGATATAATGGATTAATTACACTGATTACTAAATTGCATATAGCTAGGACCGTGGAAGTTCCATTTACTCTAATATATATTCATTCTCTTGGAGCCTGCACTAAAAGCTTCGGCATATAAAGATATATAATCCCATATAATCCTCTTCTTTATTTAAATCTAAATTAATAAAAGGAATCTTGTTCCAGATTTTAAGCTTGGCATTTGTCTTTATCTTTCCTTAAGGATCGAGTAAGTCCTCTTGTACGACGCTTCTTATTCTCCATTCCTAGTGATCTTAAAAAGTCGAGCGAGTCCTACGCTTTAGCATGTTGTTCTACCATTTCTATTTCCTACTAGTGCCATAAATTGTTTCTTTTTGCGCACTTTCTGATATATTTTAATTATAAAGCTACTGTTATACCCGTACATATAATCTTGTCGTAAAATTTAGTGAAATTCTGTCGTGTTGCAGTGTGTACGCATCAGTTTGAATAGTTTCGTAAGTATAGCGTGGAGCGATTAGAATCAGGAGAATTAGCTGGATTAGAACTGGAAAGTATGCGGGTTTGCGGTAAACCGAGGTCCTATATCCTTCCTCTCTGTTTCTATCTGGATATCCAGAAAATAGACTGAATTCTCGTCCAGTTGCTCTAGCCTCTAAGTCCTAGGCTACCTCTGCCTTAGCAATCCATTTTTGCTCTTAGTTACTCCATTCATGGGACACGATGATAATCATATTAACAGCTACACCGTTTTATCATTGGCTACCCAATCGTTGGATGACTCAGAAATTATTAGAAGTACTTTCTGGTGAGAGGAAGAAAAATGATGTATCTAAAATGACTTTTATGCATTTTAACCTTTTTATGAATTATTTATTGATCAATTTCTGAAACTACATTTAGATATGTATTTGATTTTTCTATAGTGATGATGTCTTTATAATTCTCATCCATGTTATCATATATGGTTGAAATCAAATTCTGATAACTATTTTCCAAATCGACGTCATTTACTATATCTTTCGATATTCTATTGTCATTCGAAAATTCTATCAAAGGATTGGAATCCTGAATACAATTGTTCATTTCTTCCTCCTAGGATAAGATGATTTCGCTTTTGATATCAATATATAAACATTCAATGTCTACAAAGAGTGTTTTAACTAGTGCACGTACGATTCTTGTGTTTACAAAATTATCATCATTTTTATGGAAAATTATGCTAGCTGTATGTTTCGGTATAATTTCATTCCTCTCGCATAAATCGAGACATTCATCGAAATTGCCAATATTGCAATTAATTGTGATTGATATAGATCATGCAAAAACGATTTTTTCCGTTTGCTTTGATCGCTATTCTGATCTATCCTTCTTGATCAACTTATATAAAAAGAATTAATGAACTTAGATCGATTAAATTATAAAATACTAAAACATTTTGAAAGTTTTAAAAACAAATTTTATCTGTTTGCACATTTGCACACGAATATTTTCCCTCAAAAAACCAACCAAGCCATTTTGCATTTTCAATTAACTGCAAGAGTTACTTGATTCTGAATGGAAATCTGTGATCATCAATATTTGGAAAATGTCGTTTCAATCGTAATATTTAGATGAGTTATGTCGTCATTACTAATAGATGCGCACAAGTTTGATGTTTGCTGTTGGAAAGTTTTAAAATTTAAAATAAGAACATTTTTCCTGAATTAATAGTTCGAGAGTGGCAAATAATTTGGTCGTAAAATTCGCGTTAAAGATAACTCTGCTCATCGAGTAAGAATATAAATGAGATGTTTTACTGTACGAACCGACTGTCGGGAAAATTTCTCCCCCTCTCTCCAACAGCAAAAAAATATTTAAAGAACTTCCTTATTCATATTTATAAAAATTAATGCAAAATAAATATATTTAATTAAAAAATATCCAAGAATTTTTTTATATTTTTACTATTTAATAATTAAATATTCGAGCAAACTTTATAACATAACTTTTTCTTCATTGTTTGGTTCTATAACTTTTAATAATTGTCAAAAATAAGAATTTTGATTTATTTATAATTAGAAAAAGTGAAATACTTTTCTACATGCAAGCCCTTATTTAACGTGCAAAATACGTTTATATGGTTTGCAACGGCGCCGACTTTTAGTTTTGTCACAAGGTAGTTTTCATCATAATTATGTAGCTTTTTACAAGAAATATACAAAAATAAATGGTCAATTTGATAAAGATGGCAATGAAAAATACATATTTTTATGTAAATCAATTATATACTGTAATAATTCTATTTTAATTTGTAACTAATTATTTTTACTTATAGATAACGTTTGTACTCTTAAAATATAAAATATAAAATAATTAGAGAACGAAAAAATACTCTTGTCCCCCTATTCAAATTTTCGCGGAGGCAACTATGATTGTTTAAAAAATGAATATTCCAATTTATAATAGTTATATTTTCTTCCAATATTTTAATAATAATGACAAGATTTCATTGCCATCAGATTAATTCAAAATAGAGATAAATTTATGAATTTTAATAAATTTCATTCCTACGACTAGAATTCTGTTGGAATTTTTAATGTTCTTTGCTATTTTATTTGTAAATATCCAATATAGACATGTTTTTATGATATTTTAGGTCTTTTAGATAATTTTTTTGTTAAAGTAAAAATCATTGTTATAAACAAAAAAAAATATCCTTCCATTAACTAGAAGTTTGCTGTTTTCACACATTTAAATGATACTCTTATTGTATTATCATGAAATTTAGTGATTTTTAACAGAAATACTATTCTGTTTTTATATAAAAAATAAATAATTCAATGATCTATATACATTATATAAAACGCTTACGATTGTGTATATATGCATGTCAGCAGGAATTTGAGTACTTTCTGTGTCCTAGAAAGCTGAAATTTGGAGATGTTTTAGTCTGTTGGAATTTTTAATGTTCTTTGCTATTTTATTTGTAAATATCCAATATAGACATATTTTTATGATATTTTAGGTCTTTTAGATAATTTTTTCGTAGTAAAATATTTTCTTTGCTATTTTATTTGTAAATATCCAATATAGACATGTTTTTATGATATTTTAGGTCTTTTAGATAATTTTTTTGTTAAAGTAAAAATCATTGTTATAAACAAAAAAAAATATCCTTCCATTAACTAGAAGTTTGCTGTTTTCACACATTTAAATGATACTCTTATTGTATTATCATGAAATTTAGTGATTTTTAACAGAAATACTATTCTGTTTTTATATAAAAAATAAATAATTCAATGATCTATATACAGTACATTATATAAAACGCTTACGGATTGTGTATATATGCATGTCAGCAGGAATTTGAGTACTTTTTGTGTCCTAGAAAGCTGAAATCTGGAGATGTTATAGAAGGACTATTGAAGTGGTTTGGAAAAAAATATGACAATCCAAAATTCCATCCCAAAGGGAGAGAAAAAGAGGAAGCTATATTGCCAATGTTTATTTTATGGCTTAAAAATCGTTATTTCTCGATCATTTGAATGTTTCATGTTAAGAAAAATACCCCTTCACACATTGGTTGAAAAATATGTACTCAAAAGGGATCATAAAAGTGGCGGCTCTTCAAATTTGAAAAAATTTTTAGTGTTAGTCCTATTTTGACGAAAATTATTATAGGGTTTTGGGAGCTATAGATTACGAATCTGGTAGTAGTTTCTTCGAATTCAAAATAGCGGATGCAATATGGCGGCCCGAAATTCTACGTTCAAATACTAGGTTCGGAAATTCTACGTTCGTATCGGGAAGTTTTCGGATATTTTAAGTCCGAATTTATTATGTTATCGCCGGATTGACTATCTGGAAACACTATGGCTTTCCATCCAGAGAATTAGGTTCATATCTGGCCCATCCCTTGAAAAGTACGATCTGAGCCCGTGCTCGATGGCCATTCTCAATAGTCTGCCATCTTTTGATGTAAGCGGCGTATGGAAGGGCCTCTGTTCGTCCATTGAGTAATCAACAGGTTGAAAAATAGTGTGATTTATTGAGGGAAAAAGATACAAATGACTAAAACAAATGACCATAAATATTTACGTCGCTTGAAAGATTGGCTTATCTATCTCTGTCGTAGACAAAAATAAAAAAGTATATATATACTTTTCTATTTTTTAGCTTTTTTTATATAAGTATTCCATTGATCCGTCTATCCGCTATTTATCCAACATATTTCGAAAATTCTCTTCTCTACAATAATTTTTTCTTGGTGTTGGGATTTTTTTTTCCGTCAGTGTATTTCGAAAATTCTCTTCTGTAGAGCTTTCATGTTTCAGTGTATCATTCCATATAATTTTGAGGATGTGGAATGGCTACGAAACGAGATGGCAGCTGTTCCGAACAAGAATGGTGCTGTTCCAAATATTAAAAACCTCAATATCCGAAACTATTGATATTTGTTATACCTAATTAAATCCTTCCATTTATAAAGTCATCGTTTTAAGTCACATATGGGCAATCACCCGCCTACTTCATTTGATCCGGTCCCTGATCCATTTCAGCGAAATTGGACGGATTCATGGTGGGAGAAATATGGTATGTTCTACTCATGGTTCTACTATAATCTTTTCAACCAAAGAAGAACTTTCAAGGCCGAATTCGATAATAGACGAGTCTTTTCAGTTAGAGTTAACTATACAGTATAGTCGATACGATGGAAAGCGGATCGCAATAGACAATTTATTACCATTTTCGATTTGATGTTCGATTTGAAAGCATAGTAATCAGATTAAAATATTTTTATCTTTATAATTAATTTTAGTAACTTGTTTTAATTCATTTAATATTAGTTTATTTTATTTAATAATTTGATCCGGCCCTTGACTCGGCGACAGAATGATAATTTGGCCCCCAAACTAGGAAAGGTTGCCCATGTATGTTTTAAGTTATATTTTAGAACACTGGTTTTATCTAATTGTTGATATATATGTTGTCAAGCTATCCGCAAAATACAATAATAATTTTGAAATCTACGAAATTTTTGAAATTGAATGCAATGTCCGTCGTATTAATGGTCACGCCGTTAATTAACATTAATATTATTTTTTACTTTTTATATTTATAAATTATACGTTAATTGCCATAAATCTGTACAAGTTTTATAGGTTTTAGCCGAAAATATAATAATAATTGCATATATTCTGAATAGATTATATCGATTGATAAAACGTTTTTATTTTTCAGTGGACTTTTTGAATGATGAGTTTTTCTTTTATTTGCTAAAAAATTCGGTACATTAATTACGTTTTAACTTTATTTTCCACTCTCCGTAGAATTTTAACCAGCATAAATTTATGGTAAAATTGTTTTTTTTTTTATTTTAATTTATTTTATATATAAAAAATTTTTTAAATTTAATTTTTTTTTTTTTTTCCCTATTAGTATAACTCATTGTTATATAACAATGACTCAGATGGTTTTATGTAGAGAATATCAATCACACAAATATAGTCCCCAAATATGTAGAATTATTTGAAATCTATACCAACCTAAACCCTTAAGCAGTAAAAATTTAATATCGAGTGACACTTTCAATGTTGTAGGCATCTGATCAGTTCCTTTATACAAGCGGTGTAAGGAGATGACGTTGCCACCTGTATCGAAAATATTACGCGATATTAAAAATTTTATCGCTTAAGGGCTTTTCTTGTATCGATGTATAAACTTAAGAGAATTTTGTTTTACTTTTAGATCTGTTATAAAAATTAAGCATCAAACTGAATATATAAGAAACTTTATGCTTGTAATCAATAGATCCATATAGAAAAAAATAAAATAATAACTCTGAAGAAAAATTTTAAAACACGCTTTTGATTTAAATTATATAAATATTATTCTAAATATAACTTAAAAATAGTTATTGTAGGAATTAAATATTGAAAAGATTATTAATATAAACATTATTATTCTTTAGAAGATTTATGAAAAGGTTGTTTAAACAATGATATTCAATATACTTGGTGAATTTATTAGTAACATCATTCAATACTTCAGCGAGAGAAAAAAAATGGACCTAATATTATTTGGCTTCATAAGTTAATAACTGTGTCTGGCAACTAGACCATGATCAACATCTAAAGTACAAAAAAATAATATGAAGTGTACAGTCTTTCTTATGATTATGTTGCTAATATGCATTAAGCTGTTCTGATTATTTTTGTCTTCTTCATTATTCTATCTTTAATTGTAATCGTAGTATTTTTGCAGTTACATTTTATTGCTGTTTTTGTTACTTCATCTTTGTTATATTTTGCAAACACAACATTAGTATAGTCCGGGACCAGGTTCATTCTGTGAGCTGCCAATTGGGCAGCTTTAGTTTGTCTGCAAAGTCATTCAATATGCTCCTTTATTATATTTTTTCAAATATGCTTTAAGCCAAAAAAGTTTAAACATTTTAAATAGATTAACAGTAAAATGTTTTAAGATATAACTTCATGAAATTCCGTGCAGTTTTTCATAAGTAAAAACACTATGCTTTTTTGCATACTATCTCTCGATTTTCTCTGTGATCACAATTATTCTCTCTTATATAGGGAATTTTTTGTTATGTGTATAATAAACTGCTATTTTATTTATGTTTTCTTTGTTTATCCGTCATCAGTTCGGATTCCCATTGATCAGTTTCGCACCACGTGATCCATTATTCAATAATAGCTAGCAAATTCATTAACAGAACATCCAAAATGGCGGTTGCAATAGCTTTATTTGCATTTAACTTCAAATCAATTATTTAACAGCTTCACAATTTAAAAAATTTCCATCTCACTCGGCGATAGTCAATATCGTTAGGCCCTACTGTTTGTTGTTTAAACATTTTAAATAGATTAACAGTAAAATGTTTTAAGATATAACTTCATGAAATTCAGTGCAGTTTTTCAAAAGTAAAAACACTATGCTTTTTTGCATACTATCTCTCGATTTTCTCTCTGATCACAATTATTCTCTCTTATATAGGGAATTTTGGTTGCTTTTTTGCATACTATCTCTCGATTTTCTCTGTGATCACAATTATTCTCTCTTATATAGGGAATTTTTTGTTATGTGTATAATAAACTGCTATTTTATTTATGTTTTCTTTGTTTATCCGTCATCAGTTCGGATTCCCATTGATCAGTTTCGCACCACGTGATCCATTATTCAATAATAGCTAGCAAATTCATTAACAGAACATCCAAAATGGCGGTTGCAATAGCTTTATTTGCATTTAACTTCAAATCAATTATTTAACAGCTTCACAATTAAAAAAATTTTCATCTCGATGATAGTCAATATCGTTACTGTTTGCTGAATTTAATTGCAAAAAATTCGGCAAGAGATATTGTGTTTGATGATGCTATTTTTTTTTCTATTACATTGTTTGTATGCTGTGAACTATTAAACAATGTTATATATACTGTTATCGTGTATCTTTATGATACGATATCGTGTCAATAAATATTATATAAGTGTACAAAAGGCGTTTTTATAATAATAACTTTATTGTTATTAAATGTGTTAAGTTTATACTTCAATTTATTAATTAAAACAAAGAAATTTCATTAGTTACAGGAGCACAAACATTAATTTTATAATGGAATTCGATACTTTATATAATGCGTGAAGGTAGCAATACTAGATGATAAACATTGTCTAAGTTATAGTGAACATTGCATAAGAGATAATCCTGCAACACAATCCTGGAATTCATTTTCGTTTTCAAAATCTCCATTCTCGTGAATTTTACTTATTCGGGGTTTCAGAGAAACAATACTTGCACTCATTGGTCTAGGCCATTTTTTTACAAAGCAATTTAGAAATTATAAAATATTTGCCTTACATAAATGATATATCTTATTTTTATGCAACAAATAGTGTGAATAATAGATTTTTTTTTTTTAAGTGTCTGGCAAAACTGATACCTAGTAACGGGATGACGTATTGAGAACATTAACTTGTTTATTAAATAAGGATTCCTTCAAATTTTAGTAGTCTGCTGATCGGGTTGACGCTTGGCAACAAAACAAATATAGTAATGAAATTCTGATACGATATTATTTTTCTTTCCTTCACAATTCGCGTTGTGTTCGTATTCATGTTTTAGATATTTTTATATATAACGATATTATTTTTCTTTCCTTCACAATTCGCGTTGTGTTCGTATTCATGTTTTCGATATTTTTATATATACGAGGGTCGTTCAAGTCAATCCGGGACTTTAAAAACAAATAGAAGGATTATATAAGTGTACAAAAGGCGTTTTTATAATAATAACTTTATTGTTATTAAATGTGTTAGTTCAATTTATTAATTAAAACAAAGAAATTTCATTAGTTATAGGAGCACAAACATTAATTTTATAATGGAATTCGATACTTTATATAATGCGTGAAGGTAGCAATACTAGATAACAAACATTGTCTAAGTTATAATTGAACATTGCATAAGAGATAATCCTGCAACACAATCCTGGAATTCGTTTTCAAAATCTCCATTCTCGTGAATTTTACTTATTCGGGGTTTCAGAGAAACAATTCATCACAACACGCTGTTCCACGTAGACGTTCACACTGTTGTCCGCCATCTTGAGTAACGGTCTATCCAGAAGCGCGGGAAATGGTTCCACGTAGACGTTCACACTGTTGTCCGCCATCTTGAATAACGGTCTATCCAGAAGCGCGGGAAATAAGCGCCGTCTACCAGTAACAGGACACAGGTGCCAGTTTCTACTGCAAAAAAAACTTCCAGCCTAGGCGTCCATTTAAACCTGGAAAGAAAAAAAATCCCGGATTGGGTTGAACGACCCTCGTAATTTCCGATTGTTTTAAGTGAAACATTTCCATTCTGTCGACGACTGTTTTTTTTTTGAAGTAAAATAGTAAATAAATTCGGCACAACTTTTAGAAAAATTTGCGATTAAAAATGCAAAAAAAACCGTGATGCAAAAATAGGGAAAACTAAATAAAACTTAATGAAAAAATATTATACAACTGTTATTTTTTAAATTATAGTAGATTCTCGATTTTACGAACTCGTTCGGACCCTTAAAAAAGTTCGTAAATGGGAATGGCATTAATTAACATTAGAGACTTTTTGGGACCAACTAAATAGTTCACAAAAACGTGTTCATAAAATCTCGAGTCTACTGTATTTTTCTCAATCAAAAAAAAAATTTTTTTAATATGAAGAAGGCGACACTCAACTTGCTTGGGACGGCAAAAATCTAAACCCGGTCCTATGTGGAATGCTTAATTTCCGTGATATTTTGCGAAAGGCTATCCGACAAAACTGAATGAAAATACGACTATTTTCCCTGTAAAACAAAGCTGAAAATTATATAACAGTATTAAAAATGAGAGTAAAATATAATTCCAACTCGTTGCAAAATGCTTAACAGAAAATCAGATTGGGTCGATCTAGTGGATGATGATTGATCGTTTCTTTTATTACGTGACTCGTATATAACATGTCTGATATATTTTTTGCCTTTTAACTCTCGGCTCCCCACTATCTTATGCCGCTTTCCATACAATGGATACCAAACAACGAAGCCTTTCTATAGGCCATCATTCAAACCTACCACACGATGATGAAGCGGTTGAAAAGAGAAGTGTCTGCCCAGAACTATTTGAAAAAATACTAAGGTATCATGATCCTTAAAGTAGTGTTTCTTTGTGACACAATCGTAAGTAAAACAAAAACAATCCTCGAGATGGCTAGCCAGTCCCTTTCAATATGTTCAACTAGTCTACTCTCGAGTCCCACTAGTGTTCCTCTGTCCTTTCGTAGACACTGGTTGGCACCGAAATATCATAAAAATACATCTCATTTAACACAAGATAAAGAATTCTACATTAGGTTGCACTAACATTTTAATCTTTCTAAAGTAAAGTGAAATTTATAAATTCATTAGATGGCTAGCCAGTCCCTTTCAATATGTTCAACTAGTCTACTCTCGAGTCCCACTAGTGTTACTCTGTCCTTTCGTAGACACTGGTTGGCACCGAAATATCACAAAAATACATCTCATTTAACACAAGATAATGAATTCTACATTAGGTTGCACTAACATTTTAATCTTTCTAAAGAAAAGTATTACTGTCTTAATGTTTTTGAAATTATAGGAAAGGTAAACAGCAACAAAACATTTCAATCAATTAGTAGATTTTGATGAAATTCAGTAGGGATCACGCCATGTCTCATATTTTAGCTTCAACCATTTACAACTAGATAATATTCAAATCTGAGATATTTTGCATAAAACTAACTGATAGATTTTACGACATTTAACAGGGTGATTATCAATCAATTGAAAAATATCGCTCTATCTCAACCAGTCCTTTGTTTTCAACTGTTTAAAAATGGCGGAGTTCAATTTCGAAGACTTCTAATAACTTTTTTGATTTTTATGATATTCAATGAAAACGGTTATGCCATTGAAGATTATTTTGATGATGCATATCTTAATTCTGCATTCTTAATCATGATCGAAAGGTAGCCGATTAATTTTCTTCACAGTGTTTGTTTAAATTGACGGATAAAAAGTTTTATTTTGATATCTGCTTCACTTATTCTGCCGAAAATAATGAGAACGGTCTATGATTAAATTCATGACTATCTTAATTCTGCATTCTTAATCATGATCGAAAGGTAGCCGATTAATTTTCTTCACAGTTTTTGTTTAAATTGACAGATAAAAAGTTTTATTTTGATATCTGCTTCACTTATTCTGCCGAAAATGATGAGAACGGTGTATGATTAAATTCATGATTATTTAGTCATTTCGTAAAGTGTGCATATACAGGATGTTAGATTCTAGTTTGCCCTTCAGGCTTTCGATAAATCTAATACCGATATGTAAATGGAAAGATTCGGTTGGTAGACATGAAATTAACTGATGTTGCTTCACCATTTATAACTCTGGTTCACGTTTATACTGTATATATTTCACGCAATCTTATATTATTTGCAAATTCAAAACCAGTGTCCACGTATTGTTTCTAATTGCGTGACGGCCGTGCATTTTTCGGATGAAAATTATGTTGACGTAACTGATAACGATAAAGCTGTGGCATGTCGTTGGTGCAATCTATCAAACTGTCTCGTTAGCAGTATTTCTGCACAAGTTTGAAGTTTTTCTGTTAGTGGTGACAGTAAAATGTGTATTTATGAAGTTATTGGAATTATTTCACATTCATTCACGTGTGTATAATGATGAAGAGAGATGATAAAACTATGAAAATACATAATGTTACAACTTTAAACGTTTTATTTTCGATCACGTCTATTAAATGTAAAGTAAAACATTTTATTGGATGATATTAGGAACAACTTCGTGGTTACAAAAACTGCATTTGGCATTATTAAATTATTAAAAAGTAAACAATGGAATAGAATTGCTTTTTTCCACGAGAGGCTTGTTCCGTTTTTCTCTTACTTGTTAGCCATTTTTAAAACGATAAACAGCTAGTTAGTGCAAAGCGGTTACATTGATATTCCCAAGCATGCGAATAATTGAACGAATTTATTGCGCTTCACTTTTGTCATTAAACACAATTTAACAGTTTGTCTTTCCTACATTGATATTCCCAAGCATGCGAATAATTGAACGAATTTATTGCGCTTCACTTTTGTCGTTAAACACAACTTCTTAACAGTTTGTCTTAATTAAAGATTAAAGAAATTTTTTGATATTTTAAATTTCTTACCTATATTACCGGCCAGATATAGTTTAAAATAAAAGATATAAGCGCAAGATAACATTTACGCTGATATTTGTACTGCATTACACACAGACGAACATTTCCATTGTGGTATTCCGGTGCATTTAAATCGTTTTCCATTACCGTTTTAAATGATGCTATTGTTATAAAATTGTTTCGATGGTAAAATGAGCAGAATTTAATAGGGACCTGTATTTAAATGGACGATATGTCGAAATATCTTTTGATAGCCACCATTGAATTATCTCCAGGTAATAACGTTTATCAATTTTTGAAATGGTTGAAGAAAATGAGATAAAGCTTCCTTTATTTTACTGCTACGCATTCTTTCCGAAATTGTTTCGTTAATGTATACTTTTAAAAGAGATTCTGAGAATCTTTGATTAAAGATGGAAAAATCGGAGGAAATTTTAAGGAGAATTTTCTTAAACATATCGGATGGACATTAGAAATAAATTTCGTCGAACGAGGATGGCGGTCTTTCTGATACGAGTTTGATATTGCGTGTAGAAAGCGCAATAAGTCGATCAAACATTCATCGTTTGGCCACTCCAATTTCCATTCTTTACAGAGTTAATGTTCATGTACTGCATTGAATGAAAAATTCTATTCGTTTCTCCGTTATGTGAATGTTTGGGCAAATTATCTAAAGCGGAATATCATCGATACATTTTGGTATTTCGTGGACAAAAATCGATGGTGAACTACTAAATAAAAACTAGGTACAGTACAATCGAGCAGCGAAATACTAATTGCAAATGGTCACAATTTCTTTTCGGTGTTGATCGATAGACTTATTGTATTACCATCATTGTCGACCTGTTTAAATGAATTTTATTTTATACATAGAATGATGATGATGATGGTAAATTAAAAAAAAAATTTTAATAATAAATTTTTTTTTATTTTAATTATAATATAATTTTTAATATTAAAAATATTATTTATATAATATAATTTTTTTATAAAAAAATTTACATATATACAGTATATATATGATAATGGAAACAATATAAAAATATTGTTTCCATTCAACTCACTTTATAAAACGCGAAATTTTGTGCAGAATGGCTGGTCGAATAGGCAGCTGGCCACGTGGTCAGGTATTAAACATGATCTAATTATGCAAAATTGAGAAGTGTTTTAACAGAAATGTCCATTTCGGTCCTCAGTAGAGATTTCTTTGAATATTTTTGTAGTCAGAGAATAGCACAAGAAGGTTTGCCACATGGTATGGAAACCGTCGTTTACTATCTACGGATGGATCATTCAAAACCAGTTTAGAAACGATGTCTACGAAATTTTACAATTAGTCTTCCTTCCGAATACTAAAGTAGTCGGTTACCAGGCAAATGGCTATAACGACGCCATTTGCCTGGTCATCAACAATTGTTTGTTGGCTATTTGATGCTTAATGTAGCGTTTATAAGTTAGTCACGTGGCCGGCGTTCATACGTACGTCTCTCTGAATTTGCCAATGACAATTTCAGTTAGCGAGAGGTCGAAAATCCATCATCTGTCGAGATGGAAATTGTATCCACCATATAAAAACTCTGGCGCCCGACCATCATTTCCTTGGCTGCTTTTTATACTGGAATTTCCGAGAATAATTGTGTATAAGAAAAATAATTAACCAGTAATTGATTTGTGTCGACAACATTGTGGCGCAAAAAATGTTTTAGAGATTAACATTAATATGTAAAAATATTCTGTTAAGTACATAAATGAACGGTCGAGATCACCAATGGACTATTAAGCAGTTACTTGAAAATCAAATTTTTTTCAAAATACCTATACAGTTCTAAATATTTCAAACCAAATTTTTTGGCAAAGAGTATTATGGCCTCAAGCCATGCAAATAATTTGTGCCACCGTGGCTCCGTTTATAGTTGGAATTATCTTTGTCGATATTCCGTGCTTACAGAAATTTGGACGATATTTATGAATTATTTTTAGAAAATTTATCCTCATTCTCTTATGTATTGGATTTAGATAATAAAAATGCAAAATTTTATGACTGCATATTGAAATAATGGAGACGTTAAGTTTCGTTTTATGGAAAATGTCGACCAAATCTATGGTGTCGACATATCGGACGTGGTTTTATTCTGAAATAAAAATCGAGACTAATCTTATCGGTTAGTTTTTTTTTTTTTATTTTACTGAATGGTGATTGTGGTATTGGCCCTAATATAAGCCGCACATTTTTTCTAAATTATGACGGTAAAAATTGATTTCCGCCTATAATCGCGTCCTTAAAGCTATTCCAAAATGATTAATTTCAAATTTTGGAGAAAACATGGCGGCATATCCTCTACATTACCGTTAAAATTTTTGTCTAAAAAAGTTTTAGGAAGGCGGCTTATATTCGAGCCAATCGATGTTAAGACCACCTAATGATTCTGTTAACATAATTTTTACAGTTCTTGCCTATTATCTTTACAGGCAACACATTCCGGCCATCTCCAAAATCGAAATTAATTTCGAACAAGCGAGAAAATCTCCTCCAGAACAACTTAATAAGTAATTTGTTAAGGCGGCCATAGATCGATGTAATCCTACCGAGATCCTGACAATATTTCTGTATGAGGAAAGTAAAAATAAAATCATTTTAAATCATGTTTTAATATTTTATTACTTCTGTCGGTATCTGTATCCAAGTTACTGATGATGGCAATTATTTACAAGCGTACGTGGGTGGTACATTGCTTTTTTTTTTTTTAATGAGTAAAAATGATTATCGGTTACCCGGTACGTCTTGGCTGGGCGTTTACACACACACTACTTCTATCTGTACACATATTTTTGGAGTGTGGTCGTGCCATTAGCTTTTGAATTCTTTCTAACAATGAAAATAGTTTCTACACATTTTCCTCTTTCGTATAAATGACTCCCACCATTGGCTGTTGGTGGATATTTACAAGGAGTTAAATAAAACTACTTTTTTGTGAAAATTTTTTCTTTAAAATGCCGGATTAACGAAAAACACTGCGGTTCTGACGTTAATCTCGGCAGGGCTAAGAAGAGTTTTGTTTTCTTCCCGAAACCGCTTTTTTGCTCTGTCGTTTAAATAACTAGAAAAACGAGAACGACGACGGGTTGGGCTTTTCTAAACAGATATTTTTATCAGCTATGGGCTACCAGTTTTGGTCTAAAATCTTAAGGCCTTCTGCGCTTTTGCAATAAGTAAATATTGCCAGATGTGTGTCGTCGCTACCGTTTGGCCGACCTGAAACCCGCAGGTCGTGAGCCAAATAGTAGGAGAACCGTTTATTATAGTCGATTAAAATATATATAACACGTGTTACTATACATATTTCAAGTCCTACACAACTGGACCTGGCTAGTAGGTAGATCCGAAGCGGATTGTAAGTGTGTCCACAGGTGCGAATCCGCGTTGTTTCTGAGGGCAGCTAACTGTTCTTCGCCCAGTTTAATCTTCTCGTCTATCTCTCGAACGTCGATCAGAAGTTTGGACTTCATCTTGACGAAATGATCGTAATCGGCATACTCTTCTTCCCTCAGATATTTGCGTAAAAAGGTAGAAACTTGTTGGCTCCTCCGATCTATGCTCTCTTTCAGATGTTTGGCTTCTTGGTGCTGTTCGCTCAGCTTGTTTCTCTTCGCTTCTAACAGCATCTGGAAAAAAATCGAAGGGTTAATATGGCAGGCTGCGTGGTTCCCGGCCGGAAGCTACCGTTCCTACTTACTCTTTCTTCCTTGCTGGCTTCTTCCGGCAAATTCATCAGCGCGTTCTGAACCCGGGCCAATCTACCGGATAGGGAAAGCAACAAATTAACGATTTTCTCCAGTTCTTCCACGTGTAAACGATACTTTTCCACTTCGTTGGGTTTGGCTAGTTGTTCCACTTTGGAAGTAACAGTTTGGCCCAGGGCTTCGTTTACGGCCATTTCGTCTCTGACGGCTATCTGTTCCGTTTTCAAGATATCTAATTTCCTTCCGATGCTAGCCACCAGTTCGTCCTGTAAAAGTGGCGGATTTAGAGCCATAAATTTCTTTAATTAAATCGAGTAATCAATTTTTCTCGCCTCTTAAGAATTTACCAGGCAAAGGAGAGAAAGAGGAAGATGGCGCCAATTGTTAAAAGTATAAAAATGGCGAAAGGCCGGCGAAGAGTAATTTTTGACCATTAAGCGGACTAACGATGATTGGCACCAATTTTATCAAGGTATCCCCGATGGAATCCGAGTGTACCGGTGTTATTAGCCATAATTTTCCTCTTACACGACACATTAACGAGACAATTAAAGTCCGTTACGAGACGCGATAAAATATTCTTAGAAACTTTCTTCCCCGTAATTGCCAACTGCAAAATTAAGAAAGATATTATTCTTCGAGAATAATTTTTATACAGGAAATTATTTCCAAAGGTTTTTCTTTGCGCCTTTCAATTACTATATTACTAGTCATCTTAGGAACAAAAAGTGAGAAAAAAATTTTCCTACTTACCTTCTTTTTGTCCAATTCGGCTTGGTTGATCCAAGGATGCCGACTCAAATCGGGGCAATACCGACTCAGTAATTTAACCTTGGGTTCCGTTACCACGAAATAAGAACTATTAGGCGACCATCCGGTTCCTTCCCTAAGGCAGAGTTTCAAAAAACTGGTTAGAAGGTTAGAAATGTTTTTAATGTCTGATACAGTTACGGGCATTAAAGAGAATCTTAATTTTCTTTCGTGTTAGAATTAGTATGGAATTCGTTGGCCAGAGCAGCCTATATCGAAAAGCTACGGTAGCCAGATAGACAGTTGGTTACAAGGCGGGACTAAGATAACGGGGAAGGAGGAGATTTAAGAATAAAGCCAGGGTTCTTACCACCAGCCGTCGACAGACGGAGTTCGACTTTTATCGGTGTCCTGGACTGGCCTGGGTGGTCGGTTAGGTCGATGTCGGTAAGCGCTGTGTCCGTTACTTTCCGTCTCCAAGTCCAGTAATCCCGCTACGTAGTCCAACATGGTCTTCTGGTTGGAAGCCGGAACTGCCACACAAAGAAAACGATAAATTGATATGGAAAAACGACTTCGAGATACGATCATAACAATATATTTCTATTATTGGAAGAGTCTATTTATTTGGTTATAAACGTGAACCGTATATCCCAGTATCTAAGGTTCTCCGACGGAAGGATTATAATGCCTTTACAAACTACGTCCATCCAGATATAAGTTGGAGTCCGATCGACGGAATAAATATTCCTTTTAGAACTCATTTTAAGTATACTGTAGGTTGATAAAAGGAATTAAAATTAATATAGGACGAAGTGGACTGGGACAAATGGAGGGGAATAGACCAAGTCGTCATTACGAAGTTTCTTAATTATCAGTTTCGAAGGTCAAGACCGGAACACGCGGGGAAAAACCGATAACCACAGCCCGGTGGCATTTTTCCTTGGCTAGAGTCGAGTTCACCGTGCCATTTTTGTTTCCGTCGATTTTTTCTCACTTACCTAAGAGATTTTTCAACAGGGCGTCGCCGCAGCACTGAACGAAATCCCTGGACAGTCGTTGGCACTCCAGTTCTTCCGGGCTCTGGCCCATTTTTCTAGCTAGACGAGGCGTGTCGGCCGTTTGAGTGGCGCTGTGAGTCAGACGCACTCCGGGTCGGGCCGGATCTGCCGGCGTGGGACCGGAATTCACCTCCCGCCATTCCGGGCTCTCTTCCGTTTTCTTCTTGTCTTCTCCCTCCTCTCGCCGGCCGGTGATGGAGTCCGAAGTCCCATCCTGGGCTCCAACTTCGGGCCCGCCCGGGCAGGGGGCGGCGTCGGTTCCGGTGACGGTGGGAGCGGGCATCGGGCTGGCTTCCGAGGGTACAACCGGGAGCTGTCGGCCGTTTTCTTCTCCGGCGGCGGAAGTAGCGTCGTCTTCCGTGGGAATCCTGGCCTGACCCTCCGAAGTGGGGGAGAGGCGCTGGTCCGGAGATGGGTGGTCGGCCCGCTGATTCCTGCAAAACATTGGTACAGATTAGTTTAATAACTGCTTTCTCTCCTAACTAGTACGCTTTCGCAGGTTTTTAGCCCAAACCTTAAGCCGAAGCCTGAGAAATTATAAGCTATAATCGAGCGCGAAAAACATGCCACCAGATCGCGTTTAATTTTCTGACAATACTTCAATAATTTTTAATGGGTTTCGTATAAAAGCTATGGTCATCGGACCAATTATCAGTTTTCAAAACTAAGCCAGGGATGGGCAATCTTTTTGTAGGGGGCCGTATAGAAAAATTTATGGTAGGCCACGGGCCAAAACAAAAGAACCTTTTTTTGTAGGGGGCCGTATAGAAATATTTATGGTGGGCCACGAGCCAAAACAAAAACAGTTGATGATGTAGTATTTATTTAAAAAAGAGAAGGTATAGATATGTAAGTATACATAGCGTTGATTTATTTAAAAAAGAGAAGGTACAGATATGTAAGTATACATAGCGTTGATATTAGATATAATAAAATAATGTGGCCCGCGGGCCGGAGGTTGCCCACCCCTACTGTAAACTTTTCCTTGCTTAGACAACTAACACGAAACTTTGGCGGGATAATGCGAAATGATACCGAAAGATTCGGTTTTCCCAGAATATAGATTGGATGATTAAATCGTTTCGATTTGCATTTTGACAGTTCTTTTCGATACTTCTCGTGGTCAGATAACCGTCATTGTCAATGTAACACGCCCTCGGACTCGGTCCTACCGGCCATGGTAGGATTCACGGGCCTTCGACATTCTCAGAAGTGAAATCTCCCCGAGTTTAAGTTATTTTAGTTAAACCGTCATATCGCACCGGGGATATTCTTATCTGGCGGCGGCCACTGATAGAGCCCATCACAGGCTGGTCAATACCTATGATCGGGTCAACCGGATGATTGAAGGATGGAGTTCAACGGCCGGGTCCGGACCCCTCCTGAAAAACTGGAGGTGTGGAACCCGGGTTTGAACCAGGATCTTCCAGGGCAGTAAGCTACAGCTTTACCACGCGGCCATCCGGCCTATTCCCCGAGTTTGGATGAAGACCGAAGGGACCGCCTGTAAATTTTTATGACGATTCAAAATTTGGCCGTCTCGGATGACAGCCTAAATATTTTTTTATGCGGTAGGACCCCATTAGCGGCTTTCCGATTTTTCGTCTCGGCTGATTATTGCTCCAGTTTTAATTCCATTTTTCCAATCATTAGTTGGCAACTATGTTATGGAAAATTGTCTATATGAAATAATTTACTTTTTGTCGCGGATAAATGTTCCGAATAAAAAATATATAGGGCCTATATCAATGTGGTTAGAGAAGATTTTGGATCTAATCAATGTTTCCGGATAATTGCGAATGCGCCTTATTGGCCGACTTGGCTGGTCAACCGAGTTTATCTTTGGTTGGATCGAGCCAGTCTGGTGGTGGCCATTTTGGAGGAATTTTACGGCTTCCGGACCAGTGACCATAAACCCGACCTATTAGGTAGTCATAGATTACTTACGTTTCCGACGAGGTGCTGTCCACTTCGAATTCCGGCGGCGGAGGCAAGGGTTGGTCGGAATGGTGGACTTCTGTGTCGCCAGTGGAAGGTGGAGGAGGAAGAGGCAAGTCGGGACTTGAACAGTTGGAGGCTAGGTGGCCGTGGTTGGCCGGAGAGGAGGGCGACCGGCGACATTCTTCGATTCGCTCCAGTTCGGCATCCTCCTCTTCCCGCTCGGCGGGGACCGGAGGAGGAGGTCTTCGACGGGACACCGGATGAGGAGGAGGAGGAACCGGCTTGTCGATGCGTTTGGGTGGGATGACGGGATAGTCGAGACCACCGGTCGGATGGTTCTGGGGGACTCGAGCGATGGTGACGCCGTCGGTGGTGATGACTTGGAACACCGATTTGTCGTTGCAGTGATGAACTTCCTTCAATTGGACTTTGCGAGGTGGTTTGTAGCCGGGAGAAGGCTGCTGCTGTGGTGGCTGACTACAAAAATATAAAACATGCCGTGAATTAATAACTATTATTATTTATTTTATCTTTATTGAAAAAATGAAAAACAACTACGTTTTAACTGGCTGAGGAATGAAACCAAAAGAGTAGAGAAGAAGAAAGAAGGTAGCCTTTAGTCGTCTCTGACCACCCACGCTCTCGATCACCATGTCGGAAGGTGTGGTCCCGGAAAAGGCCGGAAACACCCTCTTTCCGTTGATGCTAAAGTCGAACGGCCGTCGGATACGGATCAACAATTTATCAATTAAACGACGGATGCCGTAGCCACGGTTTCCGGATGAAAACTCGAGTTACATCCCAATTAGTTATTAAACCAGAATGGTATCCGGAAGAATTTTAACCACCAGGCCACGTGTGAGAACGGTAAAATTGGTGGAAATGTTAAATGACGTTATTAGCAGACATATCCGAGAAAAGGGGGAGGAGGAGGGAACCGACTTATCGGGAGTGGCGCGATAGCGACGGTAGCGATTTGAAAGCCCGGCTAATGATCTTTTTCGTAAGTTATCGATCGGGGTAATAATGTTCTCGACTCTGGTGATTATCCGCTTTCCCCTTTGTACCATTCTTAAACAGACGAATCGGCACTGGCCACCATGGCCACAATTTACCTTATTGTCATAGATTTTCCACCACCTACCGGAAAGTATGGATGGAACCACCCGACCCGTGGGCGTACACGGACCGAATAACTAATTGCGAATTGGTGGTAACCATTCTTCCGACTGTTCCATCCGCCACATCGACGGTAAATGGGATTTAAGAAAGGGTGGCGGGTGGAAAGCCAGAGACGGGTGGCCGGTATTAGGCGGAAGGTAGATCGGACTAATCATCGGGTAGCGTGGCTTTTTCTGGCCGGCCGATGCAATTAATATCCATTAAGAACCACCAGGTTGGACGCCTCCACTGGCTGGGGCCACGTGGTAATCGATTGTCTTATTCCCGGCATTTTCCTGTTAAAGTAGCGATGGTGGTCGGGTGCCACTCATTAATTATCTCCATTTTCGCCTCCTCCTTTAATCGCTCGCTGACTGCGATTTATATAATGTTGGCTGGCTGGCTCTTTTCGCCTTTCGTCGTGGCTACCACCGTCCCCTCCGCTTCCGGCTTAGCAAGAGGGACGATGGAAATTAGTTGGGAATAACGACTTTTAATCTTCTTGTTCTCTCGTTAAACTCCATCGACTACGTCATCTATCAAACATAGATCTTTCCTGGTAGAAAATTTGAAAGGACCAGGTCCACCTCTCTCGTGTCGACTGGAACCCCCAGCCGACTCGTTTTCTGTTACGAGTTTTTAAAAGTCAGCGGCCATTTTTCCCCATTTAAACGACTGATTTACCTGGTCGACCAATGCCATCGGCTGTTTAAAACTTGGCTCTTCTGGCCGGAATTAAAATCCTGCCAGTTAATTATATTTAACGTTTCGCGTCCGGCTAACTTTAACGACAAAATTTAATTTTCCCTTAGTACTGCCGGAGAAAATGGCGTAGATAATCTACGTATTCCGGAAATGTAGCCCGAGAGAAACGATTATCGGTAGGAGAGATAAACTAACATTAAATTTCGGTCGGTTGCCTAAACTCGGTCGCCTTTTATCGCCCTCGGAATATTCTAGTGGCTAGCAGAGAGGAGCGGACGGAAGAAAATTAATTGGCGGATTAAACGCCACCATTTGGACCCGTCCGGACTTAGTCGGTCAGCTAGAGCGAAACAAATATGCGAAGGTTATCTGCCTCTTAAATCCCGAGAGAGGCGTAGGTACTAGAAACATTACCAGAAATTTAATTACATCTGGTGGCTATCTACTTTTTTAAGGTCTCCCCGCGGGCTCTCTACCATTAGCCAGTTGCCCAGCGATTTTTGTCGCCCGAAAGGAAAATATCTTCAAATTCCAGATTAAAACAACCGTTATACGTTTTGTCGCCGTTAACAGCCAGATTCAAACGTACTTAGTCTCTTATCTCAATAAAACATGTTAAGTAGCATCGAAGTTTTTCTTTCTTGCTTAAAAATATATTTCCTTATCGGCTGCCGAGTGAGAAATTGGAGAAAAAATCGCGATAATTGAAAACGCTGGTAACTTTGGACGGGTCGACTGCGTTATCTAGTTTCGGTTTAAAAACATCTCGCTCCTTTCCAAACAAAACTGCCTATTAAACGAACGACTTTTGTCGATGGTCGTTATAAATCTCGCATTTTGATACTTTACGTATTAAAAAGTGAAGTTTTATCCGCAACTTTTATTATAATGTGCCTAACTCTTCTTTTTCTCGCTAACTTCCGACGGAACTGCGACTAGAACTATATCGGTGGTCACCAAGTTAAACAGATAAATGATGATTCCGCAACTTTATCACTTCCTAATCTCTCTAGTAAACAGGAAGTCGGTGGTCTGGGACCACGTTACGCCTCAAACTTTTCCACCATCCGGATCAAAAATATGGCTAACGGTACGAGTTTATTAATGGATTCTAGCCCGGGTTTGACATGGTGATGTTTACTAGTTGAATCCAGCGCTTTTTTATAAAAAGAAAAAATTTGGTGAAGACGGACGATAGTAAAAGCTTTCATCAAATAAAGTCGGCTAGAGTGTCGATGGGTAAAGTACTAAAAGCCATTCACTTATGGCGATACGGATAGAGAGAAGCGCGATTTCCCAGATGTATTATTCCCAGAAATTTTATAAAATTCTTTCTTCCTCTATGTTTTAGTGGAGGTAAATTTCGTATATAGATATACGGTGTATACTGTATACAAAAAATAAAAAAAGACATTGGGAGATTGGCAGTGGATGAAAATGTATGGTTAGACTACTATATTTCTGTATACGATATATATAAGGTATAAAACTGATATCGAGCCGGGTATAAACTTTATAATAAATGGATTATCCCACATAAAATTCCAGATTTATATCGGAATAAAAAAAATAAAACTAGTTGGGTCTACACCAACAGTGAACAGTCGAAGTTGCCAGAGGAAAGAAGGATCGATACAGCGATAAAGTCATATTGTTACTCGCATCTTTTGTTGGAGTTAAACACGAGAAAATATCCGAAGAAAAACTCTAGCATTTTTCCCGATATTCTCCAGTTTGTACGTAAAAATTCTTGGGAACTAAATTAAAACCACCAAAGAAAAAAAGAAACACCCAAAAGACAAAGATTAGACGGTAATGAGTGTTTAAGAGAGAGCAACATCAACAAAAATGTTAGTGAGGAAATTAATTTCCGAGGAAAAGTTGGAGGAGAAACGAAAACTGCCACCAACTTAAAGACGGGGAATAGGTAGGTGATGGGGAGATTCGGACACACACCTCAAAAAAACTATAGTTTAAACGGAAAAAAACGAGTACAACCCGTCATTAGGTTTTTTAGGGGAGAGAGGATGAGTGGAGTGATGATATTAAAAAACAAAACAATTGCTAATTAAAGCCTTGTTTGAATAGTTGGTGGCTAGAGTAAATAGAGAGAGATAATTCGAAAATAATTGCAATTTCAATCTGTAACATAGAAAAATAGAATTTTCCGCCAACTGATCTGGTTAGGCGCAGACAAAGCTACAAAAAAATTTCTTCGGCAAACAGTTAATTTGTCGAAACAAAAAAGAAAATAAGGAGAAAAACGATAAACAATTAAATCTTCTGCCATTATATAAAAATAACATTTATTATTTCGCCCGGCCATCTCCGAAATCCTCCCGTAATTATTAGTTTAGCCACGCAATTGTCCAGAGATTAATAATCTTAAAATTTAATTATAAAACGGTTAATTTATTATTTTCCCGGCTTAATTTTAAACATAATTTGTAATTTATTTTTCCTCGTACCAGCCACTTCTCTAACCGCAGAATTTCAATTTTCCGTCTTAATTTTTGGTGGGACTGGAGTCGATAGCCCACGGTTAATCGATTTTTACTAACACGATTTCCAAGCAAATTTTTATTTTACTTATTGTCAAAACGTCGATGTCGTATAATAGATGAAGGAATCTTCCTTTTATCCAGGGAAGAAAACCGAAAACTATCCGGGAAATTTCCTCGTTTTCTGAACTAAGAAATGGGGATTAACAAGTAAATTTTTAAACACGGTAGGCATAAACATCACTCTATCACCAACAGCTATTTCTTTTATGAATTTTTTAATCGCGTTTAAGACTTTTCGGCCACCACCGAAATTTTTGTCTTAAAAAAAGATTAATGTGGTTGGTCTGACGTTAGTGTTCAGAAAAAAAAAGTTAGGAGGAAAAATAATGAAATTAATTAATTAATAAATTAAATTTTGCTTTTATAGGCAAATAACAATTTTCCAAATGGCTTAATTTAAGTGGAGGATTAATTACCGAATGGCGGAGAGAGAAATTCGATCCTAATTCGGAGAAAATGGGAGAGATGGCGTCTTCTTCATTCGCTTTATTGCCCCGAAAAAGAAGAAGATAATGAGAGGATAACGGCATTTTATATTATAGAAGTTCTAAACAAGGAGGAGTAATTGCCGGCTTTTGTTCCGATGAAGAGACACAGCGCCAGTCAATTTCCCAACTTTCTTATAATGAGAATAGTTTAAATGACTATTTTAATTGCGGAAAAATGCGATTTAAATTTACTTAATTTCCGACAGGAAAGAATTCCTTAATTACCTGGATTCTCTCTCTTTCTCAATATTCGGTTTTGCTCCTCGGTACCAACACCACGTTTGGTTCGATATCTGACTGAAAATCGAGCTGGTCAATATCTAGAGAATGTGCTAATGAGATCATAGCCGACTGTTTCCTTTGGCGGTATCAGCTTCTAGCTTCCTGATACCTAATTTCGTCCTCGGACGTCACAATTGTTGGCGAATGATGAGAAGCAAACAATCGATACCGATATGGTGCAATAAATATAAGCTGTTGGATCGGTGTGGTGACAAGATAAGAATTGTCGTCGTGCCAACTTGATTCCACTATGCTAACTCTAAATATAAAAAGAGTACTATAATCCTAAGTTGAACCGATATACTTCTCTCTAAATCGGTTGTAATGCCACCTTTTCGCTTTTATTTTCGTGGGATCATTAGACGTGTTTCCGGCATTGATCACTTACTATCTTTTGATATCTTTTATTATTCTTCAGATTTATTGATTAAAAACATTCCAAACGTTTTTCCTGATTTTCCGTTAAGTTGCGTAACTATTTGATACGCATCCCGTCCTCAATTTTATTGTTCTCTTCCATCCAGATGATATTTTTTAACAAGAAAAATAATTGTGGTGGAGAGGAATTTTTCTGTATGGAAACTCTCGCACTCTGGCTAAAGAGAGGAATTGTTGCTTTATATCTCAATGAACTGGCCCTATGAGAAAATTCATACACTGCTAACAATGGTCATTCAGGAAAAAAATCTATCTACACCTAAAGAATTTGAGAATTTTAAAATGGAAAACCCGATAGGAAGTGAAGAATTCAAAGATTTTTACCAATATCGATCGACGATAATCACTAATCGATAGGCATTTCAATTTTGAAGAAATCATCGGCATTGTCATTAATTCGCTTAAACGTGTAAGTCGGAGCGTTATTGGCTTTGATATATGCGGAGGGCCTTTTCATATCTGCTTTAATTACAGTCCTTTCTCGACAAAAGAGGGAAAGTCCTCAACAAAAACGCAATATCTAACTTTCCTCTTTATTATCCTCTCTGGAAATGGAAATAGGATTCTATCTCTTTTGTCCATTTATTTTTAAATTTCTGTTCCGCTCTTCTTTCATATCAAAAGTATCTTTTTAACTATCCTCTTTAACTACGAAAACCGTGGTTACCACGGTCGGAAACGTAATTACGATAAGTTAAATTTCATCCAAACGGAAAGCAAAATTCCATTATTAAGTAAGTACTGTACATGCCGCAATTTATGTTTAGTTTGAAGACCAATGTACCAGAGAATTATTATTTTTTTCCTTTGTACCATTGGAAGAATTTTTGGGAACTAAAAAAAATGCTGATAAAAAATAGAAAAAATCATAACATAAACCTTTACAAAAGAATTTTCTTTTGTTATTTCGGAGCCGGATGAGGTAGTAATCTGTAGTGATGGTGTAGAGTTAACAAGTAAGCCCCAAACTCTACTTTTTATCCATAATCAGAGATAAATATCTCAGGCATCAACAAATATCAAAAAATTTTCACTGAGCGCAATTTAAACTCCATCTGTAACCAGCGGAGAAGAGAAAGTTTATTCTTTTTTGTTGGGGGATATAACGCGCAGATACATAGCGACCCGCAGACAAAACAGATGCTGTCGGTGATTACGGTGGTGCCCACCAAAACGGTTCTTTGTGTGAAAATGGCTAATCTCTCCATCCCAGAGAAAAAAATTCCATTAAGCCTCGGTAGTTTAAAAAGTTTTGGTTTCCCTTTCTAATTTTCTGCGAGAAAAGAAATATTATCATTGGAGAAGAAAGAGGAGCGATATAATTATCAGAGCGTGGCCTCCATCCGAAGCCATCACCCCAGGGTGTTAAAGCGGATAGGAAGGAACACCAACAGCGATAAACCTTTTTATTAACCCGCTTTCTTTTCTAACATTATCTGGCTACATCCCTTCTCCACCATCATAACCCAGTCCCGTAGTACAGAAGTGGTACAAGTCGTCAAAGGTTTTTAATGCGTCCCCAGCCAGACCCAAAGTTGTAGTCGACTTCCTATAAAAAGCTACACGGAAACAACCATCTTCCACGCTATAAAACTACAAATGAATTAACTTTTTAAATTTAACATCCACTTTTTCCTGTATGTAAAAAATAGCTCAGTTAACCAAAAAAATAGGGGGATATAAAAGAAATTTTCCGATTGATAAATTAAACTGGTAGACTGGTTAAAAAAAACTGTATTGTTAGGAGGACAGAAAAAAAGGCTACCGTGGACAATGGGGTATTAGAGTTTCTTGTTTAGATGTTAGGAAACAAAGTAACAAAACTTTGGTCCTTGTAAGGTGAAAGAATTGTTGAAGTTGTCGAGTGATTTTCTTTGTATTCTTGTTGACAGAAATGTCTGCAGATTGTCTTCCGCCGATAGCTTCCTACTTGTATTACAAAACAGCCAAAATTGTATCGGATCGATGATAACTCGTAACGCAGTCGACCGAATTTTTTTCTTCTTCCAGTACTTTTTTAAATAATTTTCTTTTTTGCCGTTTACAAGAATGGTACCACACCCACCACGTTTAACCGGAACAATTTTACATTTACAGTAATTCTATCTGTGGATAAGAAAAAAACAATAAAAATATTTACCTGGAGGCCGACGAGTTATCCGGAGGTCGATCTTTGGATTCTCGAACATTATGCGCCGTCTGAAAAATAAAAATGTTCTCGATTAAAAATAAAAATATTTATCGACTCTTGGTTTTTTCTAATGTGTAAATATTGGGAGCCAAAAATGGCTACTGTAGATTTTAATAATTTACATATTAAAAGGAAGCGGGTGCCATTTTTTGCCGCCAATCGACTTATTTGCCTTAAATGGCGGTGTTTAAGCGGAAAAGATAAACTAGAATGTGTACGCTTGGTTAGAAGCGTCGATATCGGTCGATCAATTATCACCCGCGGCCAAGTTAATCTACGAAAAAACACTCCAGACAAAAGAGAAGAACGATAAAGCGCCATTAGTAACAAGTCCGCTAGAAATATGCCTAATGTTATTTGTCCAGCAAAATGGCTGAGGGATAAGTGGTACCCGCCGGTGCCCATTCTTCACCCGATAGCCTTCTTGGCGTATGTAAAGTATGGTTACTGCCGCCGCTTTTCTTTTATCCGCATGGGGGTAAACTTCTCCACCAGTCTTTAATAAAATGCCGAGCCCTCACGCATTCCCAAAAGATAAAAATCGATTTTTTGAAATTTATGCCGTCCCACCGAAATTGCAATTTATCCAATTTGATCGATAGAAAGAGAGAAATTTACTTAATTGTACATAGCTGTCTACCTTTATCCCGGTGTTACTGCCTTCAAAATACAGTATGTACAAACTATATTACGCCACGTGTCTTTGATCATGCAATTCGTCCTTTTCGCGCGATGTTAGCAAATTTATAAAAAGAAAGTTGGTGGAGAAGCTGGAACGGTAAAAGACATAACATAACTTTCTCTTGCTGGAGAAAAATTATATATATATATTCTATTTTTAACAGAGAGATGGCCGCAAATAATCCCTCACCGGATAAAATACAAAAGAGGCGTATATAGACGAAGGATTACAAACAAATGTAGGGAGTTTTATGAAGTCGGCGTGGCCTTTATTACATTTTTTCCACCCTACAAATAGGCAGTTTTTCGAGTAAAAAAAAATGACTAGGAAGTGAATCAATGTAAAACATACTCCAGTTCATTTGGTCGACAGATTAGTAGGCAGATAGAAGTTAGAGAAGAGAAAGAGCATGGAAACGAATAATCTTCCCCCGCAGTAAAATATAGCCAAACCGACGGAGGATTAATTTTGGAAAAGAACGTTTGGCCCACCACATAATGACGATTGACGGATAATAGATGGAGAGAGGAGGACACCACCGCGCATCCCAGTGGTCAAACAACACAAAGGAAACTTGGAAAGATCCGAAAAATGGAAGCAGAAACAGAAAAACGCCAGAATTCGGTTTCGTTCCGATTACCGCTCCAACCTAGCTGGACATTAGTAAAATCGTCAATGGAATTTAAAGACTGGCACTAACCGTTTATCGAAGTAATTGGCCACGGGACGATGGGTGGCATTGTTTTTTTTTAATCGATAGCTAATTACGTGTAAATGAGGCGCTCGAGCCACCGGAAACGCGGTTTCCACTCTCTTCCACTTTTCATTTTTGCCTGGCTATTTAAATTATAACGACGTAGATTACTTAATTCGATACAGTAAAAAAATGGTGAAAAGAACCCGACTCAAATTTTGTCCCAACTGTAATCCAAACGGTATTCTTTATCGCCGTATGGTACGTTATACCCCTTTTTCTTTTATGGAAACAATGTGGGTATTTCTATATTTCTTTCTATATACATTTCCATTAGGAAACCAATGAAAATGTATACAGAAAACGACGAATTTGCAATTTTTTTTTTTAAATTCAGAAAAAAGAATATAGATATCATTAGCCGCTATCTTATCGAAATATACCTTCCGATGGGCCGAATTAAAATTGAACGCCCAGCAGAAACCGAAAAGTGAAAACATTTTCAACTCGGCTTTTTTCCGAAACGTAACGGATTTTCTGACACCGATATTTTCGGATAATTTGGATCCAGGCTTAAGGCGGTAACAAAACGAAATAGAAAAGGAAATAGAAGAAGCCATAGTGGAAGGAACCGATTGGTTGCCAGGAAAATATCGGTAAGAGGGCAACCTTTAATAATCGAGAAAACCGAGGTTAAGTATCCACGATAAGGCAGCTAATCTCCGTCAAACTAACGACCAAAGCGGACCAAGTAGGAGCGGCCAGACTGGAAAGGATAGATCCCGATTCCCAGGATAGACGAGGATAGTTAATCCCGCCTCTTTTTCCAGGATTAAGAACGGAAAGAAAAAAGCATACCAGAAAAACCAGACGGTGGAAGAATCGAGTGGGTTGGAAAGCGGACCGACCAAGAAGGGCCAGGATAATTATTTCGGCCGGTCGTATCCATCCGACTAGCTAATCATTGCAGGCGGCGGATGAAAGACTCGCTGGCCACTGAGAGAAATAGCCGGAAGGAGAGTAGCGCCGGGCTCCGGTCGGTGGTTTATCCGGCCATCCGGTAGTCAGGACGCTAATATTCGCTATACACGGTGTCGGGAGCGGAGGGAGAAAGTGAGATCACCGCGATAATCCTTCCGTCCCCTAGGGTTTCAAATAATAAGAGTGCACGGTCTGGTCTGCCGACGAAAAGCAGCCAGGGCGCCGTTGCCATTCGACAGTATTAATATCGCAGCCATCGACCAAAATGAGTGACGGCACAAATTAATTTCCCGTCGGGCGTCCGGTCGTCTTCACTCATTTTCCGGAATCACCCACTGGCTGATCTAACTAAACTCATTTCTTCACAGGCGAGTCGGCCCACCGTCCGATTTTTCGCGCTCTTTTTCGGTTACATTCTTCTTATGCTACACTCCCCCTCACAGCCAGGTTGATGTGGATAACGCTAGCTTCCATCTGGAAGACTGGAATCGAATCTCGGTCCGCTTCTCGTTTACCGGGGAATCGAGTTCGATCGTTCTTTCTCTCTTTCGTTTAGAGCCGTTCTAACCACCTGGTTTGACACTGCCGTCGGTAAACCACATCAGTGTAACGACGACTTCCGTTAGTGATGGTACTGCCTGAGAATATATGACTATCATCATAATTCTTATTCCTAATTATATCTATTGGCTAAATTAAGGTTATGGTTAGGTTAGGTTAAGCCTCCATATCATCATGGGATATTCTGTATTGGCGGCGGCCACTTATAGAGCCCATCACAGGCTAGCCAACATCAATGATGGGGTCAACCGGATGGTTGAAGGATGGGTTCAACGAGGGCCCGGACCTCTCCTAAAGAACTATAGGTGTGGGACCTGGATTTGAACCCAGTCCTCCAGGGTGGTAAGCAACAGATTTACCACGTGGCCATGGCTAAATTAAGGGAAGTGGTAAGAATGACCCTTTAGCATCGACTCGATTCAAACTGGCCATCGCTGGAAATCAATCTTGTCATAGACCCGATTATTCGGAAAAAATTTTACTAGGTTTCCGAAAAATATACATTTTCACATTAAAGATAAGACAATCTTTGAAAGGGCAAATGTACCATTTGTCTCCTTAAGTTTCGTCTCAAAAATAGCCGTATAACTTGGAAAATGCGCTTAGTTTCTTTAGAGAATTCATTATAAAATGATCTATACCGCTTATATCAGCAGTCCCGATATGAAAACTATATCTTTCGAGATTAAAAATCATTTCGAAAGAACCGATCGCTTCGATAACCAGCGTGTAATGATCAATTGTTTTGAAAGGCAAAACGCATTTGGATTTAATAGGGAATTCTATGACAGATGGTTGTATCGTTATCTCCCCGAAAATATGTCGGCTAAATTACATCTTGGAATTCTGTAACTGGGGCCAAATTTATATGGCTGATGCTCCTAATATTTAACACATTCCGTCGACTGCATTTATTTTTTTTAGCAAAGCGTCAGTTCTTCAGCCGAACCTCTGGTAGCTGATCCCGCCCCGACGGTCAAGTCAGTCTCAACAGTGATCTCCGGTATTGTTACGCTTCGATACCACCACCCCACCGCCACTGGTGGAAGAGAATTTCATCGTCAGCGCTCCATAACAACATCGTTACCGTAATATCTCCATGGTGGAAGCCTAAAAATTTAAATAACTATCGATAATCGTCGCCAATAAAAGCATATCGTTCGTGGATTTTTATATTATAGAATTATTTAAGATGTTTAATAGCTATCCAAATTATGGCCTAACGAATGAGACCAAAAAAATGCTCCATCTACGTTTAAATGTTTACTTTTCTGTAACGATACGGAAAAGAAAAATTTTCTATGAGGTTCCCACAGTTGGTGCATAAAGAACAATAACTCTACTGCCTGTAGCGGAAATATATCTTGTGGTGAGGGTCAAATCGTTGGCTTCATTCTGTTTCACATGGAATATGATCACCCGAAATTTACTGCCAATTATGGCATTTTATATAACAACTCTACTTATACAACACAATGTAATTTAGTGCTATATTTGACTAAATTGCACTACCTGCTTTAAGGTCATAAATTGTCTACGCTGCCATCTGTACCTACCAAATATTATTTCTTCTGATGAAGCCATTTTATCCGCGATATTTATGCCATTTTTAATTATTTCTATTTTTTCAAGAAAAATACTCGTCTTTGACTTTTATTTCACGGTTCCTTTCACCGCATACTCAATTTTAATCATTATATCGAAAAATTGCTTCTTACCAAAACACCAAAACAATTTTTAATGATTTTTCAATTTTTACTATAGTTTTTTCGGTTTGTTTGTTACAATTATTTTATTTCTTTCTAATTTTCGGGAACTGCATACATTAATATGGCTTTCCTACATACACAAATCATAATTAATAATTTTTTTTAATTAAGGTGGTCGCTTTTACTAACTTAAGTCGCTAGTTTTCCATATTAACGATAATGCGTAGATTATCGAGAAGAAACGAAGTTTAAGTAAGATTCCATTGGTAAATACTGACAAATATTCTTAAAAATACATTAATTTTGATACATATTTACCACTGCCATAGAATTGTTTTTTGATAGAATTATAGGATCGGATATCAGATTCGAATGACATTCTGGCATCTTAAAACAGAGTAAAGAATTCCAAATTATTAAATATCCGTTTTCTGATAATAAGATTAAATGTAGAAATTAATAAATTATAAAGATCACTATTCAGTATGCAAAAGATGATTCTGTATATAATAAACGAATGCAGGGGAATCTGGAAATATTTAATGTTGGCAGATTCTGGCACTGACATGTTTATTATAATCACCCGAGTCTCAAAACTTACAGAAAACCGATTCACTTTACTTATCATTTATTTGTTCTAACTGACGCCACTTTTCTCGGGAAAACAACACAAATATTAAAAAATAACGACGAGAAAACACTATTTTGCCATCGATCGGAAAGCACGAAATGCGATAAATATTTCGAAATAACAGTCATCAGTATCTGGAAGCGAGTGTTATTTCGTGTGGTGACATTCTCCAAGTTGATTTGTCCGTAGGAACGACACACTTAGTAATATTCCATCCAATTATTGTCGTTATTGACATCCGATAATTCGTTCATTTATCGAGATACGATTTCCGTCACTACCTTATTTACTTTAGTTCATCCAGGACAAGTTTTCTATCGGATGTATAAGTCATGTTACGAATTAGATATTTAGCACCAGAGAAGCCACCATGCAACGTATTTGTCGAAGCCATACCGAGTGCAATAAAATTAAATGCATTAATAGCGTTGTTAATGAATGGTAACCGTGAAGTTAATGCAAATTTAAATAATGATTCTTAGCGAGGGAAAAAAATAAAGCCATGACTGAAGGACTTTTTTTTGAATGATTAGTGTCAGCCAAAAATGTTTAATCATGGATCCGCATGGTTTCTTCCCATAAAATCAACGTCTGTAAACATGCGAATATAAATTCATCTTTGTATCTAAGGAGTAGAAGATAATGTCGAAGATTATCTTTCTTCCGTAAGTTAATTAATGATACCATTAATTATACCGAAAGAGAACTGCTACTACCTAAAATATTCTGGTTCCAGCTCTTAGCGGAAGTTCTAACCGCAGAATTTTACTGATTAAATTTTCTATTGGAGCAACTAACGACAGTGTTTCGAAAATAAATAGTTAAACTAACTCTTCCGATATAAAAGTTCATCAAAATCAGCTCGGCCATGTTAATTTGAATAGGATTAAGTCTCGTTTATTTAACATCGTTCACCTAATAACAACAAAGAACACATTCGCTCCTACATTTAATTAATATTCGTTATATTTTTACCGGCTTTATTTAAAGATAAAAGAATTTTTAAGCCAATTTTTCCCATGACTACTCAAAAGGATACCGTAAGCTCACCTGTTTAGCGGAGAAGCCAAGAGAAAAAAATTTTTTTAGTTCCACTTTCATTGGGTCACGTTTCGTTTGTAAAAAGCAGAATCTCGGGATGTGAAGGAGTAAAGGAGGTGGGAGTTATAAATGACGAGTCTGGCGACCTGTTAATGAAGTTAGGAAAACTCCGACTAGCCGATAGGAACGCAATCATATTACCGACTCCATGCAAATCTTGGAGATTAACCCGAGAAGTCTGAATAGCCACCATTTTAATTAAGGTGAATTAATTAATAAGTGGATTGTGTTACGAATATTCTCCGTTTTAATTAGCAACAGAGCCACCGGATAAAAACTTCTCTCTCTCTACACTTCTAGATAGATACAAATCGCATCCAATTATACTCGCACTTCCCTTTAACCACGTTAAAAATCCCAAAACAAGACGGCTAAATACATACCATGGCTTAAAATTAACGCTCTTTTTTTTAACAACAACACTTTTAAAGAGGTGGAAAAAAACGTTAATTATTTTTCCATAGATTAACGAGTAAGACAATTTTTGGAGAAAATTTAGTTGCAGTAAGTTGAGTAGAAATTTATTTACAGTTGTTGGATTATTAAGCGCAGTTAGTTTGATAGGATTAACGTTCTCTCTCTCTAACTCGGAATCGATTTAAATTTAGAAAGGCGGCTTTAAAAAATATATTTAAGATCAAAAGCCATTAAACTGTGTGCCTAAGGAGTGGACAATAGTTTACATTCTAAATATGCGAGTAACAATGTTCTGACAGTGTGTGTGGTTTCAATCAGTCATAGGTGTCTGCACATCAAAAACACAAGCCACATAAAGAAGTTCGCTAACGAGATGGAATCGCCCTTCGTATTGACACGACAGCCATGTAGCCACACTAGTGCTTTTATCAATGCCAAAGACCTCTTCCTCCACTACTACTATCTTTTTTCCCCTCTTCCTCTCTTGTTTGTTCTCTTTTATTTTATATTAATATACACTGATAAAATTCCGAGTGCTAAAGAAAAATACCAGGAAAAAAATTATACGTTTTAAAGATTTACAACCGCGTAAAATAAAAAAAAAAGCTGTGGCGGGTAAATATGTTTTTTTAAACGCTTTTGTATCGCGTCAAGTTATAATTAGAAAATTGCTGGATGGAGAGAGAAGAGAGAGAGATTTTTAAAAAACATCGTGTCATATTTTTTTTCTTCTTCTTCTCCTCCTCCTCCTCTCTTTCGGCACTAACTTTTAAAATAGTGAAATATTGAGAGAAATTTGAAGATATATGTTAACGCTATTTAACTGCGCAACTGGTAAATTAATTATGCTGTGTTGGTAGATTTATAGATTAATTACACTGGCTCCAATCTACAAAAATAATGTTGAAGTTTAAATTTTAAACCCGAAACTTTTAACAAGTTTACGACGGATCAATTAACCAACGCAAAGCTACAAATATCAAATATTTAACTTTTGTACGTAAAATTCTGTAATAAATCAAAATGAATTTTATATTTAAATGTCATCGTATGACTTAAAAGTTCTTTATATCATGTAAAGTAGTGTAAAATTTGAAAATAAGAGTGAAAATCGGTAGAGTTTTCGAATATGTTTCGAAAATTGGGGATTTTCACCTTAGATTTCGTAAAATAAAAATAAAAAAAAAAAATTATGTATTGATAGATAGCCTATATAATCTGTAACGCCAGAGCTAAATCTCCGGTATTGTTCTGTTCGGGCTTCAACAATAATAACCAGATTTAATATCGGAGATGAAATTGAATGCCATGGGAAATATTTCATAAAATATGCTTTTGAGAAGCATTTTAATTGTCTTCTATCGTCGGCCACGCACATTTCAGATCCGAATTTCTTGTATTATTCGTAAACCATTTAATTAAAATTTCCAATTCTGGTTTAAAATGACATTTATGATAATATTGTGTTAAGAGAAGTCGAAATTATTTTATTGCTCTTAATATATATTGCACGCTTGGTATACGCACTAGGCACGACAAAAAAATTCTCAGAAAAAATTTAAAACATACAAATATACGGCTCAGGAACACGAAAAAACACTAGAACGCAGAACTGTGGTTTAGAAACAATATATCAACCCAACAAAAATTTAAAATGCAAAATTGTGATTGGGAACAAAAATGTAAAAGGCACAATCATGTTCGGGAACAATCAAAATTTATAATGCAAAATTGTGTTCAACCAAAAAGCTAAACAAAAGTGCAAAATGCACAACTGTGTGATTCAGGAACCAGTCAAAATTGTGATTGGGAACAAAAATTTAAAACAAAATTGTATGGTTGGGGAATAAGTCCAATAAAAATTTAAATGCACGATTTTAGATCTTACGAACAAGCAACCAGCCCAACAAAAATTCGGAATGCATAAATCTTTGGCCATAACTGTACAATATACATATATGCTGCATTATAATTTTCTATTATTTTTTTAGACGATATACCAAATTTTTTTCATATAATATTTGATAAATAAATATGGACGGAGGGTATTTTAGGTGTCGTTAATTCAAAATCCCGTAGGTTATACGTTCACGTGACGGGAAGAATTACAGAGAAGCGAATTAATTCGAGCGTGTCTCTTGAACAATGAATGTGTGCGCTTCGGTAATTGGTAATTGTACGTGAACATTCTCTCTGGTCATTCACTAGGGACTCTGTTGATGGAAATGGTTGTCTAGAATTAGCCATTCCCTGATTATAAAACTTTACTCTTCCCTAAGGATAGCCAAACTTTGCTGAATAGACTAAATTGCAGTTTGAAAGCCACCCAAACCCTATCCCGCTTATTGTCATTTAACCCCATCCGCACCCATACTCAGACCATATTTTCGATATTTGGACGAAAATATTTTCTTTCTTAATGAAAATAATCCGCTTCTATCCAAAATAAAAAGTAAGACGACAAAATCCGATTTCTATTTATATAGAAAAATACATTTATATGGTACGGCCTATATGTATCTTTTTTTTAATGCTAGACAAGATCTTTCGACTTTAGCTTGGAAATTTTGATAAAAATCAAAACACGGAACCTTTAGGTAACATAAAAGTCGCATGAATAATATTAAATGTCACCTGGTGAAAAATGATATTTCTTTTTTTTTAATATATATATATTTTTTTGCATTTTAAAAACTGGTAGCGGGCATTTACTTATCTATAATACATAAGTATGTTTTATTTAGATAGAGGACGTCCAAAATTGCATATATACATTCATAAATAATAACCGCTCCAATCCGATCGATACAAATTTAATATAAGAGTAAATCTCTAGGCCATCTTTATATCCAATATTAAAATTTATCTACATATTTAGAAATGCATATTATATATATATATATTTTTGGGTAGAAAGCAAACTTTTTCATTCCTCTTCATGCTGACATGACATCTTATATCTTTTGCTTTTCTTTACCGTTGTCTATATTCTATATTTTTGAATTCCTTTCTTTTTTCTTTTTTTATTCCAAGCTTCGCTTTCTTTCTTTTGCCATTTTTTATAGCGTTTCTGTTATTCTTGTTATCTTTCCTTTAGTATCTTATGTTATATCTCTGTATATACCATCGTAAAATTCTTCGCATCCCCCTGGTTTATCATCAACTTTGGAGTTGGCTTAACGTTACCTACGCTTATTTCGGTATTATATCACCGATGGATACTTCTAAACTTTATAAACAATGTTATAGAACCCATCCGGAGTCTGAAGCTTGGTTTTATTCGGTTATATAAAACAGAAGAAGTTTCAGATTCGATAGCGGTGAGCGCTTCTAAGAAAGCTAGTTAATTTGGAAAGTAAATAATATTCTCCGGAGTGAAATTACGAATATACCTCCTTTTTTTACTTATTCTCTACGAAATCTATATTTAATTACATTATACTTAATCAAAAATAGATTGATGAAGTAAGTAAAGATACAGATAAAAATTAAGCGTAAAAAGTATTTTGCGTCTAACTTGTAAGTCAAACTTTCGTGTTTATTTTTTTTTTATGATTTTTCCATGTTATGTGCGAGTTTTCGGGTAAAATGTTTTGATTGATGATCGAGTTACGAGAAAAATAACCAGAACTGCGGTGGAAAACCGTACTGACAAGTCGATGTCATTGAGAAAAGTCGTTCAATTGAATAGCTTTCTTTATTTTTACGCACGAAGCGTGCCAGCGATTAGTCGACCAACTGCTACCAAAATCTCATACAATTTGGCATAAAATTGAAAATTTGTCGAATGAATAAAAATTAACCTATTCTCGACAGTTAAATTTAGTGATCAGACAAGCCTTTAACAGATTTTGGTGCATTTTTGCGTAACCGTTACCAATTTAATAGAGAAATTTTATTTTGCTTGGAGTAATAATTTTAGTGACTATAATCACGTGTGTATATAGCCTATATACAGTATATGTGTGGAATAAAAAAATTCGATTATATTTTTCTCTTAAAACTACCAAAGATTAGAAAGTTGCAGAGTGGCATTTTTCTATCATTTGTTCCGCTTAATAAATATAATTGGAATTAATTACAGTTTTAACAGTACGAAAGTTTGATGCGGAGTTTAAAGAAAGAAAAAAAAAACAAGTGAGAGAGGTTCGTGCCTATCGCTAAATTTCACTAATTTACAGGCAAGAAAATGATAAGAAAGCGCAACCAATTAGCCGGGCCGATGTTCAGCCAAGAAAAACAAAGATCGACACCGGGATTATTAATATCTGAAGCCAAGTAGGATATTTATCCGCAGACTGGATGCAGTCGGCGCTCTCCTCCTCTTCTCGCAACGCTCAATTAAAGCCTCTGTCACAACAAACATCAGTCTCGATCAGAAAACCGAATTAAGCGTTACGTCGATGTGTCATTTAGCGCTCTAACCACCCTTTATCGTCCTCATCTCTCTATCCCACTGACTTCTACCGCTCACTTTACACTTGTTTACTTGGTTCGAGCGCATTTAAACGCGCACAAAACGATGATTTCCTGAAGAATATATTATCATTTATCAGCTGAGAATGGAAAACTTGGTTTTCCATTAGCATGGTACCGTAACCGTGGCATTACGTTGACTAAATTAAGCAAATTCGTTAGTGTGATGACTATCCGTTCGGAATCGATGAATGAAGGCGACGGATGACGTCACAGCGGGTTAAGCGCGTAGTTTCCCGGAACTAAGCGCGCCACCCACGTCATTTAATTCTTAATTTAATGAAAGGTAAGTCCGTAAATGGGATTTGAAATAATTGCTAAACGAGATTAGCAAAATGGGATTTATCCCGGTGTAAGTTTAATATGCGTCTATGCGCCAAGTTCCGGTGGACGGAACCATTTATTTGACCAATGGAGAGAAGGCGCTAATTCGCATAAAAAGAGAAGACAATCATTTTTTAGCGTAAAGAATAGAAGAGCGGATAAAGAAAATCCCTATATTAGATTCCAACCGGGAACAGCCGTTGGACTGGATACAGATTGAGATTTCATATTGGAAACCGAAGAAAATATATATAAACTTTATTGGATTTCATCATCAAACGTTACGTCCGGGGATCAAATTGTTTTAAAATACCTACAATAAAACCTGGATGGTAAAAAATTTGTACATAGAGAGACATTAAGTTTCTCCGACATTCTAATGGTGGGGGATTAAAAGGAAACGAGGTTAAGTTTAAAGTCGGAGGTAATTGAAATGATTTAATGTGGAAAAGACGACCGGGACGTAATCAGTTGTATAATTTAATACGACCACGGCCGATCCCTATCCAACTTTAAATACCTTCACATTTTGCAGTCCGATAAGCGCTTTTCTGCTGGGACGACCGAACGCTACGTGGTTAAGTGGTGCCAAGATACGCCAACAGGTAATAGGTATCTAGTTTTTTTTATAGATACCATCCAATAAACCGATGGAGGTAGTATAGATGTAATAATTGGGACTAGACTGTTGACGTGGTGGATTGAAAAGAACGATAAATGATGTCGAAAGGAATGGGATGTAGCTTCACCAGCGGATGCAGCGCATAGCGTATATTATAGTTGGTGTAATAGAGTGTAAACCGTACCATTCTACTCTTTAAACGGAAAAGTTTCCGGCCAGCAATTGCCGATTTATGTCGACAAAGACATCTTCTATTATTAGCTATCTACGGATAAAAGCCTCACCCGCGGTCCTTCCGTCATTCCCCATAGACAGCTATTTCTCTAGGGTAGGAAGGCCGAGTCTTATTTTCCATCCTTCTGGAGCAAAAATACCTTACCTAAATCAATTCGGGTTTTATTTTATTATCTGTCCGCCGCCGAACCGGACGTCAGAAATAATGCGTACAACAGGTAAGAGGTGAAAGAGGTGAAAGAAAAACTTGAATATCGCGTTTGCTAGAGAAACCCAGTACATTCCGGAATGGAAGAGGCGCGTAATAGGCGATATCGGGGATACCACCTTTTCGGCCCGAGGGACGAAGGCCTTGGGCTGCCGGGCCAGAGGTGTGGTCAGGCAGCAGATATCCATCGGTTCGGATATCCAACGTCATACACCGTATTGGCCGGGAGAGGATGGAAAAGAAAAAGGAGGCATCTTACCTGAACTAGAGCCAAATACTTTTTTCCGGGTCCGCTGTACAGAAACCAATAGAGACACAAGCCAACCGTAAAAGCCACAACGTAAAAGGACAGAGCGAACATGGTTAGAGATTAAGCCGCTGCCGACCAGCCAGCCTCCGGTGGCTGCATGCCATCGTCTGACGATCGACCACCTCGGCGCAACCGTACTATTTCAGCCGGAAGAGCACGGCGCGCGCGCCACGCTCCGTCCCTCCAGCTCTGGGCCCTGGCTCCTCACACGTCGGTCCTCCATCCCAACAGCCAGAAAGGCCACCGATCGGGCCGGGGCCCGATAATTAAAGATGCATTCCTCTAGAAGAAACGGGGCTCGAACTCCTCCCGAAAGGATTCAACTTCCCTTCAACCGACTATTACCTCGAGTCATACGACTGAGAATAATTAACCGCCATTAAATCGGTGGTCATTAATAGCATTAAAAAAATACACTAACTTTTGGACTAGGTGTATCTGTATTGGATAACCCGGTTTAGTTAGAAATTTAGGTGGAACGACAACTCCTACCATTCGAGCGCTGGGATAAACCCCTTTCTATGAAGATAGTCGGATGGAGATGGAAATAGCCAACTACGTGTATTCTAATAAATGGAACCGTCTACTCTGGCCTCATTTTTATTCGTTCCCATAAATCTGTGTTGGTTACATCGAAGAAAGCCTTAAATTTTTCACATGGAAAAAAAACTGCCCATATCGATTCTTAAGTTCTTACTTACGTTTTTCTTTAGCCACATTCCTGGAAATATTCGATTTTATCAGCTAACGGTTTTAACCGCCCTGAAATCGACAGTTTTAATTTCGGATTAAAAATTTAGTTTTATTAAAAATAACCATTTTAAAGTCGATTCGTTTAACGCAAAAAATAACGCTTACTAAATCGAAACTTTTGGCATTTCCGTTTAATTGGTAATCGACCCTCCGCCACCTCCACTCCATCAACCTGGAAACTTTTAGATTTTTTGACAGCATAGATGGTTGTATCTGCGCTGGTGGCATAGAAAACGTAGAAACACGGCAGCGCTAGGTGACTAGGCGCGCCAGTTTATATAGATAACTTTATTCTATCATGGTGTGCACTCGATAATTCGATAAACTTTTCACCGTCTGAATCGATACATCGTCGATAATCGAGTAATCTATTTGACTACCGAGGAAATCTCTCTTCGGCGCTTCTTTTATCGCTATTTATTTTAAGTTAAAGAGGGGGACGAAAGGTGATTAAAAAGAGAAAATTCTGTCCGCCCAAGACCATTCGATACTTCGACAGAAAATTTTTTATTTTTTGGATGTTTGTCAGTTGGGCGACGTCCTACGTTTCCGCTATTAACGAATATAAGGCGAACGATAGCGCCTATTCTACCTGGAAAATGCCTCCCTTCATTAGCGCTCCATGCCAATTCATAATTGAAACCTTCCATTCTCTACATTAATTTTCTCGGGCAATTAAAATTCCCGACTTTTTAACTTCCTCAATATAAATAACGTTTTGAACAGCATTAATGATGGAAAAATGTCCAAAAATCGGATTTAAAAGCGCCGTATAAAAATGCATCGATTTTTAAAAAGAAAATTTATATGTTACAGCAACGAAATTATTGGTGTCGACAAGATAAATTTTACTTGTTTATTTTAGGTGGGATTTGTCAGCCGAAAATGAGAGAGAGGAAAAGAAAAAAAGAGAAAGAGAAGATTTTAGTCGGTCGGTAGACCCTTATGTTAAATTACATCAGCCAGTGAAAATAGAAAGGAAGTAATGGAATCTTCGCGCACTATCCCGAAAGAACGAATTTTTACTGTCACTATTCCTTTCTTTTTATTCCATTCCCTTTTCTATATTCTATAGAAAACAAAAAGTTAAATTATATAAAACTTCCAATAATAAAATCTCCCAATCCAATATAGGCATCGGTCAGAGCTTATTTCCTTTTCCGAAATTTTATTTCTATGTCGGTGTTACGCATTTCCTCCATAACTTCCAATAATTAAAATTATTTTTTAAATCTTTCTGCTGGCAAGGAAATTGCCTGCCTACTACGTTATTATTATTTTTTTTATATTTTTTAATCGATTGTTATGACCGGCCACTTGGCCGAATATACAATTGCGGTAGCACTCATATTTTTATTTTTCTAAGACGAACAGAATTAACAAAGTTAATCCTCTTCCGACTGTTAAAATGATAGTTTCGTTAATTGCTCCGCTCGACTTTTTAAACTTAGATAATTTTAATTACTTCGAGTTTTGATGTTTCTGCCTTTAATATTTAAATCCTGTCCTTCGGCACTTTCTCCATTTTTCTTCTCTAATTTTCGCCGCTCTCCGGCATCACTTGTCTCTCTCTCTCTCTTCTCTAGACGTCTACGCGTCGATACGACAAATATTTAAAATAAATAGTTGACATCCTTCGAGAGCCAAGCATCACTTCCAGCTATTAATTATGTATTATTATTTACTTTGTATCTACTAATGAGTAGAACAACTAAGCCATTCCAAACTTATTATAGCCGTACAATAAAACTTTGTATAGGAGTAATAGTACCGTTCCGTTTTTAAGAAAAATCTCATTAAAAAGTTAAAATTTCCTATTACCTCGCCCTGCTCTTCCACCGGTTGAAGAGGGAGGATATTATGAACTTTTATATTAAATTTGCATAATAAAGGTTGGTGGGGGTAATAAATTAATCTAATGAATTGTTTACCTGACAACTTACGTCTTTTCTTAATACGGAATCGAGTCGTAAAAAGTCGAGTACCTCCAGTTCTCTGTATGAATTCCCATTAAAACTTGCAAAGCAAACTTTTCTTTCGATAAGATATCGCATCGTTTATTGTCAGCTTAAAATGTTAATTTTATTTTTCGATCCAGTCGTTTCCTACTCCAAAAATAAATAACCTCTCTCTCTTCTTGGCTTCTTTTTTCTTTTTCTTTTTTGGCACCGGCAGTTTTAATTATTTTTCCTTTTTCTTTTCTTAACTAATATTAAATTTTAAGAAAATAACCCGAAGCCACTTTATTCCTTAGGGATAAAAATATAAATCTTTTATATATAATCATAAACACAACAACATCTATTTTAAAACTGTCATAACTTGGCCAATCCTTTAAACGGCTCCTAAATTTATCGCCAAATTTAATTATTTTCAGGTTTTCCACGCTAATTTTTTTTTATCAGTAACCATTTTTCAAACGTCTTCGGATGATTTCGATGGATTAAAAAAGATAACAGGTTGAAAATTTCTTATAATTCCGAGAACTCATCACCCGAGAGGAATAAATTTCATAAATCACACGTAACTACGTGCCAAATAACTTCCCGGTCCAGGAAAATAAAAATTCGCTCTCGTGACAATTTACAATTAAGTTAGAGAAAATCGGTTTAAACTTGGCTAAATGTTATCCTATTTACTAGATGATGGTAAATACCATTGTCTAAATATAAGATTTTGATCTCGTTACCTAACTTCAGATAGATAATCTTTTAAATGGAAACAATAAGAAAAATCTAGATAAATCTATTTTACTCAACTACCTTCACCTCTAACTATAGATCAAAGTTCTATATCCAAGTAGTTTCTGTGAGCAAAAAAATTTCCTCTTCCTTAGCTATCCAGTTGTGTTCCTTTTATGAAAGGCTCTTTAAATATTTCCATAGCTATCGATCGTTCTTATTACTTCTCATTTGAGAACTCTTCCGGAATTGCATAAATTTATGCAATTCTCGAATTTTATTTTCTTTTATAAAGTTCTTCTAAAACTCGACTGGGATTCCATTGTCGTCTTTGGTAAATATTCGGGATATCTTTATTACGCGTGACATCAACACGCCGTGTTAGAAAAAAGCGATAAAGAAAAGGTGGTGTCAATCAATCATATTTCTATAAAGGAAAATAATAATAATAAAAAAAGTGCGTTATAAATCTATACACGGTTATAAAAGCCGTAGCTGGATTTTCCCCGTACAAGTTATAAGGGAATTCTTATTGTAAATTCAATTGTAAATGTTATATTGACAATTCTAAGAACTTCTACCTTATATGTCAATATGCAGGACTCTCCGAGATGAACCAAGTAAATGCTATTTGAGCAAGACGCATTTACTTTGCTCAAAATCAATCTCGGTTTATCAATGATATTCCTCTAAAAATATATATATATATGTGCGCCTGTGTGCGCCTGTGTGCGCCTGTGTGCGCCGTGTGTGTGTGTGTGTGTGTGTGTGTGTGTGTGTGTGTGTGTGTGTGCGTGTGTGTGTGTGTGTGTGTGTGTGTGTGTGTGTGTGTGTGTGTGTATGTGTGTGTGTGTGTGTGTGTGTGTGTGTGTGTGTGTGTGTGTGTGTATAAAGTGTGTGTTTGATCCACCTTAGCTAGGCGCGGCTTTCGTGGACAGACAATACGTATATTGTTTTTTACAAGAGCAGTGTGTGTGTGTGTGTGTGTGTGTGTGTGTGTGTGTGTGTGTGTGTGCGTGTGTGTGTGTGTGTGTGTGTGTGTGTGTGTGTGTGTGTGTGTGTATGTGTGTGTGTGTGTGTGTGTGTGTGTGTGTGTGTGTGTGTGTGTGTATAAAGTGTGTGTTTGTTGTGTGTGTGTGTGTGTGTGTGTGTGTGTGTGTGTGTGTGTGTGTGTGCGTGTGTGTGTGTGTGTGTGTGTGTGTGTGTGTGTGTGTGTGTGTGTATGTGTGTGTGTGTGTGTGTGTGTGTGTGTGTGTGTGTGTGTGTGTGTATAAAGTGTGTGTTTGATCCACCTTAGCTAGGCGCGGCTTTCGTGGACAGACAATACGTATATTGTTTTTTACAAGAGCTGTGTGTGTGTGTGTGTGTGTGTGTGTGTGTGTGTGTGTGTGTGTGTGCGTGTGTGTGTGTGTGTGTGTGTGTGTGTGTGTGTGTGTGTGTGTGTATGTATAGAATATGTATTTTTTCAGTTGATATCCAACCGGTAAGAATATTGCCTGGGCTTTTATTAAAGGAAAAAATACCTACTTAAGTTATTTATCCCGTTAAAAAATCAAAAAAAATTTTCGATATAAAACAAAAAAATAAAAATACTCTGCTTTTCCGTATATTTCGTAATTTATGCGACGTTTCCGGTTTTTCAAAAGTATTTTTGAGTAAATTATGAATGTATTCTGGAGTGTTTTGCTGGTTATTTTTAATAAAAAAAAAGATAATTAAAAAATAGACACGTATAGTTCTTTCTCGGGTAAATTTAACTGTTTTATTCATAAGCATCTGTCATTTTATTATTCAACCACGATTCGTTTTACGCTGTTAAATATTTTCGGACTGAAAAAAAAAAATTATAAAAGTTTTTCCTTCGCTCTAGTATGAAATTTTTGTTAAATATAATTTTTTTAAATATAATTTTATCTCTTCAAATTCGGTGTTTATGCGCACTAAAATATTTATCAACTAGCGCAATTTCGAGCGCGTTAAAAATTAAACGACAGACTTCGGTGGAAATTTTGCTGGGTGAGGAGAGAAAACCGAATATTTTGAAATATTAAGGACGGTCGAAAAAGATGTTTGACTCTTTCTATTTAAAATTAGTTCATTAGAAATAAATAAAAGTTATTTCTGACAGCGTTAGAGAAAGTGGAGGCCAGCAGCCATCTAAGATTTGGTATTATCTCGACTAACGCCCGCAGCATACTTAATTGACAGAAGGAGAAGAGGAAACTGTCGGTTTTCGAATTCTATCCGAGAAAATCCCGTTCGATTCATAAAACACAAAGCTAATGCCACAACCGAGACTCCAAAGTAGGCGATTTTGAAAATCCAGTTTTGCCATACGCCATACCGTAACGTGATTTCTGCAAACAAATGACAAGAAAAAAGAAGTTCTAACAATCTAAAAGAGGAAGAGTTTACAGTCAAACTGTAGGACAGCTCATTACTTCTCACTCCAGAGCTGACAGATCTCGGCCCCTGGCAATTTGGCTTCTGGTCTGGATGCGCGGCCAACTCAGTCTTCTTGTCACTTTCTTAAGTCCCAGTTGACTTCGAAAATTGACGCGACTGATGTTCTCGATTGGATGGAAACTATTTTCCTCTATACTATTACGGAAGAATGGAAAAAGAGGGACTTTTTTACGCCAATATCGATTGTTCTTGTTTACTAGAATTTAAAATAAACCCGGCAACAGTCGCTCGGTAACAAAGTCAGAGAAGTTAAGAAGAGTTAGTAGAGAGACCGGCTGTGTACACATCGCACTAGAGAAATTAAGCCAAGGATGGCTTCCGGCTACCGACTGGCCAAAGTTTGATGAGTTGGAGAAAGCGCTATACCAGCGTGTGACCTCTTTTATCGCTATTCACGGCTAAAACCTTTCCCGGGGCGTTAGAGGTGCAAAAACATTCTGCTTGGTCCCAACCTGCCGATTGTGTTATAACCCAATCTGACATCGCGTTATTACTACCATCCGTAGCGTCGATAATCTAATTTATCACGCTATAATTCCACGTTTCTAGTAGGCAAAACTATCGGCCATAGAAGAGAACATATCGACTGGAATTCCTGTACCAGAACGGGGCAGGAAAGAAGATTGTCAGCTGCCAAGAATCCCAATCAACCCATCTCGTCCTTTAATACGACAGCCGCCACGTCACGCGGCTAACAGATATTAATGCCAGCGAGGGAGGATAAACAAGGAGTGGGTAGATACGGCAATAAATGTCGGGTAGAGAACAGAAAAGAGTGAGTGGGGAGAAGACATTGTTCTTTATTATTGTTGTTGGAACAGGTTGCCAGGTCGGTAATTTTTGTGTAGCGAGCGGACAAAATGGTTGACTGGTCGGACATAAACATGTCACCCGACATATTCCTAGATCCGGAATAACGACACTTTTAGTTCTTCTCCAACTGCATCGTAAAACCAGATTTTTGCCAACCACTTCATTCATTATACAAAGTTTTTTTTCCACCTCTCCTTTATGCTAAAGTACGCATTTTTACATAAAAACTATTTAACTGGTTAATCGAAAAAGCTAAAAACACTATTAAAGTTATAAATGGGATTTTTGGGTCCATACGAACATTTTTTTTAAGTGAAAAATTTCAATTTATATTTGTCGCGTATAAAAGCGCTGTCCGACGAATGGAAAGCGCTCTAATAAATCGATGGAGAAGAAAATAAATAATAAGTCATCTATAAAAATGGCGGGATTTGGAATGAGTCGAACTATAAGATACATCAAATAAAATCGATAGGTGGTAGTGGTAGGTTTCCTACCACAACTATCGATGAAGAGGAAATAAAAATTGGTTTCTATAGATATAGGCTATATAGTTATGGAAAGTGAGAAATCTCATACAAAATTCAATAAGTAGGGAGTAAAAACGAGTTAAAAATTACTTACGACAGATTCATCCATAAAAGATTGACTTGTGCCGCTCGTTGTTTGTTGACTAGACATTTGATGACGAGCTAGAGAGATTTCGTTCAGGTTGGGGACAGACAAGCTTAAATGATTTTCCAAATTTCTGAATTCTTCCGGAGTCTTGTTAACTCTTACGGAGGTTCGGCCAGAAGAATCGGTAGTTAGCACCCCGTGTTCGGGTACCTTATCCAATTTGCTGGCATCGGCCCACTGATTCCACTTCATTCTTCCGGGTGAAATCGGAGGAGACTCGTGGGCCATAGGAGGCTCCACTACGTTCGACGTGTTTGTCTGTGCGGCTGTTTGTCGGTGATAGAACGACAAAACGGCTTGTTTCTGAATGGCTTTTAATTCCGGATCGGAAATGCGATGTCTCTTTTCCGGATCTAAATAGTGATATTTGGGTTGGCCTCCTTCGTTCTCCAGTTTGCATCTGTTGACGTCGCAGGATCTTTCCGACACTTTGAGTTTGCTGATGTTGTCGGGGGCAGAGTAGTAATTGGCATCTCCTCCGTTCCTGGAAAATCCCGGAAAGGAAGTGGAGAAATTCTTCCTGTCTTCGTTTTTAGCGTTTCTGACGGGAGTCGGATAGTACAACACGCTTTCGGAATCGTGCCTCTGAGCCGGCTCCACTCGCGAGCTGTGAACGATGTGAGAGGTATTGCTATCGCACGACTGAGGAGATAATCTATCCGGAAGAGTAGAACGTCCGCTATCAAAAATGGATGATTTATTGGAACAACTAAGATCGCTGCACGAACCGTGCCATTTTAACGTTTCCTGACTGCTGTTACTACCATCCACGCTCTCATTTCCCGTTTCGCTAGGTGTTTCCAGCTCCACTTGGGGAGTCCAATTAGAGGGCATGGCCTCGCTTTCTAGTCTCAATCTATCGAGTAGGGGAGTGCAACTATCTGGTCCGTTATTCCAGTAAGGTGGCTGATGGCTTTCGGGGTGTTTATGAGGAGGTCTTGGCACGTCGCGTTCGGGTGGAGAGTGGATATTGTAGTCTCGAGCCACGCTCGATGTCTGACGAGGATAATAAGATCGGCACAGGCTGTCCAGATCTATAGAGTCGGATTGTAGAGCTTGTTTCAGCGAGTTTTCTAAAGTCGTTACTTCGTGTTTCTGTGGTCGATGGCCGTTTTCCAAAACCGATCTCTCCAGTACCGGCTGTAACTGGTTGGGCGATATCTTATAAGTTTTTTTAGGACGGCAGTAAGCTATCCTTTCTTTAGGATAATTAGTTTGTTCCGTCCACGAATTAGAACGGTGACTGGTGGCAGCTGGAGATGATTTTGAAGAGAATAAGGTGACATTGGACGAATCCGACTCGGAAGCGGGAACAGCTGGCCAAGACGGATACTTTTCGTGTGTTTGAGGTTGGTGTCTGATATACTTAAGACTGGATGAATTCCGAACCGGTGGTGGTGGAGGAGATATCTGCTTTTCTTCCTCTTTCTGATACTTAGAATGGACGTAAGTAGGTATTTTCTTTGTTGTCCTTTCCGATTCGTATCCGGAATCGCCTTTGTTGCCAACGAATTTTCGATGGTAAGCGAAATCTTCCGAGTGTTCTCTTCTTTCCCAATACGGTCGCCCTTGAATCACCGGAGCGAAATCCAAACCGCTCTTGGTAGCTAGAGTTTCGTATACCGAACCTTTTTTGAACTTTCGAGTCACCATGTCTCCTACTTGATCGAGGTCTGGCACCGAAAGAGTCGGATATACCAGTTGATCGTCTTCTAAAGTGGTGCAATTCGACCAACAGCTGGTTAACGATTCGGTGCTACTATAATGAGAAAACGGATGGTACGGAAGATCTGGAAGCGCTGATCTCACGTTACAGGCTCTAACTCTGCACGAATCTCGACCATAACTTTGACTTCGACTGATGTAGCGATTGTCTCTTCGCTGATGCTTTCTAAAATGTTAGATAAAAACAATAATAATTAATTATATGCTCGAATAAAAATTATAAATAATAAAACGTTTCGATGGTAATTTTAAACAATAATCTTAAAACTATAATCACAATTTTGAGTTCATAAGAATTTAATTAAATATTTAACCGTCACATATTTTATAGTGTCTTTAAACACGAACGATAGTGTTCTTGTCTAATTTTAGAGAAAATTCTGTAGCAGGAAATTAAAGAATCGTCTTTCGGATTGATAAAGTTATTAGTTTTCTGTGTAAATCTCAAAATCTTAATTAAGAACACCCGAAGAGGAAAGTAAGGTTTGTAATCCTTACGATATTCGAGCGGATAGCCTTTGTTGTTGAGCGAATTTTCGGTTGTAGACAAAATCTTACGGAATCAGAATCTTTGGAAGAATTGAGAAGAATAGAATTTACATCATATATTAAACTATATTTGTAAAGGATGAGAAAATTTTCAGGTGAAATAAGATACAAGTCGACTGCAACGAAGTGCATCATCGGTTGCTTTCCCAAATATGAATTTTGTATTATCTAGGAAAATATTGTTATGGAGAACTTAAGTAGACCTATCGGATCAAATTAAATGGAAACACTCTCTTGGCATATTTTGGAAAGCATCATTTCCGCTTTCTTGAAAAATAATGCAGATGATGCCCGACTGAAAATAATTTTTGTTCGTCAAATTTTATAATGTTTAGAGTGAGAGGAAATTATTATAATCAATAAAAAAATAATGAGGAAATAGAAAAAAAATTTACTTTCCATTAATTAAAAAAATGATGATTTTTCACCTTTCAAAATCTTGTTTTGAACGCGGAATACATACTTATTGAAAGAGAAATTATATTAAAAAAATCAATTAAGAATATAAATATATTTTTGTTTGACATTTAATATGTTTTGATTATAACCGTATGATCAGCTTTAAACATAATGAAAATCGAATAAACAAGAAGATCCGAAAGACGAAATATCCGATTTTGATTCGACATCAACCACGGAGTATTTCGATATTTATTTTTTCAGATATTTAATGGATGTTTCTCATCTACTTGTTTACCGATGAAAACTCGTTACACACACACTCGCCAGCAGAACTTTAATCTCTCTAATATTTGACAAATTACTTTTTTATTTTATTTTTTTTTTATCGCTTCTTACCTACTTGGCCGTCTGGCCAGAGGTTAAACTGGGATTTTAAAAAGATTATAAAAGTTTTGTCGCCAACGACTAGACAAAAATAGATAATTTTATTATTATTTACTTGTTTATCGAGATTTTTCACCAGTTATCTGTGTAGGTATCGATGTTCGAAATCCGAAATGTTTGGCCAGTGACGAAAAAATAAAGATAATGGAGACTGTAAAGCGTGTTAAATTAATTATTAGATAACAGAAGAAATTATAATTTCCACTTAATTCGATTAGTTGTCGTTATTAAGATAACTTTTTATTTTCGTATATAAGTCGTTCTTAAACCGGGAAGTCTACCGGGAGCGCACTGATTACCAGGAAAATATTATAATGATTTAGATAACTCAATTACCGAACTGGTATTATCTAATCAACAACGGTGACAAAGATTTTTATAGGATACAAAATTATAAATTTAAGGTATTATATAGCAAACAAACGAAAGAAAAATCGGCTAAAATGCAGATAAGTGACTACTGAAGGTAGGTAAAACGTTATAAATCCAACTATCGCGTGATTACGGCGAAAATTTTATTTAAAAATAAATAGTGTGCGCGGTGACGTAACTTTTATGTTTTAAAATATTTTTTAATCGATTTAAATTGGCCATCTAACGATTTCGTAATAATAAGTCCGGAATACCGATAATCCGGACTATTATTTTCGGATTAACGGTACTTTTTAAGTGTAGAAATATTCACAAACAATATTTTCTTCTAAAAACATCTAGCGACTTTAATGTCTGCTAGATTTAAGCATTTATTTTTGTTGTTTTTGTTCTTTCTTTCATTATACGCGAGAGATTTTTTTCTCTCTCTCTTTCGCGCCTCTCGCCGAATCGGCTTGGAAAACTTTTCCATTTTCTCATTTTTCTTCCGAATACGAAAAATAAAAAACAAATAAAAAAAATATAACGAATTCTTTCATTTATTAAAGACGTAATGAGTAATTTTTTTTGTTATTCATTACGTTATCGAAAGGCGTACATTCGATGTTTCATCTCCCTCCGGCCAAGCACTGCGACGAAATCCGAAAAAGGTAATCTCTTCTTAATACCAACCAGTATTATCTCAAATATGATTAAACATAAAGCCTTCTTTCTTTTTTCTAACATATATATATATTTTTCTTTTATATAATTACCGGTTTGATTACCGTCTTCCTTGTTAAACAAGTAGTAATTACGAAAGTGTTATGCTGGGGGCCACGCCACGTTGTGTCACTACTTTTCTATCGAGCTATAAAAAAAAAATTTATTACAAAATGCGTGTCTTCTACGCTACTACGCGACTTTTAGACTTCGGCGATTGGCGATAAAATCGTGTTTAAATTGGAGACACGGTTATTTGAACCGACAGAAATAAAAATTTATCGCTCGATGAGGCGAAGACGAATAGAAACGTAATGAATGGAGTTTTTCGTTCCGGAGAGTAATTTTAAATTGTAATTAGTTAAATTTGTGTCTTCGTCCATGTGCGATGTTCAGTCTCCACTGTCACAGCAACATTTTCTTTTTTTTTTCCCCTCTCTCTATAGGGACGTTTCTTTTTATATCGACGAATTATCTTTAGTAATTACTTGAATTTTCTAACAATTATAAAATCGTTTAATAAGGCGTTAAATCGATGTTTTTTTACGTAAAACGAAGCGTAAAATAAAGCTGTTTGGCAAGTTAGCAAATGGTAACTATAATTCTAGCTGTAGAAATTGGAGAAAACTACGCTCACTACGTCTATAGCTTTGTTATTCGGACAGTTTAAACTGGAAATAATAAAACATTATCCTAAATTAATTAGAAAATTATAGAGCCGTAGATTAAAAAAATAAAAGAAATGGATATTTCGATAATTGTTCTAAAGAAAAAATGTCGGTTAGCGTGCACGCACCGCTTCGTTCTTCCATATTTTAATAAAGAAATTAAAGATGCTCGAGATAAATTACGTAAAACATAGTATATAAAAAAACGTTTATACAAATTAATAAATATTCGGATTAAACGTATAACAACATTCGTTGGTAGAAGAATCGATATTTTCTATTTAATAAATAGAAAATTAATTAAATGTTTTTTTTTTCTTCTTTAATATCTTTTCGGCTGTAGAGATAACATAAGTGTTTAAGATTTAATGAAAATTTCTTCTTTCTCTGTAACTCAATAATAGGCAATCTATAGAATAAATTTATTTTATCGATTCGTCAACCGACGTAACGCGCCGTGATAATCATTTTTACGCTAAATGATATTGTTCAATCGGCAAAATATTCGAATTTTCGCTAACCCACTACTCCATAGTTTAATACGGTACGACAAACATTTCCTTTTACTCTTTCGGTAATTAATTATACTCGAATTTTATTTTGTTCATGGTCTAATCAACTCTAAAATGCATACTTATAACGAGCAGTTCTGGGAAGAATTAATCATCTTCTTTCCATATAGCCTATGTTCGCCATTTTGAATTGATTAAAGATGCGAGATTAAATATGTATCATCCATCTCAGTTTGGATTATCATATACAGTAGTCCAAACTTAGACAATTCAACTTTAGGTTCCTATCATTCCCATTAGAGAAGCATGGAAAGTCTGGATGTCGCCATTTTTAAATGCTACGGAACTATAGAATTGGGAGATAGACATCGAAGAATGTGTCTACAGAACTTCTTGAAAGTATATTAATGGGTTCAAAAATTATTAATGGGGACACAGTGATAGTGATCTGTAAATTTGAATACGAAAAATATTTGCGAAAGAAAACATTGGTGGCTGAAAGGATTAATAACTTGTAAACACATATTTATGATAACAGCGTAGCATCGTAATTTAATCGTATAAATAAAAAATTCCTTCTTTTATTCTAAATTACGTCTTATCTTAACAAGCAAGCGAGAAAACATTTCCTGTAGGAATTGCAAAATTATAATTTAATCGATATCCTGCCAAACAATAAAATTACGACCCTTCTAAATTATTATTCCTTCTTTCATTTACAACAAGAACAATAAAGGAAGAAGTAAACTCCACGTCGACCGTACAGATATTCAATTATAAACAAAATTTTTCTTACAACACGCCTATCTCGTTCGGCCACCAACGAAAAAAAGTTTTGATGGTGTTTAAGCAAAAAAAGAAAACTAACTGCATCGGTGAAATTATTAAACAAACCGTTATTCCGCTTTCATTAAACGATATCACGATTCGTTTAATCGATAATAAAATTATGAATTTTATCTCTGGCATCGAAAGCAAACATCGATACTCGATTCTGTATCGATTAAACCTTATTCTTAAAGGGTTGGAGAACTACTACGTGGAATCTAATTACTATATCAGCAATAAAACATTATGGACAGACGGGCTAGACAATACGGAGCTGGTAACCTTAGCAACATTCGCACTTAATTTAAGACCACCAATATGCCGTCGGAAAACATCTTCACCCTCAGTAACATTTTTCCTCCAGACAGACATCTCCTGGAAAACAAATTACATTCAAAATGGCCAGTTCGACCCGTATACCAACAGAGTAACTCGAGTCGAATAACCTGTAAAACGTGTAAATTTTGTTCCATTCATTTAAAAACTGGTTATCGAAAAAATCTACTTAATGGTAAATTAATTTGAACTCGGTAAAGAGGATGCAAACTGTCATCTTTAACTAACATTACTGCCGTGAATATTATCCTGTTTGTATTCGGGGAATATAATTACCGGCTGTTAACTATATCTAGATGACTAGGTAGATCGATATTGGGTTAATCCGAATTACCTATCTTATTAATCATACTTATAAAGTCTAGAGTTTAATTAACCAGTGACGTTCAGACGGAGGAAATTAAGTAAGAAAAGTGTTATATAAACAATAAGACGTAATTAAGTCGACGGTAATTATCACGGAAAATTAATAAACGGGAGTCAAGATACCATTATATTATCTGTCCAGTAGAAATGGTGAAGTATAACAATGAAAAAAACGTTTGTCTTTTATACTAGGAGAGGGAGAATCGTGTTCTTCAGCGCTATAATTTATTAGCTTGTTCTTAAAAGTAGAGATGGGTGAAAAGCTAGAGAAAGCCCAGACAAGATGAAATATGTTGAGAAAAATAAGAGGTTTGTCATCTGGATATCGCCGAGTTCATTTCTCCTATGTCCAAATCAATATCGGATAACAACCGGTTACATAAATCCCATACAAACTATTCAATGACGTCCACTTGTAACATGGAATCTTTCTGACGTTCGGTCGGCCATATCAGGGATCCTTTATCATCATCAGATTACATGTTGATCTGGACTAATGGATGCGTTCCATCGACAAATAACTTATATTCGGAATGCGTCATTAATCAGAATTACTGTATAGTCATCCGATCGGTTCCATTCACGGTCTCATTAACGCTTTATTTTATAATAGCCCGTAATCCCACATTCAATCTCAATAATTGCCCATTTAAATTATCGCGTAATAAATTTTTGTTTTTATATTAAACAATGAAAAGAAGCGTACGTATCGGTAATCTAAATGAGGAAATGGACTAGGATTTAGAGATACAAGAATTTAATGAGCATTCCAAAGAGATGTTTGTCTTGTATCCATCAGCGTGCGGGATTAAAACCAACTTGTGTTGGCTTATTAGAGGGATTATACCAATCTAAGAGGTTTCTATCTCTCTGCTTCTCCAATCAGGCAGAGCCCGAAAGAGGATTATCCCACCGTAACGAACTCCGATATACAGTTTTTGTTGTTTCCAACCTGACGTCCAGTTAAGAATGCCTACACTCGTTTTTTTACTTTTTTTCTTATTCTTTCCTATTTTAAATACAATAAAATATCGTGTAATCTTAATTATCGATCAGCTTCTAACTGCGCCTTTATGCCTATTGAATAAAAAAAATTAAATATTGTGCAGATTAATCTGATTCTTGCGCTTCAAATTATATTTAAGTAATGTGATTTCGTACATATTTTTAAATTTATAAACCATCTTCGTTAGCGTGTGTGATGTAGAAATCAAATTTCCGATATTTTAAGCTGGCTGTTTTTAAGTTAAAAGCTTCTCTAATATAATTGAAATATATTCTCCAAGCAACTAGATCGTTTTACATTAGATATATTCTTTTAAGCGAAATCATTAAAAAGAAATTTAATTTTCCGATGTCAATTTAAAATCCTATTTACTCAACTTGTTTACTAATATTTGCATAATAAATCTCTCTGGCTTTCACGCACTATGAGTTCTCTATACATATATATATATAGGCCCTATAGATCTATATAACGAACCGAATAAACAACCGAATCAAACTATCGATCGCATTTTTATAGTTTTATTTATAAAATAATAGCATTAATTTTCTCCCACTAAAAGTTGATAGGGAGAGAGAGAGTTTTTAACGAAAAATAAATCCGTTTTATAAAATTCATTCATGTATGGCCGTAAAATTTAATTTCGTTTTTCTATTTTTTCTAAAAAATACACAAATTATGCACGAATACGACAAAAAAATCTCGGATATATAAATAATGATTCTGCCAGGAAAAATCCATCATTTCGGCTTGGGAAACGACTTCATTTATAATAGAATAACGGTTATTTTCGGAAAAGTTATTCTTCGGTAGGGCTTATCCTATGGTAACAGAAGTTTGAATATTCGACTAAGTCTAGATAGAGATAAGGCATCGGGCACCACACTCTCCTCCTCATTATTTGACCGATTTCGACTTTTCTGTTTTTCTCCTATATCGACTTGGGATTACAGCTTCTATACAAACTCTCCTCACTTCGATCAGTCGACGAGTTATATCTGTAGACCGGATGTAGAGTTCACTAGAAGGAAATTACTTCCGGTATAAAACTTCGACTGCCTATTGACGGACGGAAAAATATCACTTCCTATGTCATCTCCACCGATATGACGCTGGGTTAACCTAACGCTTTGGGATCCGACTAAAAATACGACATTGTGATATGAGGCGTGATGGAGAAAAAGAGTCGCTCGTTTCGCTCCATTTACACTAATGCTTGTTTTCACTCCCACCTGCCTTCTTTAATAGAAAAAATATATATCTATAAATAGTTTTTTTTAAATATTCTGACCATAATTTTCGTCCACTTTTATCTGTCTACGCCTTACTAATTTATCAGTGTATTCAGTGTAAAAATACATTTGGCCACTTTATAAATTTAGCCACAAAATGCCGGAGTAACGTTTCAAATTTATAGAAATAACAAATTTATATAACTAGAGTAACTGGTTAAACAATTTAATGGCATGAAAATGAAGCGGATCGCCTATAATAAGTAGTTGCTGGTAATGAATAATTCATTTTTCCGAGTTCCGCCAGTTTGCTTGTCATCGGAAGAAAATAATTGCAAAATGTATGAATTAATGAAAACTGATAAAACTTCTGGCTAACAAAATAATGCTAGCGCTTAATGTGGAACCAGCGTGTAAAAAGAAAAAAACAAATTTAGTTAAGGGTGCCGAGCCATCCGTATTGCTTCTGATTTATCGTCCGAAAAAATGCGATAATTCTTTCTCTATGTTAGCTTTATAGAGAAGAAAAGATTTATGAACGTTGCATAAAAAAATTGTCGCAATTAATAACCGAACATGATTATTTTGAGGCATAATTAGACTTTAATTAATAAATTTTTAATGCAAAAAATAAATTTCTTTCGTTTATTATTTGATACCTGAATGGTGCTTTAAAATCCAGCAACAAAAGAAGAAATGTAGAAATCTTAATAGTTAAGAATACTCGAAATGTTCAAAAATGGTGCCATACAACAGAGTGGAAATTAAAGAAGTCCTGTTGTTTTATCGATAAACATGTCGCAAATAGTCGAGAACCAAATTCGATATGGACCCAAATTCTCAATATGGCGATAGCAAGACAATAACCGTTCGACTTAAGCACAAAGAACGAGATGGCATGGAGATACATATCGTTATCCACTTCCTATATTGCTCAATTATACTATAATCATGTAGTTTATTTTGTTAATTATTATTTCGGGTCAAACTTGTTGGATAGATCTGATAATGGGATGTAATGGTGGCCGATACGACAAGCAGAAGCTGTTATAACACAGTATCTACTAATTCACAAATTTAGATGTTCTCGATAACGCATTAATATTCAGAGTTGGGTATCAGATACAGGTTTCAATTTTACTATCGATCTAGGGATATATACTTATTTTATTCTTTTAATGATCACATCCTTATCGCACTAATCTTATAACATAATAATACTCCCGTACAGGTTTCAATTTTACTATCGATCTAGGGATATATACTTATTTTATTCTTTTAATGATCGCATCCTTATCGCACTAATCTTATAACATAATAATACTCCCGTACGTATTTTTATACGTATACAATTATCCAAGTTAAAAAGTTCCGGAACTGGTGCAACGACATTTAATCGTACAATGCAAGGTCACCAGCAGTTACCGAACGAGCCAGTTCCTATCTATTACTATACAGTATATGCCCGGTAACATGTTTGTAATTCAATCCGTTCGGGTTGTTGCGCCCAGTGAATACGGGTGATTTAACTTATTAAGTATAAAACATGCCATTATTGGGCAAAATAAACTACCAAATATCACATCATAAAATGTTGGCCATTTACTCGATGAAGCATTCAGATTTGCAGAAATAAATCTCGATATTCGGCCATACAGCAGTGAGTCACGAATAAAATTTATTTCTGTAAAAGTTTGAATTCTTGGAAAAAAATTTGCATCCGAAAAAAGTCCATATTTTTAGTTTCTAGCATTTTATTTGATTTTTTAGCTTTCTTTATTGTATCCATCTATCTCCAAAATATTTACATTCGTCTATGACTTATCCGGTAGAATATAGTCGAATAAAGGCTAAGCTACATTATGCAGTAGATAATTTTTATCATATGGACTTTACTCGTTTCGTGGAGAAATATCGATATTAAACTAAATATCAAGTAGGTTATACATCTATTATTATCCGTGCAACTAGATTTATTATTTTACAATATTTCAAAAGCCAATTACTTATGCCGCTTGGATATCCTAAGTTTTGATCATAAATTAATTCCAAAAAACGGATAGCTCATCAAATATGGCGCCGAAACAAAGGCGAAATTTTGTAAAGCTCATATTTGGCGGTTACATATTGCGTATGTCGTTAGATTATTCAAAATAAATACTTATTTCTAATGAAAATACTGCGAGATAATACTCTTCTTCAGTTAGAAAATAAAATATTTTCTCTCTTATTTCGAGCATAGTATCTCATTCTCCTTCCAAACTTAGCATTATAATGAATAGCGCATAAAGGCAGCTTTCGGAACCAACGACGACTGTAGAATCATCATAATAAGTCAGGATTTATCTGGTCGAACTTTCATCCACAAAGAATATAGCACTATCTACCACCGCGGAGTACATTCGCATCTCCATTATCTTGGAAACATATCAAAACATTGCTCCTCTCACCGAAACGAATGAGACAGGACGGGAGAATATTGTGTGGTAAAATAATATAAATAATATATTTATGTAATCTATACTGTATTCCTATATAAAATGTGAATAATATACGAGCTAGAGTCTATACAACTTACTGGAGTGAAGAAGAGTGATTACCGACCTTGCCGTTTTGCTAATTTATGCCATTAAAAAATCCTCTTCCAAGAAAAAAGGAAATTGCGTGTGCGAAAATTAATGCGAGTGTAACATAACTACACAAAGATGGCGCAGCACTTTCTTTAAACTAATTAAAACTGTGTTTGTCCCACTAATTAAAAATAAACTTTAACAAAATAGCGCCAGGTTTCTAAGAAAATGTTACACTGTCTTTTTATTTTATAAAAATTATTTCAACTGTTGTAGGCAGAGAAAGCGTTGGATAAATGGCGAACGGTCATTATAAATAAGTCTATTATCTAAGCAACACTCGTTTGTGTAATGAAATTATTGCAATAAATAACTGAAATATTTTCTTAATGATGTCACTCCCATTGCAGCATTCGGAACGAACAAGAATGTTTCTGTGCAAATTATTTATTTATAGATTTATATATTATGCAAAAATAGCGTATCTATAGGCTAGCTAGAATAAGCAGGCAAGAGTTAGAAATACGAAAATGCAAGATGTTTACAACTCTTCAGAAATTTCGCATTAATAGTTAACATTTCGAAGGTGAACGTGAGTGTAACGTATGAATTCTATATACAGTTAACATCGAGTTACTCAATACACTTCAAAAATAAAATTTTTATTTTTGGTTTACGCGTTTGACATTCTGGATAACGATCCAGAAAACTTCATAATTTGATGATTAAAAAAGAAATTTCTCGAATATAAACAAATATTACACACTAGTATCGGTTCGTATTAATTTTTATCAGCATATCCGATAGAGAGGAATGTTTATTTTTTATTGTAAGCCAGGGTGGCCACACTTTTTCATGTCTCTCGTTAAAAAGTATCACGAAAATTCGTTTAAAACTTTCTTACGAAGGCGTAAATCATTTTCACTTCCGGTACTCGAATTTTAATCAAAATTACAAAAGAGACCGAGAGATTTTTAATAACATTTCAGTTCGAAATTTCCGTCACGCACAAATGGTTGGCAAAAATTAAATTTTGGCTTCTGCCGAGTATTTTCTGATTAAAAAAAAAATTGAGGGAATAATGACTCTCTCTCTTCACCGTGGCTTAGTGTGAGGTCCGACAGTTTTGTCAATTTTACGAAAATATTGTTCGTGCTTAATCCTTTCTCTATCGACTTAGGCAAAAGGCGAGAACGACGTTAATCTGTTTTGAGAAGATCGTTAAAATATTTCACGGCACGTGGTAAATTTCGGGCGTCACGTAACGGTCGCCATTTTGAGAAAAACAATTCTATTAAAAGGAAAAACATACCAGTAAATAAGTGGAGACGAACTTTGGCATTTCTACGAGCAGTTAAAAGTTAACAATATTTTTAATGCATAATCCAGAAAAGCTGGATTTATTTCAGTAAATGGATGAATTAACTGGTACGTTAACCTAATGTACTCGGATCCGGAACAGAAGTCAGCTAGACTGAAAAATAAACGTGAAGAAATTTTTTTAGGCGAAACCACAGCTGGTGACGGACCAGCCATCGTTAGAATAGTGATAGTTTTATGTAGACGAGAGAGAGAGTGAAGTAACATTGATGATCCCGTGACAAGAAAATGTGCCTATCATTGACACACACACGCATTTCGCATTCAACAAACTCGCCCGCTTAAAAAGCGAAATAAAAATTTCTCTTCTAAACTCGAATAATTTTCTTTTTTTTTTTTCTACTCGTGCACTTTTCTTATTTCTAAACTGGGAATAATTATAGAATAATAAAAATCTCTGCTATTTTAGAATGGTAACGTATTTTTAATTATACCATTTTAACAAACAGATGCCATTTGAAATTCAAATCGGTAATTATCGGATTACTTCGGCTCTTTATCACGCGCCACTAGTTAATCCACAAAATGGTAGCAATAATTCTTTCCAGGATATCGGTTTTTCTCTTGGCTGGTAATTACGAAAAAAAAAAAAAAGAACATCTCCAGTGGAGCTAAAACATTTTAAATTATTTCCGGAAATCGTTGGTTCCAAGCCACAAGGTAACTTTATACTTTAAGTCGAGGTTTCTCGCTACTTCTCAATTAATTATTGTTTCCAAATCTGCTATTTACTTTTCTCCGCTACAGAAGGAGGTGACGTCCAAATAGAGAAAGATGACAACGGCAGATGTCGTGATGGAACGATTTTTAATGTTCCAGGTCTTTGTCTGCCAATAACTGTTGCAGTGCCACTCGCCAGAAGAAGAAAAAAATGCGCTTCCTTCTTAATAAGTCAGCTGTTTTATGATCCACTTCATCACACCGTCAGCAACTAGTGGAGAAGGCAATTTGCTTGATATCAACAGCTCTCTACGTTTTTTCCCCCCTTCAATTTGTTTTAAATTTTTGGATGATATTAGATATTAGAAACGGTGCCAAATTTTTACTGCTTCTTATATGTATAATTTCGTTTTTTTAATAATGAAAAAAGTCGCCACTCTCGGCTAAAGAATAAAAAAAAAAATGGAGACGTGATGCGGCGCAACAATTCTCTGAGGTGAAAAGAGGCGGATCGAAATAAAAAGGGATGAAATGGAAAAAATTCCAATTTTTCTAGAGTGAGAAATTAAATTTACACTTCCAAGATGTTCGTCGTAGAAGGAGAAGACGAGGAAAAAAAAGAAATTTGATCCGCGACTTCTCATTTATCGGGTATTATTTAGTTCGTACGCCGAGATATCGAGTTACTACAGGGACATCATCATCTTGTTCTTTTTTTTTTCCTCAACGATCTTTCTTATTGTTGGGTAGTAAACGAACTGCTTTAGTATAGTGGCGAGAACGTCGGGACTAAAATCAATTCGAAAAATTTGTGACAATAAAAAAAAGGAGAAGAAAGAGAAAACTCACTTGTTTGCTTCTTCGGCTAGATATGGGATTTGTAAATCGATTATTACTACTGTTTGCTGTCACTTCTAAAAAAATCGATGACTCATTATGTACCCCCATACGCGCGCTGTAGCCATAAACAAGGGAATAATACCGGTAACTATCATCAGAATTAGTGTCGAGGAAAGACAATAGATAACCATGAAAATTGAATCAGTAGGTTATAAATAATTTTCGGCTAGCAGGTAGCCATTCATCAAAAATTCACGCTCATCGACAGAAATAATAATAATCTGTGCAAGCCAACATCTAAAAGAAAATACTATATCACCGTTTTTTGCTAACACTTTTTCTCAATAAAAAAGATGATGATTAACACCGATCGAAAGCGAATTTATAAAATTATAATTAAAGATAATTAATATTGAAAAAAATACGTACGAATCTGGGATGGAAGGAAGTTGAAGTGTGTGAGAGAGATCTATCTAAGATCACGTGTGAGCAGCTATGGTTATAAATACTTGCTAGATTATTGGTGGTTACAGATTGCGTTGAAGAAAAACAGGATGTCCCACGCAAGCCGAGTGTAGGACCTAGCGGTAAGTGGCACGGCCCCATCCGTCATCGGTAAGATAGATAAAAGTAATCTGAAGGGCTGTTTGATCTGCAGCAAATTCCTACCAGCCCCGAGGTGGTTGTGCCCGAAGTTGATAAGAGCGTTCTCTGGAGACATTTTATTGAGTGACGCTAGAATGGAGGAGCGAGGATTAGCGTGAATCGCTGGCAACGGTGCGCACTTCCTTTCCTCCCCTTTTCTTTAAAGGCAAGAAGATGGGCGTCTATACGCCTTCGACGCAAACACAAGAGGATGAATTGTTCCGGATCGATTGTCACCCAGTGAGTTTTGTGTCTCGGTGGTGACGCCCTTTTATCAAAAGATTCGCTTTCGATTGACATTCGGTGTGAAGACGATGATTATCCGCATTCGGCACACTCCACCACAAAGAAGACTCGGTCCGGAGGAATCAGAAGCCGATATGGAAGCGTTGCCCTTCCGTTTTTCTTCCCTTTCTTCCATTAAATTGATTAAATTCGACGGTGTCCCACAGTTTTTATAAGCGTCGGGGGTTATATGGGAAAGAAAAGAACACAGTTATCACGCAACATTAACCCACTCGATTTCGAAACGTGCTTTATAGCCATGTTTTCACTTCCGAAACGACAATAACGATACGGTCGTTCAATGACACTTCCCACTCTCTCCTCTAACCCATCCAATAATATCTCTCTAAGAGATACGATTAATGCCCACCATAAACTTTATAACGAATCGGAAACTATATTCTTCTCCTTTGTTTTCCTCAAATTTTCCATAATCATATATTTTGTTTTTTATCCTTCAATAGAGGAGAAAATATCCCGTACAATCGTGTGGATAATCTTAAAAATATATATATATTTTTATGTACAAATGATTAATACCGGCCCAAAAAATATAAACTAATAAAAATGCATTCGAATTCAAATTTATCTATAAATGCGGTTTATTCCCTAAAAATTCCCTGGAAATTTTTATGTATTTTTTTTAAATCCGTTCATAAAGTAGTAAAAACGGTAGGTAACTTCCAATAAGAAGGGCAAACACTGGTATATGGAAGAAATATGCAAATATGGGCTTTTCTGGCGTCGAGAAAAGACATCAATACCAAAGGAGAAGAGGATTGCTTCGGAAGAAACAGGAAGTCATCTGCTTAAGTTATCGTTGATGTCATCAGTTCTGTCTTCCTGCATATTTCATCAGACAATAAAACCACAACTTAATCCGTCAATGCTTAAATTCTCTTAAAACCGATGTTCGATACGGTGGCGGTGGCCTCTTAAAATAGTAGTAGAAGCTGCCAACGGGGATAAACTGGGATTTAAATCCTTTCCAGCTAAGTGACGAAAAATCCGGAACGACGCCCGAACGATTAAGAGAGAAAAATCGAGTAAAAAAGAAAAACAACAGCAACAACACCGAAAACCACACGGTCTGATAACTGTAGAAAAGGCTGGGAGAAATTACAGAAAACAAGAAACTAAAATAGAAATTTCAATCCATTTACTGGAAACAGTGTCAAAAATGAAAAATCGAAATTGCTATACGGGTCAAAGTTTGGACGTCTGTCCCGTCGACTCGATTGTGACGTAAATAATGAAGAACAATAGAAAGCCGGCGGAGCAGAACGTCAGAGACAATAGTGTGTTCCTTTCTTGATTCACTACTCAATTGTGACTCAATAGAAGAGCAACGGGGGAAGGGAAAGCGGAGAAGCAGAGAGAGAGAGAGAGAGAGGGAATGGCCTCCAGCCACAATTCCGTCCCTGTCCGCTCACCTGTGACACCGCAAGCCAAAAAAAAGAAGAACCCGAGACGACGTATGTGTGCAACGGCAAAAAGTCACGTTCTAAAAAACAAACAAAACAGAAAAAAGAAATATGTTTGGCGAAAAGTTTGAATCGAATTTTATTCCGCCTTTTCTCTACAGCAAAATATCTGCATGCTAAGAATGCCGCCGAAGGATTTTACATTTTCGGTATGTGCGCAAAAAAATTCTCTTCCTTTTGGCATTAATCTTAAGGTAGAGAAGTCGTCTCTGGCATAAAATATACAGAAAGAACAATCCATCCGAATGCCGACAGAGAAGAAAAACTGAGAAAATCCAATTATAGTATATAGTATATACGAGTATTGGTAACTAGATAACCTTATTGTATTTGTTATAGCGGCATTTAAATCTTTAGAACGGATGTAGGCTAAAGGAGAATGGCAGGTTTATAATAAAGTCGGTGTTTCACGCTTCATAACAGCGATTTCTCGAGAGAAAAAACCGACAACATATTGTAAGACGGCCGAAAGAAGGCAACGACACGTCACGTGGTTGCCCAGCACATCCGATACACATTGTTAATTAGGAAAGAGATTAAGCGTTGTAATTAGGGTTTAATTAAACGTCAAGTCCAGGTTTACAAGTTTCCAACATTCGGTGTCGGCTCGTTAATGTTTCGTTTTGCCATCGACTGATACATAATCCGCAATCAACAGTACAGAACTACACAACGGCGCATACAAATCTGACTAACAAGCATCCCTCTCTTTCTCTCTCGCTCTTTTCCTCTTTACCGGGCCGCCCATCCAGTTCTTCGAAAATCTACTAAATCTCGTATAATCGACAAATCCTTGGCACGGAAATTTTTTTTTTAAATATTTCCAAGAAAATTAATTTTTTTTTTATTTTTCCTATCACCCGCTACGGTTAATAACGTGAGGTCGTCGTCACTGGTACGGAAAATAACCTCTCCTCCAGAAATAACGATGCGTCCGCATCTCGACATATCAAAACTTATTTAAAAAAAAAAAAACTAAAAATTCAGTGGTGGTATGATGGAAAAAATAAATTCGGAACTGTACGGCGACAATTTTTTTTAATTTCTTACGGATAAAATTTGAATCGAATCATAGAGACTGGAACATTTATTATCCGTATGGAAGAATTTACACTTAGAGGAAATGCGCAGAACAGGATATGACGACATATCGATCGTATTGGAACTCGACACCCAACTAATAAACCAGTTAATCTGAGTAGGAATGGATTTGTTTTTCCACCATAATTTCCTTCTCCTTTCATTTATTTGGTTGTCTTATCTCTATGCAATTCATTAAAACCGGCGCAGTCCGGTTGATGATAATACTCTCCAATACGGTTTATTGTTCGGTTAAAATAGAAATAATTATCCACCTCGACATAAACATTTTATTTTTATCGTTGGCCTGACCGTTTGATGTCGGATAAATTTTATGAAATAAATATAATTTCTGTCCGCCTAATATAATTCTTGAGGAAATATTAATTATTTATATTTCATTATTAAAACATGGTGAAACGAAGCCACGTTTCGATCAAAACTCGCCCCCCAACCGTTACACAATGGCGTGCAAGAACGCATGAAAACAACTTAAACGACGGAAATCCGTAAAAATGTTTACATAAACATTCATTTAATTAACAAATATCTTTATTACACTACTGGATAGCAATATTAACATTGCAATTCCAGAATTGTCGATTATATTAAACATTATTATTTTTTAGTTTAATTTCTAGGAGAAAGAGCTTATAAAATGTCTATCTGTAGTATGTGCCTGAATATCTACAATGTATTTGAGTCTGTCGGTGTGCTAGTTATCTATCTGTAATGTATGTCTAGTTATATGTCCCAAAATAATTTTGAATTAATTAACAACATTTTTTATAAGCTTCCTTAGGCATGTTCTGCCATTAAAAGTCACATTAAAAGTCACATTCTTTAACTAAAGTCCCAACATTTACAGAAATTCAACCTTTCGAGATATTATTCTCTTTAATGAATTTTGAATCGATGGATTTTTATGAATTTAAACAAGTGATCAAACCGCAAATTTGGCTTGGATGATGCCCTCAGTAATATTCGATAGGTCCAACTATTTAAAAATGGTAGACATTCAAAATCCAAAAGTTATTAGGAATAAACCTCGGAACTACCTGATTGAATTTTAATGAAATTTGATAAATTTGTGACGTCAAAAAAGTCGACCTTGGCATAAGATTAATCAATCTCGTAATTTCATCCATTTAAAAACGGCATCAATCTCGTAATTTCATCCATTTAAAAAGCAAATTTTACCATGTTCTTCTAATGGCAGATTGGACTATTTGATAGTCCGAACAGGTCAATGACGTATTGGCCATCTTTAATGGTTCCAAAACCGCGAACATGCCCGAAAAATTAGTAATCAATGCTTTTCGGAACTGCCTGTTTATAGAGGATTAACGGAACGAAAGCGTAGTAGTCACAGTCTATAAATCTCAAACACAAGATTAAGTGTGGCATTAAAAGTGCGTAAATAAAAAAAAACATGGATGCATTCTCTCTTAATATCGAACGAATGCTAAGATTAAATCGTACGAGCCAAGACAATAACAAGTTATCAAACCGTAACAATTTAGCCTGTATGGTGCGATGCACTTTTTATGAATGCAAAAATTACAAAATAATTTACCAACTTTAGACAATATATTAATCCATAACGTATTGTATATTCCTTTAATATATTCACTTATTAAATATTTATACTTCTGTTTACGCATTCATAAATATAATTAACCCGTCTTCCGATTGTCGCTAAGTCGAACGAAAGGATTTTTTATTATTTTTTGAACTGTTAAGCCGAGCGCAACTTAATAATTAATGAAGTCTTACTTTCAGAATAATAATAATAGCCGATTCTTTATTTTACGACTTATCGTACGACGATTAATAGCACCATCGTTACCACGCCAATACAATACCGGCATTTTTTATCGATGGCACTTAATCACTTAAAATTGCCTAATTTTAATTAATCTCCAAGTAATTAGCAATAATTAATCTTATTAATTTTAAATAAGTTAATTTACACCAAGATTGGTAATAAGATTAAACCAGAATTATTCTTTTAAAAATAATAAAAAAAAAACATATTTAAACGGTGACCCAATTTTAAGTCACCTTCGAGTTTTAATAGCTATGTCTGGATAAAGAAAAATATCGGAGGTTGCTTTACAAAGGTCTCGTCTATAATAATTCACTGGTATCAGTTGTTTACCCTTCGGTAATCAGTTGTTTTTTTTCCTATTAAGTTATCTGTTTCCTAGATGCCAACGTTACGCTGTAGTTCCTTTTATTGTGGGCATATTGAGGTTGTAAGTTTGGTCGTGTCTATCTCCATCAATCTCGGCCGAGAGCATCGACTGGACAGCCGACATCGGGAGTTAATTTCCCTAGGAAGAGTTTCAGGTTCGCTAATAAAAGATGTAATTTCCTTAAATGTTGTAGTTTTCTTAAGACAAACTGAAATTTTCAATGTATTGTAATTTACCTAAAACAATTAATTTCCCTAAACTTGTAGTTTCCTTTTTTAAGAAGGGTTATAGTTTCCCCAAAAGCTGTAGGGAATTAGTAATACAATATATTATAATCTTAGGAAAGATAATAACACTTAAGAAAAGGACTAATTCCCTAAGTGTTATAATTTTCCCAAAAAGGTTCTAATTTCCCTAACAGAAACTATAATTTCCCCTAGAATTATAACAGCTTCTTTAAATATTGTAATTTCCTTTAGATAGATTATATTTTCCCCAAAAATTTTAAGGAAACATGAAATCGTAATTTTCTTAAGGGCTGTAAAGTAATTTTCTAACTTGTAAGTGTTATTATTTTTCTAAGAAGTACTGTAATTTCTTTAAAAGCAGTAGTTTTCCTAAAGAGGGTTGTAATTCTTCCTATTATAATTCCCTTAATAACTGTAATTTCTCCAAGAGTTGTAATTTCTCTAACAAATAAGATTGCAATTCCCTAAATTGGATGGTAATACCCTAATTGTTGTTTCGCTAAAAAAAAATTTGCCATTCCCTTAAGGGTGGTAGTTGTCCTAAGAAGAGTTATAATTAAGAAATGTTTATTTGTAAGGCTAGTCGAAATCTCATTAATTAACGATAAATGCCAATGATGACGGCGAATTTTTATTTATTTTCTCGATACTTAAAAGCCTCTTCCGAAATGATCGCATATGGCAAATCACGGGCGAAATAAGATTGAAGGACAAGCGTTAAACAGAATTATAACGCGATACTAACCAGGCGCATCCTACCATCTAAAATTCTATTAACTGTATGCAAGTTACGGCCCTTAATTTATGTCATATTTAATATTTATGTCATATTTAATATTGGAAAGGCTGTAATTGAGAAAACAGGATATTAACGCCGCGTTGGACCATCGATCAGATTACAGATAGGAAAAGGAAAATTGCGCTGATCAGGCTTTCGAAGAAAAAAAGAAAGGTGCAAAGAAAGGAAAGAAAGAATGGTCGTCAGTTAGATGGAATCGTTAACTTATCGTCGAGCCATAGCTCGAAATGTCGCCTTATCTCTATCGTCACCACGTTCCTCTTCGCTTAGTCAGCGACTCGACGTCACGTGAGGTGACGACTAAGGTTAATGAGATAGTTGGACGCCAGCGCCGTATCTATCCGGTTCTGACGTCACACCAGCATGTTTGTTTAAAAGTTGGAGTCAACAAGCGAAGGGAAAGAAATGATCCGTCTGTCAACATTTAAAATGAAACCGGCAGATTTGTTGCTGTGTTCACAGCTGTTCTAATCACACGTACGCCACGTCACAATGGGACCGGTTTCCTCGGGGCTAAAAACACCACCAAAAAGTCATTCCACTGACTAATTTGAATACACAGAGATTACTGGCCCACTTAAAAATTCTAGACCAAACATTCGACAACAATACCGTATTATTAATATCGACAAAAAAGAAATTAATCTTTGCACCGATACTTCTAATTAGTTCGGTTAGTCGGCCAATGAATCATATTTTTATTTTTAAGTTTCTCTAACGGAGAAGATATTTCTACCTCTAAAAATAGAAAAAAATCCTTTGAGAAAGGCGTACGTTAATTAGAAATTGAAGAAGAAGAAAAATAAATCTTTTATTGTTCTTAAATTACGTAAAAAAGAGAGAGATTAAAATTTTCGAATCCCAAAATAATTACTGGCGTTGTCAGTCGATAGAATGCTATTAAGATATTTATAGCTAATTCCAAAATCGAAACTTTGTTAAATTTGTGGAGTGTCCCATCGGAAATAAGGAAATTGTTAAGAAACGAGCCGCCATCTCAAATCGGATTAACTTTCGTAATGATATTATAATGTTAGTTTTCCGAGGAGTATTAAAAGCAGAATAAAAGCTAAAACTATACGCGAGGGAGAGCGAAATATTTCTGATTCATAAATCTCCACTAAATAAATGATGACGTAATGGAAGAAATGTCACCGAAGGAATATGGTGAGGTCATCGCCGAAACAACAACAAGTAAAACAGAAATATGAAATATCATTGTTACATGGTAAAATTCGACTTTGTAATAGAAATTATTTGGAATTTATTTTACAAACTTTAAAAATTTCTTACTTTCGAATTAAAATTTTTAAATTAAAATTGTTTTAGCAATTTTTACACCATTGGTCAGTTTATATTGTTTTAAATACTATATTTATGTTAGACGGAGTAACGTTCTAAATACAATAATAGCAATAAAATATCACTGGGATAAAATTAGACTTTGAAACCATTTCCAAGACAAAAAAAATTCAGAAAAGTTCTCGGAAATCTCATCATAAACTACTTTAAAAGAAAATCTTTCTAAACTTACCTGACCCAGAAAGACGTTTAGTGACTAACTATTCCACTCTCACTAAGCCAACTACCCACCATGACAGTGTGCGCGCCGATCTACACATAACTTTCGACCAATCAGAAACTCTCCTCAACCGGAACACGCCACTGCACCAAGGGGTAGAAGAGAAGTTTTATTTCGTCTTGACGTCAAAACGTATCGAGTATTGGAGGCGAAAACTATTTTAAATCCGGATGACTCCCCGGACCGAAGGGGAAAATTTTTTTTCCTTTTAATACCTGATGGCATTACTGGATAGAAATGCGGATGTGATCTGTCGTTGACTCTTGTTAAGCGAATCGAATGTACTTTGACTGTTCTTTGTCCGTAGTAAGTATCCGGAACGCCGGAGTTACGATATTGTGTGTCTAGTCTGAAGAAACTGGATGCGGTCCTCGGCCCCGCCTGACCAAGGTTACTTTATTGATGCAAGATAGTTAATTTTAGCCACGATTAAAACGATCCGTACTCGATTTATTCCGATAAACCTATAGAAGAGGTGTGGTGTGCCGAAACACCATTAATCTGGCCAACGCCTACTTTTCCATTCAATCTTTCTACTGCCAAAAGTCCGAATTTCCTCACTTCAAAATTTCCAAACGACTTAACTAGTAGAAATGAAAATTTTCTAATAAAAAATCTTGAGCTAGTTAAACGTTTGGATCTATTTATAAGCTATTAAAAGTATTTTCTCGCTATCTATTTTAAGAAAGTACTATAAAATGTAACGGCTGCTTGGTTGTTACGGTTGATCGAATTTACTAAGAAATGAACTGACAAAAGTTATTGAGATAACTGGCCAAGTTTTCATTACTGAATTCTTTTCATTGGCAGATAAAATACCTTATCTCCGGAATAATAAAACTGTCAAGTTTTAAATTTCATCTAACAAGCTTTCTTAACAGAAGTTATAAACACGGCATTGTTTCTGCTGTTTTCACTCGGCATAGCGTTCTCATACTGTATGCTATCGAAACAGCGCTCAGTTAACTGGTCACAGCGCTTTTGGCATGGAGAACTTCGGATGCGATCTTATCTTATAGTTAGTCATCTAGCAGTAGCCATGTTTATTTTGTGTAACTATGGTATAATTCAATTCTTCTCATTATTTACACGCTTTGTGTTTAGTTTTTTCCAGCATTTGAATGCGGCGAGCGAGATGTGCAATTTATTCGAGCGCAACGAAAACAAATCGCGGAACTATGGATCGGAGTTGACTTTGTAGCCAGATGAAACTTTTATTGATAGATAACTACAGAAAAATCTTTGGAATCTTATCTTCGACCTTATTTGTTTACAAGAAAAAAATACATATAGGTTATATTTAAAATTCGTCTTTGGACTTGAAACTTTTCTTGTTAGCTGCTGTTTTCTGGAACAGATAGTAGCTAAATAGCTGTCAATTTGTACTCGATATTTTTAAATTACAAAAATAATTGTGTTATTAATTTTAATTGTTAATTAAATAATTAAAATCAATTATTCTTAATTTATCTGGACTGGTAACGCAAGAATAAAATTGAGCAAATAGTCGATTTTAATTTAAAATTTGTGCATTAAAGAATTTTTTCAGTGACGAAAACAGTTTTAATATATTTTTTAGAATATTAAAATTTACAGTTGATGAAATTTAAAATTTTTCACTTTTTCCACCTTGTTTAACCCAAAAGTGCACAATGCAGTGCGCGTACAATTAGGGAGGCGAAGACTGTAAAAGTAATGAGAGAAATGGTTCCTGGACATGGTACAAGTTGCCATTGCTATCTCCGCCATAATTACAAGCATCAATCAATAGCGAGTGGTCGCGCGGTCACACGTCATCGATCCTAACCAACGTGATAGAGCACGTGCGAGAGAAAGGCCCTTTGTTCGACAAAAGCAGACAAGGGAGGTGCAGATCTAGTCGACACATCTATCTATTCTCCACCGGAGGAGAAGAGGAAAAAAATTCGAAAAATATCTATCCGATGATAGCCAATGAAGTAATTTGAAACAAGCACAACTTTCATAATTTCATTTGCTACGGCAATTCCTGGGAGATCTGACTCCGTGTCCTCCTCCGATACTGCTGATCTTTCAATTTACTTCGGTGTTCAGTTATAAAAAAAATTAGTTTTTTCTAATTTAATTCTATCAATACATATAAATATAAATTTATAATACATATTAATCGTCTCTCTTAATTATCTGTAACATAATCAGTAGTTTTTTACTATCGATATTTTTTATTATTTTTTTTAAATTATCTAAAAATTAATTAAAACAATCCCGGATCCTGTATCATCATAGACTAATTAGATTAGATTTACGAGAGAAAAAACATTCGAGATAAATGAAAAAAATCTTATATATTATTTAAATTATTATATTATTAATATCGAAAGCAATTAAATGGCGAAGAATAAGTAGGATAAGAAAAAACATCCATCTTAGAGGAGGAGGAACGTATATTAAATCAAATGAATTATTATTATTATTTTTTATCTATTTTTATAATTGTTAATTTTCGTTGTTCTATTATGCAGTGGGTCGACATTTTGTGCTTAAAATTTTAACATTATAATTAATTTTAGAATTTTTCCCCTTATTATCTCGACTAACCGTGATTCTTAAATGCACATGTGGTTAGTTTAATGATAAAACTGTTTTCCTTAGTATCATTATAACATAATTAAATTTGGTTACAATTATTTTTATATGGTATCAAATCAGAAACATTAATAATTAAACATTCTATTGTATTATTTATTACTGTGTTTGTTAGCAGTGAAGAAAAACTTTTCAGTTAAATATTCTCTTCTTCGATGTAAGTATAAAACTTACCGATCCGAAGGTTATCTTAAAAAAAAATTTAAATTAATTTAGAATTTTTTTTTTTAAAGATAATATTTGGATAAAAATTCTCGAAATAAATCAACAATATAAAATTTAGTCTACATTGTACATAACTATATTAAATATATAAAATATTTCTATCTTTTATCTACACAAATTTTCAATTTTTATCATTTATTTCTCAAAAATCTAAAAAGAAATTTTTTTGTAGCTTTCCATCTCTAATTTTTTGATTTTTGTAGAGATAAATTTTTAAGCAATAAAAATTTTATTTTATTAAACTACTATAATAGGTGGTATAATTTTAATTGCGTCTAATTTTACATTAAATATGTACGTACCTAATTACAAATCTGACTAATATAATAGACTAACACAATTTCCTCCCAGTCCTTAACTGATAACAGATTTTTTAATTAACTGGATTTTGTTAGATTGTTTGTACAAGCCACATTGTTCATTGCCATCAATATAAGATGGTTATCTCGCTTCATTTCGTCGCAAACTATATAATAACTGGCTTTTAATCTGATTACTTACTGTAGATTTACGATTTATTGTCCATTAAATTATCGATGACATTAATTCATTCCGGTATCCGTGGCATCTTTTATACAATGGAGAGAAAAAAAATTCTATTATTTTTTAATTTAGAAGATTTGTCGTTATAGAAAAAAATGTTTTATGTATAAATGGAGATAAAAGTTTCAGGTAGAGTTAACAGAATGACTAGACTGTGCAGGATTACTTCATTGATTGTCAATACCGAACAGGTAGGAAATTTTTCCCAGTCCTGTTCAAACATTTCTGGAAATGTTTACAATATGAGTTAGCACTCTTTTATCCTCAAATATTCAATTATGAGTAATCCACTTCTTATTCTGCACGGCAATAAATAACGTTAAGACCTATTTCAATTTTTTCTCTCGTCTCTCCTGGATGAAGAAGAAAAAATAAATTTAAAAACATTTTTAAAATTTAATGCGTGATAAATGTAAATTTTAGTTAAATATAAAACATTCTAAAATTTACACTGGTTAAATAAACATAGCGTGTGAGTTTGTTTGATCGCTCTTTCGTAAACTATAAATCTCGTTAATGCGAAAAGAAAATATTTAATAAAAGACAACACAAATACAGAAATACCAGATTTTTTTCCCTCCTCCTTTTTCTCTACTAAAACGTATACAACTACAATGTACATAATTCGTTTTTATAGACAACTCTCTAGAGTGGCTGGCAGAGAAAATCGAGTCATAAAAATTCTCACAACATAAATCGCTTGACAGATTACGACTGCGTAACACGATTATCACCACCGAGTCGACGATAGAATTGTACGAAAGTTAACACGGTGTATCACTCCCCGACTGTGGCAGATATACAAGATAATCGTGCTAACGTCATATAAATAAAGGATCTCGTTGTTAATTCAAATTATTTGCAGGTATGCAGTTTAAACAATCGTCTAATAAATAAAAGATATTTTAATCGCCTCCCAAGGTTAGGAGGGGTTGGAAAGTACAGGTGGTAAATAGCAGAATTCTTCTCGGAAGGTATAGGGCCGACGTCTTCTCCATTATGAGTCGTTTCCTTTGTATAAGTGACAGTTGAGTTAGCGGAGGGAAGGTTGGAGAGTTGTAAATGAATGTGTTAAATGAGTGGTAAAGTCAAAGATTTTAAGGGTAATGAGATAAACATGTTACTGGCTGCCACCTATTCTCTATTGTGCGGTAAAAGTGACAAGTTAATAAGGATCGCTTCGAACGTGATAAGATTTATAAATATATCGCTCTAGTGAATATAATAGTAAACATTGAAAATATGTATACACTGAATAAAAAGCCCAACCCACACACCGTATAAAAAATGATTACTGTAAGACACACACGGCCAAGTTATCAGCATTGAATGAATAAATAAATAAAAATTTCCACTTTTCTACTTTATTTTATATTTAAAAATTCGAGATAAGCTGGAAAAAACTGGAAAGAACAATTGACTAGACAAATTAGCCGCACTTATATACTTGATTATGTAAAGCGAATGGTGTCCTTTCAAGATGAAAATCGATATTTTGCAAAAACAATTTTTTTTTTTTGCTCGTGCTATTTCAAATCTTGGAGAATCCCTAGAGCATCTTTCTATTTCCTAAGGGGATTCTGTCCTCGGTCTGAAAACACTGTCAGAGACAATATTCAACAATTTTTTCGATTTTCATGCATAGCCTATATAATTTTTTTAAATTTAAAAATATCGTTTGATAATACAGCAGATTTAAAACAAAAAATATGCTGTCAGAACAATATTTGTCATTTATTCCAAGCATTCCTGACTCCGTGCCAAGATAATATTTCCCAATAATATAAAAACCGTGTAAACCAGATATTTTTTTTCTTGTTTTGCCCTTGAAGTCTCATGCCAAATATATATTATTGAAAATTCTTGTATCACGGCCGAAAACGCGATTTAACTTTCGGGTTAAGAACTAGAAGATATCTTCAAAAAAATAATAATAATAAATTTTAAAAAACGGTGATAATTAATGGGCGCCGTAACGAGATTTTTAATATACGTAAATATTTTTTCGATGTTTCGATGGAGATTGTTCGATGGCATTTCTTATAGAAAAAATAAATAAATAAGTGAAACTTAATCTTTGAAGTTAATAGCTATTAATAGAATTTATAAAATAATTAGGAATGACTTAAAACGAAGACGACGGATATCTTTCCACCCAGTAATGCTCCATCATGAATAGATGGATATTAATCTAATCTGTTTTAATACATTTTAAAATGTATCGACCATGAAGCCAATGACATTTTTTTCTAATTTGATTAAAAATCAACAAAAACAGTTTTTTATCGAGAAAAATCAAAAGTAGAGTTAGAAAAAGCTAAGCAACACTTTAAAAATAGAAAAAAAATTAGAAATTAATAGATTAATATTTTAATATAAAAAAGTATAATAATAAATTAACCTTCGGACTTCACTTAATGGAAAAATTAGTTTTTTAAAGTGGAAATTTTTCAAATATCATAATTGTTATTTTGTTTTTCGCATATCGAATGATAATCAAAATTCAGGTTATGTTTATCGCGTTGATTTATGCAAATATTTAATTCTAAAATGATTACAAAAACAATAAAAAATAATTAGTCATAATTAGTCGTCCCGACTTTGGTTCAAAAATAACTTAACCTAGTCTAATTTAATAATACATTTTTATAAATATATATTTATGGCCTATATTTAGGAAAAATTGCTCTAGCTTTTTCTGCGGCATTTCGGATAAAAGATTGTTTCCTGGTGTAAGTTATTAAAGTTTATTTCGGCATCAAATCATAAACAATGGAATTGTAAAATCTTCGTGTTTTCTTATCATCATAAAAATATATAAAGTAATATATCATAAATCTAATTTTATTTTTATTTTTTTTTATCGCCGATGTTACAAATTTTTATTGAAGAATTGATTTTTCTGGCGGAATGAAAAATTGCAAAAGCATTTTTTCGCCGCCATATATGGGTTTTAACAAAATAAATTTTTCGCATTGTAAACGAATTCTTCGAATGGTTACACTAAAAAATGAAGTGAACGTAACCGAAATTTGGTATAAATTAAACTGGCAGTTTTGGTTAAACAATGCTAGAGTGTGTAACCTCCGATAAACAAATCGATGAATAAGCATTTATCAGTAGAATGAGAATAAACGTTTGTGTGTCTTTATGATAGGAGAGTTTCTTCTCGACAGAGATTATCAGAGTAGACTGCTGTGAGAGTTGTGTATGCCAATTAAGAAACCATAATAAGGGCTATTACATCCTAGGGATTTATCGACAGTAACCCACCAGCTTCTTTTTTTTCCTTCAATTTCTACGTACCTTCCTTTCTTTTCATCGGCTAAACATCATGTAGAGCTCAAACTTTTGTTATGTAAAAGCTTTGAAAGATGCTTTTTGTGTCAGAAAAATTAATTAGGTTGAAATGTCACGAAAAGAACATTTATTATTATAGAAAATAATAGAAGTTCTTAGAAAAATACTCCAAGAATTTTCTACCAGTTGGGACCGGAAGCGAAGAAAAATCGCTTCTGACAATCGGTTAAGCTCTAATCTGTCATCCGTTTTAACTGCTGCCTTGCAAATTTTGATTAAGATTATTTCTTCCGTGTAAATTTTATTAAAAATTATTTCTGGTATAAGGAACAATTATTGGCTTTCGATCCGACAACAGATGGTCGAGTGTGACTCGATATTTTCTATTTACGAAAAGAGTTAAAGAGAACTTTTAAAGCCTAGACTAATTTATATAATGTGTGGCGACACGGAGAAATTAATTGATACGGTGGCTATTTCTGGAAATGAGAATTGTATCGATTGGTATTTTGCAAGAATATGTATATCCTCGGCCATAAAGTTCAATATCGTTTGTTATTAGAGTGCGTACATCAGAGAACATGCTTCTCAAATAACTACGTGATCAACCGTAACAGTCGTCATGGTTTGAATGACAGTGGGAGGCAAAATAATAAGATCTAATGATGGATACAATGCACTATTCCGAGAGAATGCTCGCCACACGAAATGGCAGTTATTGGCAAGAGAGGAATCGACGAATCACTCAGACGTGACTCCACCATGAATAATGATGCGAAAGTCATCTACTGCCATTTTAAATTAACCTTGTTTCTATCAATTGATACGGCTGGTAATCAAAATTCTGAATTTCTATCTTCCGTCTCCGCTAATAATTACGGAATATATAAAAAAACAAACACGACAACGCATTAAAGGATTAAATATTTTTAACTTCCGAGTGGACTTAACTGATAAGATTCAGACAACGATGTAAATAAGCTACGGTAAAGATCGCGATAAAAAAATGCAATTAAAAAAAAGTGAAAAAGTTGGAAAGCTGCAACGTGTCGAAATCTCTCTTTCTTGGATCCATAATTAACGATAGCGTTGGAGAAGAATCGCTGTTTTTACCGAGCCTAATGTAATGGAGGAAAAGATTATCGAACGACTGCAAACTGAGATAAGAGCGTGTGATGTCTTTAAACACACTTCCGGCATTATCTCTTCCGTAAAGTAAGATGCTACCGAAATTGTAAGGAATGGGGAGAAGGAAAGAGGTTAATTTCTATAAATAGAACGGATTATCAGAGCGTTCCAAGGTCAGCAGTTTCCAAAAGTGATCGAGGGAAGTTGTAGAAGATGATAACACCACTAAGGTTTAAGGGTGGAGTAAACCAGTTTAACGTCCATCCTACAAGCTACTGTTGGGTGGGTGACTCGGCCAGGGAGATGGTTAAATGATATAATGTATACTATTGTGTACTGGATATAGTAAATATGCTGTATCGGATAGTAACAAATAGTGGCTTCTGCGGTTAGGGCCCCCAGATACCGTGGACCTTCCTGACATACAACGTTAGGCCAATCTTGTTTTTATGACCTTAGCGAGGAGCTCGACAGATTCCGTTACGCCCAGTTCTACCTGTAAAACATTCCATGTTTTTTCTTGTTTATTTACGCTACAATATGTAAAATACAAAAAAATAAAAAAAATCCAATTTTCCTTTCTTTATTAAATAGAAAAATTTAATTGGTAAACATCACCGATGAAAGACCTCATAAATTTTTATTCTACTTTAGTATTTGGGTTAATTGATGAATGTTTCGAGCATAAGAAAGCGGATAAAAGAAAAAACCATTAAGAACATTCAAAGCAAAGATTGTGTGGGAAATGAAGAAAAAAAAAGAAGAAGCTTCCAATTTTCAACTGTAATCTTAATTTCCTTGTATCTTCGAGCGAGAAATGATCATTCTACTATAAACTAATTTTTCGTGCGTGATGTTTCGTCACCAAACGAAATTTTCTCCGAATATTTTCTATTTTAATTTTTCTCAAATCATGCTTTGGAGAGAACAATGGAGCGCTCTTACAGAAGAAAAATTTTTACCTTTAAGCCAAACATTTTTTTTTTTTTTCATTTTATATTTTATATATTTTCTGTCGGAGAGTAACCTAAAGTTATTTGTTACTCTAAAACTCGACGAACGTCACACGTATTCGACATCAAAGCTGACAAACGGGCCAGATTGTGACAGCTGTGTCGCGCAAACAACAAACAACATATATTTCAAACTTCACAGAAACAAAAGAAGAAAAAAAAGAAGAATTACAAACATATATCTTCCAACAAATCATCATATATATTATATATAACTTATACATGAACTTACCAAAATAACACAGTAATTTGCATTTTTACCAGAAAGGTTAAGAAATATTGGCGAAATATCCAATAACGATAAACAAGAGATTAATATTCGCGCATATATTTATCCCGTTAGATATTAAAACCATGCCGATCTTAACCCGGCATAAATGCTAAAAATATAAGGAAAGAAAAGGGGGAACACAATCCTAACACATCAGCGATGCTGAAGTTTTACAAAAGAAGGAATTTCAATCACGTATCCACTTTATCTTTATTGTTTTCGACATACCTTCACGTGGCTTAGAGATAAAGGAATTGGCAGTGGATGTTCGCAGCATAGAGAGGGATAGAGAGGAGACAAGAGAGAGAGAGAGGGAGCGCACTAGATATTCAATTACATTCGTAAGGAAAGAATTATGTGAGCGGCGGACTGTTCAAATTGAGGATTCGATTCATCCGGAGGAGAAAATTGTATAGTTTGAAGCAAATAAATTTAAGAATGTAATAATAGAGAATATACCGCGCGATGTCTAATCAATATTATTACGTGGATTGAAAATGCGAAAGAAAAACAACTTTATTCGTGTTTTTAACCGATTTGCAACTTATCGCAAGTTATTAGACTGGAAATTTAATAAAATGCATCACAATATTATCAGATTAATAAAGAATTCCACTTCATTGTATAGGGTCTAACGTCTTATTGAGTAAAAAAAGCGAAAATCACAAAAAGCAGATTGCATTCATAGATGACTGCGCTCGCCGAAAAGATAAATAAAAATCTTCCAACAGGCAAAATGATATTTTTTATTTTTCTCTTTTAGTTTCATTGAATTAATTTCATTTAAATTAATTTTAAAATTTTTTTTCTTTTTTTAATTAAATAAAGTATAGTCGAATACTCTATAAATTTTGGCAAAAATAAAAATAAATTGAAATCTGTTAAAATTATTGTAAATCTTTTCGAGTAAATTACCGAATGATGATAAAATATTACAAAAAAAAATGTAAAATTAATTAACGAGTAATTTTTTTTAATTTGTTTCTTTAAGCTTTTATAATTTACAGACAGATTTAATATTTTTTAAATAAAAAAAAAACATCAAAAATTGATGAAAAGGATTAAGACAGCGTGAATCCTATTAAATAAATATTTATTTTTCTTATTTCATTACGCTATTATAAAAACGGATGTCGGCAATTTTTCCTCTACCGCTAAAGGATCGTATGTGGTAGTGGATCCATTTTCTCTGCAGTTAGATATCGGGATTCGATAGATGCTTCGATAAATTTCCAAAACAAGAGTGGAAATGACACGGAATAATCTTAAATTTTCCATTTAAATAGCTGGATACTGAAATATCATTGTGCAGAAATTGCTCTAATGTTTATTTACCATAGAAAATGATGGTTTTCTTTATTCCAAGTCACGTTCCATAAGTGACAGACACAAATAGGCACGGGAATAAAATAACACTGGTAGAAAAGGGAAGAAAAAGGTCGAGACAGTTAGGACAAGGTCGACACTAATTAAGTTTCATTTTATACAGTTGCCGTCCTGGTTGCATCAGATTTGGCTCTGTTTATTTATAATATTACGCTACATTAATCTTGAGGAAAGAATTATGTTCTGTGTCTATCCTTACCACCAGAAGTTTGACCAGTTGCTAGGTAATCTGGCTGAAACTAGTCTCTTCGTCTTTATACACTAATGTTATAAATATTATGTTTTCTACGCAGCTGAAAATCTGCATAAATCAAATGTCAACTCATTTCACAATCTTTTTGTGTGTTGTCCATTTTTCGCTTTGAGAAAAGTGTTGGGTAAAGTGAAGATGCCAAACTTTTTTAGAAATACAGTATAAAGGGAATGGATTGGCCCCTGTGATATATTGCCTTGGGTCCTATTTAACCTCACTTAACTTAATAATTGGGACGAGTATTATATAGTAGAACGTACAAAGCCCTCTGTATCAATAAGAAGGATTATGATACATCAAATTAAAGATTGCAACAATACAATGATGTCGTCTGTCAATTCGCTTCCTGAATTAAGTCTACGTCATTGTTCTTGTTATTGTGTTAGAGATATACATGATTTTACACATAATGTCCGTGGCATTTCTATTCTTGTCCAATGGACAAACCTCCTTCCTTTCATAAACTTAATCCGTTTATACTATGAATTATAGAAAGCCGAATGTATCCTATGGATAAACAGGAATATTATTAGATCTTCAGAAAAAATAATGTAGTCAATCTATAAATACTTTTTACCTGAACTAGAAAACCAAACTGATTCTATTTACTACGAAAAAAAAAAATGTTTTCATTCAGGTTTTATTTGAACTAAAATATTAACTCGGCAATGAATTGTTTATTCATTATTCAGTTAAGGATCGATAAAGATTCTTAACCGAGTTGGCGTGGAGATTTGAACTAGGAAAAGTATTTTTTGTGATGATAAAAAGTAAGAATAGCTAGCGTGTTATTCAAAGATGGACGATCGAAATAAATATATCATCAGGATATTCTTAGATCCTTTTCCGTATAAGTCAACCATAAATTTGATTTATAACCGGTGTTTAAAATCCGATTAGAAAGGAATGACGCTTAAAAATTTCAGTGTTTGCTATCTTGTTTCAATATGGTGGACGGAAGTTAAAATATCGCTATTGGAAAACCCTTATATTTTTTCATATTCTGTCCAAACAGAAAAGTTATTAAACAGATAAAAACATAAGAAAGAATGAAAAAATGATAATTTTTGAGAAAATGTCATTTATGTATCGAAGGAATTGCTACAACAATTAGCCAAATCACATTTTGATAGACAATAGATACGTAGCCAAATGTAAAATGAAGTCACGCACGCTACCAACAACAGTTTTGGGTCAATACAATTTTCTATAAAGTTAAAACATGAGAGCAAACTGATAGTTACTAACCATCAAATATTGACAAATATATCGTGCCAGTGATTTACTAGCAAACTTTGACCTGATCCAGTAACAACTTCAGAAAATCATCCATAATAGTGATCGTCAAAGAAATTAATAAAGTATTATTTTTTATCCAATTTAATCTATAAAAATATAATATTTATTAAGTAAGTTTTAATAACTAAGCAGGCATACTTTATATATTAATAAATCGAGTTAAAAATGGTTACATTGGATGGTTGGCGTAGCTTACCTAATGTGGAGATAAATTAAAATGATGAAGATGAGCGGTAGAACGGCATTTTCTAGTGACAGCAGGATCTATTGTTAATTTAGAGAATAGAAATCACGTCCGCATCCGGTAGTTTAAAGATGGACTAGTTCGTAACGTAACCCCTACCGAGTTGGAGAGAAACAGGTGAGGGTGGTTCTAAGGACAACCAGGATGTTGGCCACCGATGACCCCACCCCACGCGTGGTCATATCCGCCCAACTACTGGCAATTTATGACTGGACTTGATTGACGACTGACTCTTAACGTGTTCTCTAAAATTTACGAATGATCGATGGGAATTACTTTAAACCACCATGTTCTCTCCACACTTTTCTTCCCGGATATTCCATTACGTTACCAGACGCTTCTGGTTTACATCTTGATTAAATGACCCATTTTATTATCGTCAAACGGTGTGAAGGTCGATTTTATAAATATTACAGTCGTCAAAGAGACGTTTCTCCTTACCAGTCCCCCTCCCGAAGCATCTTTACAATAATCTAGCTTTTTTTTTTTTACAAGAATTTATTATTATTTTTTTCTCTGGAAGAAATCTTCATAAATCTCGGAATTTTTGTAGATTTAATGATGATGGTATAAATATCAAAAGGAAAAGATTTTGATAAAGTTTCCTCGACTAAAGATTATCTTTTTTTTATAATTACATTTTATGTATTTTATAATAAATAATAATTTTTATTATAATTATTACATTATAAATATAGTATTTATCTATTTTTATACATAAAATATATCCAATTATTATTGCGATTATTGTATATTGTTACATTGTTGGGGGATTATGACGATTATCTCCCAGCAATATATATAGTAGTAATCTGTATTCAGTTCTTGTTTTATACAAAAATATTCGATAAATTTGAGGATAAATAATTTATTATCGTTTCATAGATCTGTCCTAAAGTTAGCAGAAATAAAATTTTTATAATCTCTATAATAAAATATAGTAGAGATGAAAAGTAAAATAAAAATAAAAAATTCAGTTCGTTTCTGAAAAATGGCAATATGTGTATCCTATACAAAAATTAAAAAAAAAAAAAACCTTTCTGCTGTTTATAAACATTTAGGTACTCTCCGAATGTCATCGGAGGGAATTTGTTATTTTTTAACTTTGGATAAAAGTCCAAATTCAAATTAGCATTAAAAAATCTTATTTTATTTTGAGAAATAATAATAAAAATGAGTGAATTTAGCATTGCGCGAGTCTGTTGTCGCTTAAGAAATGACTTACACCTAATCTTATGATGGTGACATCATTCGTATGATTCGGTCGCCATTATAGTAAAAATGAAAAATAAAATTTTAACTGATGCTACATTTAAATAAAAAAAATTTACAAAATTATTAGAATAACAAAAAAACCGAAGCATCTTTACATTTCTATCATCTTTGTTAAAAGATTTAACCGATTATTTATATCACTTCGGCATTAACTCCATATTTATCAACCGTAAATCAAGATTTGTTTTCTCTAATCTTAAGTTATGTTTGCAACACAAATAATTTTTTGCGAATTAAATTTTTATCGAAATATCGTTTAAAAATCAATAAAATTTATATTACATCTTTATTATTTTTTTAATTAAGATTTAAATCTTGACGGAGTTAGAATCTGAAAATGAAAAATAAAATTTTAACTGATGCTACATTTAAATAAAAAAAATTTACAAAATTATTAGAATAACAATTCTAATAATTTTGCAAATTTTTAGAAATTAAACGTGTTAAAAAATGTCATTCGATTTGGCATTATTTTTATAATTTCTCTAGAGACGAAAAATAATCTGAAAGTGAAATTATTTATTTATTTATTTCGTCGAAATTTTGTAGCCTAATACACTCAATCATTTCTCGTTTTACAGTATTTGCTTTTTTTAAAGAAAATTTTAAAAAAGCAAATCGTTTATACCGTCATTAAACATATTAAAAAATGTTTAATACAGAAATATATATTTTCGAAATGAATTTTGATGTTTAGCGAATGAAGTCCTTTTCGTCATTTACATCTAAACAACATAATAATACCGTAACTACATTAAATATTCTTGAAAAATCATATGCATCTTTAATCCTAATATAGTATCTGTAATGAAGAGTAATGATTTCATTGCGTTGTTTTATTCATATCTACAAGATTTAAATAATTAATGTTAGCTGTAATTGTCGAACAATTATGATAAATTATCGAATTTGTTCCCGACACTTTAAAAGTATCTGATATTTAATTCCATTTTAATAAAATAATTAAATTATTTATGCTGGTAGAAGAATCAAGTTTTCCTTTTAGTTTAATGTCAATTTATCGATACATGGAAATTATCAAAATTATTAAACTATATAAAAAGAATTTTATTGTATGGATGATAAATGACGATAAATCTGAAACATTAAGCTGAGAATCAATATTTAATCGTTTAATTCTTAGACGGATAACAATACTGGAAACACATTTTTGTTAACCGAATTAAATTTATAATGGCATTATATCTCTGCATTACAAAATAAAAAAATATACGTGTAAAAAATTAATGAATGTGTTCCATCTTTTCTGATTTGTGTGGAAGAGATTGAGTTACATTGTATGCTCAACTAGTCAAACAAAATTCAGATGGCTGATTCAAACATTCTTTAAAATTTCTACTTTATACTGTATATATTACACCCCGTAAATCTTTATGCTCCAAAAAGCCCTATTTGATTTGCATGATGTTCTATGACGGCAAAAGTAATTCTTGAAGGAAAATTTTGTTCGTTTGCTAAACTTAATCGATTTTAATTTTTACTTGCGTATGAATTATTAATAATTTTGATTAAGAGAAAAAAATTTTTTTTGTCTCATGAGGCATTGATTCTTGTTCTTGGCATATGTATATATTTATTACCTACTCTATGTTATAAAATAACAATGACGAATAAAATTATAAATGAATTCTATTATATATATTAAAAAAAAAATTTTTATTTTTTCGTATTCACTTCTTAGTTGTTGGTTACTGACCCTGTTAGTAAAAACTTATTTTTATTTTTACTTTTACTCGAATCCTATCGTTGCAGAGTGGAGTGCAATATCTCGTTATAATTGGATAAAGAAGTAACTATATCCTGTTTTAAACATTTGTTTTTCAATTAAGAGGGACATGAATCATGAATGAGGAATCAGTTTCTCAATTATCGTTCACTACTATACGAAATCTGAATTAATCAGATATCTCCTACGAAATTTATCGGAAGACAAACTGATGACTTCTACTTCAAAATCTAATTTAAATTTTTCACAAAATTTAAGTTTTCATCAGACTTTTGTCGTGGCACATCTAGACAGATGTATTCATCGAACGGTATGCATTAAATCTGTTTTCGCCTGGTCCCAAAATGCAACTTTTATGTGGCATTGATAAAATTATTGATAAAATCTGTACAAATCTTAAAAACAAACGATTAAAATTTTATTATTGAAAAAATCTATTATGATGATTACTATTATTTTTAGAAGATTGTCGTTAAATGGATGGGACCTCATATTTTAATCATCGTGAGTTTCTGGAAAGACTGAATAAAAGAAAAAAAAATTCATGAAAATTTTCTACTGTTGAAATAAATTCTGTCACAATCGCATTACAAACTTCAAATTTTTTATATATATTTTATAAAGTTCTGCTAAATCTAATCTTCTTCCCCTCTCATCAAATTTTCAATAATTTGATAATGAATTGTAATAACTCCTATACACACATTCAAAGGAGGACCGAAACAAAACATTAGAGCATTTTCTGTAAATTATTTTGCCATAAATTTAAAAAATATATTAATTAATGCTGTTAATTAAGTCGATAGGTACAGTATATCGGATTTAATAAGTGCGTACTATGTATAAGTTAAGCCGATTATTTTAAATCTGTGCTATTTAATTTGCATTTTTAATAAATATTAACTTCGTAACTCAAAAGTTCAGAAAATTCTTTTATGTTCAGAATTTTTTCCATAAAAAAATCTTATATTTTTTATCAGAATCGGAAAATAGATTATTCGTTTATTCAGGAATTTATTCCTTAATGAAATTTAAAGCTGCGATTATAGCAGATGTAAATATATAATATATAGTAGTAGAATAGGTAAGAATCGTTCAGAAGAAAAGCTATGAGAACATGCTCATGCTTCAATATATACACACTGTTAGATATCGTACGAATATATTAGAAATTCAAAAATGGTTCAAACTCGTTTGATTTTTTCCTGCACATTGGTCAGAATATAATTACGGATATGAAGAGATTTATCGTGAGAGAAACTTATGGGATATACATTTTGGAAATTTGACTATTTCTTAATCTTCTTGCGAATTTCTCTTAAAATTTATAAGATTTCTAGTGGAAACCCATTTCTAAATTACCACTAAATCCTTTAGCAATTGTTTGGAAATTATTTCTCTTCATTTTTACAGAATCATCATCCAGGCTCATTTTTTACTTTTAACTAAATATTTCATCCGAAAATTGATACACGATAACTATCTCTTTCTGACGAATAATTCGTCAAATTGGTGAATTTCGTTAATTTTTAAGAATGCGATTTTATTTAATCGCAGCCTAATTCAACTCGAATTCTTTTTAATCTGTTGAATGTTGATATTGAATAAAGATACCGGTTTCTTTTATCAATTTAGATAACTATATGCAGTGCACTTTATTTTGTATCGTTACTCAGTGATGAGGCTAACTTTTATTGAGTTTCTTTTGAAAACCGAGAGCCGAGCAATTTCTCGTGTATATAGCAAATTCTAATCCACTAAGCAATGATAAATGGAACATCTTATAGGCCTTAGCAGTCAAGAACTCATTCATATTTATTGAACCCAATGAGTTTTTATATGCCTTTAGTATCATATGTTCCACTATTCCTTCGGAGGAGTCGGTTGATCGATTTCATATAAAGATTTGAATCATCTCGTCCACATCCAGATTAAAATCGGCAAATAATTTTTAAATTGAATTAATTTTTTATCAATCTATTATAGAGCATATGCTAAATCCATGGATATGGAAGATCATCATCAAAAAAATATTAGCAAAACTACACAAAACCATATATCGAGCGATTTCTTGGAGGATAAGAGATTAGTTCTATTTAAAACTTAAAAAAAAAAAAAAACCATATATCGAGCGATTTCTTGGAGGATAAGAGATTAGTTCTATTTAAAACTTAAAAAAAATAAATAAATAAATAAATTTTTCGATCAATACGATGTCTTCCGAGAGTTTCAAGACATCGAAACACTCGATTTCTTCTAAAGTAACCTCAATTCTCTCAAAATGTAAATGGTCAAAGATTCAATAGAACTCAAACCCTGAACGCATCACTAATAATCGAGCATAATTATATTCCGAAGCTGGTAAATCAGATTTTAAATCATTTCTGAATTATGAGCGTAAATGTTTTTCATTGACATCAAAGAAATCTTATATTAATCGAATTGGAATCCATTGTTCTAACCTTTTCTATTATTCTTCTACAAACTTTTGAAACGAAAATTTGTAATTTTTCCCGCCTTTCAATGGGAACTTCATGATGATTCAGAATTTGATGGTTCAAAAAATTTATCATAAAATACAGTAATGAATCTACTTTACTGAAAATTACATTGTTGCATTTCACAATGGGAACTTCATGATGATTCAGAATTTGATGGTTCAAAAAATTTATCATAAAATACAATAATGAATCTACTTTGAAATGCAACAATGTAATTTTCAGTAAATATATTTTCGGCCATTTTATTTTCATCCAACAATGGAAGTTAAGATAAGCTCGTTTCATTCGACATTCTGCCACATGACAACTTAATAATTATGGTGACAATGATTTTTACATCATCAGAATTCGTATGGGACGTGTTTTGATATTTTTGAACAAGATTTATCGACCATCTTATTATCAATATCGATTGTAAATAAAGTTCTTAATTTGGCTACAGCCCAAACATCTCCTGTCTAGCTGGTAATTATCATCGATACCTACAAATAACTTTTGGGATAAAATACAGATAACGGGCATTCTTGGTGACAATCCAAATTATTATCTAAATCGGATCTCTCTTTAGCCATTTACCCCAAAATGTGATTTCTCATCTATTGTTAACATTTAAAAATTCTAAAATTAAGAATTCAGTTTTAAATTTTAAAAATATCCAAAAGTAAATTGTCAAAAAAAGTTGATAATTTATGCAAAATAAATAGCCTGAAGCCGAGTTGTTACACAGTGAAGTTTTTGTAATTCAATACAATGGAACTAAATTATAAAACTAATAGTGGACGAAAATTAGAATGTTAAAACGGTTGATATACTTTATAATAGACTCAAAAAAAGGATATAATGTAGAAAATCCGTTATTGGCGGCAATCAAGAGGCATTCGTTCAGTCTGCCTTGGGCCATCACGTGTCCACCTAGAGATTTTTTTTTTTTTTTTGACGCCTTGGGCCATCACGTGTCCACCTAGAGATTTTTTTTTTTTTTTGACGTTCGGCAAAGTTACCTTCGTTACAATGTTTTCCAGTCACATTATTTACATTCTCTTATTCGTTTTCTTTCCATCTTTTTACTTTTTTTTCATAAAAAAAGAATTATTATTCTAGATAAACGGAGATGCCTAGTTATACAATAGCTTGGAGCGTTACGCCATTGTCAACATAAAATAATTTCAACATTCTTTGTAACCATTTGTACACAGATAAAGAAACTGCTAAATAATGGCATCTTTAGTTGTATATTGTATCACAAAATTGTATCGGCGCTCATCTACAATGACGTATTCTTCTGGTCAACTGTAGTGGAAAAACTGAAATAGTGAAAAGTAATCGAAGATGGCAACACGTCTGTTTTCGAAAACTTCTATAAATTCCCGTTTAATTAACATTACATCCGCGCTAATTGTCGTAATTTAAAATCGTATGCCGTAATTAAGCGGTGGTATGTTGTGCGCGCGCGTTTAAAACCTGAATTAAAAATTGTGTTTTGGCATAAAGATAAAATTAGCTTTAAGATAAAGTTTATTATTTGACAGCGCCAGCTGGGTCTATCTTAATTAACGCTCAAGAGAACAGACAATGAAGAATTGCCAATTCGGTCGTGATTGGATTTACATCTTTGTTTCAAAAAGAAAGGTTTATTAATTAATTGTTCGTCTACGACTATGTTCTATTAATTGCCACCGTGATATTTTGCGTGTAATCACGATTTGACTAGGTTACGAATAGGGGTCAGGCCCAGGTAATTAAAAAAGATGGAGTTAGATATTTAGCCAATTTATTTTGGACCGAATTTCATTTGTTTGATAGAAAACATGCTGAAAACAGCTTTTTTATAACATTATTATTAAAATTTGAGTAAGATTAAAGATGATTTTCAACACCATCACTAAGTTTGTTTATCAGTTTACACTGCGCTATTACTCAAATCCGCTACAGAGCCCAAGAGAAACAAATATCTCAATTATACACAAAAAATACCTTTTCTTCTTTTCGATTCGGAGCGAATTAAATATATAAAATTTATAGCAATTATACGTCCACCATTCTTAACACGCAATTACCGGAAAACGAGTTAACTTTCATAAATTTATAAACCCATAATTCCTACTAGACCATGCGATATAATTTTTCCAAATATCTTGTTTTGTTATCTGCGGATTCCAAAGCCTTCAAGTAGAAAAAAACATTTGATTTATAGTGAGAAGAATTAAGTTTACGTAAAGTCGAATAAAATGACAAACGTTTCTTTTAACTATTTATTAAAATAATTATTATGGTTGAGCGGTGATATATTATTTTCATTTATAATGCTTCTTTCCGGAATAATATCTTGACTAATTAGCTTGTGGAAAAAATAAAAAAATAAAAATAAAAAAAAGGTTCTTTCCGGAATAATATCTTGACTAATTAGCTTGTGGAAAAAATAAAAATAAAAAAAAGATAATCTTTAGTCGAGGAAACTTTATCAAAATCTTTTCCTTTTGATATTTATACCATCATCATTAAATCTACAAAAATTCCGAGATTTATGAAGATTTCTTCCAGAGAAAAAAATAATAATAAATTCTTGTAAAAAAAAAAAAAAGCTAGATTATTACTTAATCATTCCAGACCATTTATTTTAATTTTTCCGGTTCTGAAGGATAATGTTAAAATTAGCATAATAGAGTTTTTAATATATCTCGATAAAATTTTCTTGTTCGGTTATAAATTACGCTTCAGTTAACTGAGGGAATTCAAAAGTCGGATGATTAAAAAAATAACTGAGAAACGACTAGAAAAACTGATATAATAATAACAATAATAATAAATATAAAATAATTTCGAATAGCCATTAAGTTTGAAAAATTAATCTCGGCCATAATTATCAGCGAGTTATACTTTATAAAGAGCTCAAAGAATTGCGAATAAGATTTTTCTATAAATCATTGTGAATTGCAGTTGTAAACGATATTTGTTACTAAGTCATCAATTCATTGTAAGGAGAGAGAACGATATATATTTGGTATCAAGTTGCCTTTTGCTCTTCTCCGACTTGTATCTGCCAAGAACCGAACTGAACTTTATCGCCAGAGAGTTTAAAAGTGCACTGATCTTATCTATCGTCATCAGTTAAACATTTGACCCACCTCTGCTTCGTAGAAAAATTCTGGAATCCAGGTTATATACATGACTCAGCATCAACTTTTGTCTACGAGCGGCGAAACTCAAACAAATTATTAAGTGGTGAATCAGAATGTTATTACACTCACCTGTCGCTTTAAATTAAATCCTCTTCCAGTAAAATTTAAGAGGATTTTTGTAACAACGCATTAACTTTAATTATGTTATTATTTTAAGAATGATGTTGTTTTAAGTATCAAATTACATTTTAATACTTAAGGAGAGACCATTCGATATTTTAATATCTCCTTTTATTGATGTTATCGATCGTGTCTTCAAGTTTAAAATAAAGTAGATAACTTATGCGTAAATTATAAAATAATAAACAATTTTTTCCATACTGAGAAACCATAATAAACTACTAAAATTTTCTTGTAATCATTAAAATCCAGCGTTTTATATTATAGTAATGTTATTCTTATAAATTTTGATTTTTACGTAATAATAAACTACTAAAATTTTCTTGTAATCATTAAAATCCAGCGTTTTATATTATAGTAACGTTATTCTTATAAATTTTGATTTTTACGTAGAAAAATCGTTTCCTTAAGGAATCCAAGTAGAAAAATCGTTTCCTTAAGGAAACGATTTTTCTACTTGGAAACAATGCCGCTTATTTGTTTTCTTAAATATAAGAGGGGGAAAAGTGATGTACAGCATATCTCTGTCATCATACACTAAAAATAAATGATAGAAAAACAACAGAATGTTCAAAAGATACTTCAAATTTCTTTACTTTTCTTAGAGAAAGGCCAAGAAGTAATTTTGAAGCTATCTTTTGTGTTTTATGAGTATCTTTATCACTATCAAAAATCTATGCGTGATATTTTCGATTGTCGAGCCATAAAAAAAAACCTCTATTTCGGAGCCTTAATATATTCTGTACACGTTAAAAAAAGATTTTACAAGTAGCTTTTGTAGTTTCTGAGAAAATTCCAGTCAACATTGATAGATGAATGGACAATATTTTTTTTTAAATGATAAAAATTATAATTACTTTCATTCAATAACATTTAAATGATCATCAATAGTATTATATATTTTTTTCAATAAAAATGACTGCAATTTATATTTATAAATAAAGGCTAAAGTAAGAATAAATATAAAATTTAGGAACTAATAAAAAAATTGAAATAACAGTAAAAAATATATCACATTTATGAAAAGTGGATAAGAAAAAACACATCTAGATTTATTTCTATGCAAGTTTATGCAATATATCCAATGCAAACGATTCGAAAACGGAAACAATCATAAAAAGTATAAACAACGATTTTCGCTTGGTACAACCGAGATCTTTTCAGAATTATTTTTATTTCTGTAAGTGTAAGAAAGCGGAATTTTTCTTTGAAATGTTTTTCCTTTTTTTAGCAAAGGAGGAGAAGAGTGTCTTTCCGATTCAATACCATTCACCAGAGAGGCTTCAATAATCCGAGCTGTTTTTCCTTTTTTTAGCAAAGGAGGAGAAGAGTGTCTTTCCGATTCAATACCATTCACTAGAGAGGCTTCAATAATCCGTAGTAGTGGCGATACGTAGACTACCTTTATAAAGTGAGACCACCATCTTCCATTTTTATGGAAAACAGTAAAATCTAATTCCCACATCCCACTACATTACGCTGTACGAAAGTACACAACTCTATAGAGTGCAAGAAAAAATTTTTTCTTATAACCACTAACAGCATTTTTATCAAATCCATTTCGTGATGCTTACCGCTAACATAACTAGCATGGCAGACGAAGGGGAAAAAAAAGGTATGTGGAGGTTCACTCTTTCGAAAACATCCGTTTTTGTTTCACTATTGACGTCACAGGAAAATATTTTAGATAAAAGAAGTTCCACGAATTTTTACCCCTACAGATTCTTTTCCCCCGAATAATCCTAGATCGATCATAAACAGAGATAACTTTCCTAAATTCTAGTTAAAATTAAATAAATTCGGAACTATATGAACTCATTTAATATTTTCCAATTTATTTAGTGGAAGATGTAGAGCAAGATTATTGAAATTTTCGAAAATGCTAACTCAATTTTCATATCAACTTTTATCATTGGAAAAAGTATATTTTATTCATTTTTTTAGCTTCGTCTCTTAGATATAAGCCAAATATTCTATCGAGATTCTTTATATCAAAGTAGTATAATAGATTTTTTGCATCATACAGACTACTATATCATATAAATTAATTTTTCTTTTTGTGATTTCGATTTGCAATTTTACAAATATTAAAATCTTTTATCATTCTAGTTTGAATCGAAAATAAGAATGGATTAAAAAGTTGAATAAAGTACGAAGATGTTCTTGTATTTAAATAAGATAATCTTATTTAATTTCATTGGGTTATAAGAGTTTTCATGTAACAATCTCTATATTTTCTACATATAGTTACTGCAAAAGGATGAAGAAAAATTGCATTTTAATGCAAAATGGAACACTTTTAAACTATAGTCACTGAATACTTAAGTCTATACGAAAACATTAAGTAGAAATAATTACCATTAAACATTAAAACAACTAGATTTTAAAAGCATAATAGATGACTTCAACTTTCTTCTTTACAGTTGAAGAAAATTCAGTGTTGGTTATATAGGAATGTATTTTGATTCTCAGTCAGAAAGGAAAAAATGGATTAAAGGGAAATTTCTTTTCTTGCTTGTATTGAATTTTCCTATGTAAGATTTTTCTTTATCTCTGTCAAAATAATTGTTATTATATAGACATAAAATATAATGTTGGCTATAAAGTTCTAAAATTGAATTATCGGCACTCCTCTATCATCGTTAATCATTTCCATAATAAATAATACAAAAAAGTCCCTTTTGCAATTATTCTAGAAAAATTTTACTCGTATCCATAAATTAAATCTTTACATTCAGCTAGCTAAATAATTCAAACAAAATTTCCATGATTTACTTGCACATATTTCTATATTTAAGATTAAATAATATAAAATTATTACGTTCCAGAGCCAAGTTTCGAAATGTGAGCTGTTATATAAAATTAATGATGATTAAATAGTAAAAAAAAAAATATTAATCATTATAATTTTAAAGACGATTGAATATTTTCCAATTATTTTCGAAATCAATTAAAGCATAATTAGAGAAAGATTAGATGGAGTATAACAAAATATCTCGATTCGGAATAAAAAAAAAACTTTTAAGTCGATAGAATTTCTATCAAAATATATCCTTAATAAGAATTTAATAAAAATATCGCTAAACGTAATTAAATTTTAAGAATTTCGAGTTCGGAGATCATGTATCCACATCTAATGATTTAGATCCGCTTTTTTTCCCGATGACTGTAATTTTTCCGCATTTTAGTGTAACAGTATTATTTCCTAGTTAATTAAGAGAGTGGGAATGGTGGAAACTTCTCAATAAACGGTACAAGCACGATAAAAGGTATCTTTGCAGTTGATGGAATCACGATATCGTGTACCGCTTTCTCATCAAACAGATTTATAAATGTTTAAAGGTAATTATACTAAACTTTGAAAGCTATCTAGTCGAGGAAATAATGGCCTATTATATAAACTCTTAATTAAATGCTCGTCTTTAATGGGCCAACTTAATCCAAAAATCAGTTAATCCCTCTTATATCGATTGAATGTGTCGTAAAATTAACCCACTAGTTACTATATAAAATGCCAGCAAATATTCGTTAAATAATGTTTAATTTTATTATTTTCGACACTTCTATTCCATGGTTAAGCATAATGGACCATTTAAACTAAACAAAATTTAGTTTTTATTAAGATGGCGCACGAAGATGACCATTATAAATAAATTAGGCATTTTTTAAAAAATATCTATCGATTTGTTCGTCTTCTAAGTGTTACATAAACAGCTTAAAAGCCAACAGAGCGCAGCACCCATCGATGTTAGCAGTGTTTCGCCACGTTTAATAAAGTTATACGTTAACGACATTACCGAGAACGTCACCTCTCGCTAAATTACAAGTTGTTTAATGGTATTAAAGTTAAACATAATCCGATATGCGAATACTTTAAACATTAATAATTAACCGATTTCTCATTTCTTAACTGGACTTAAAAGAGAATTAATTAAACCATCGTGTTTTGAGTTGTCTCCTTTCTTGCTGGGTAAATAATTAAAAGAGCAGATTACTGGCATCAAAAAACAAAGCTCTTACATTCGTCTAATTTTATTTTAAACGCAATATTCTGACTTTTGGAGAAATTTCTTCTGGACAAAACTGAATAAAATAATGAATATTCTTTTTAGAAAAGATATTTTAAGGATAGTAAAATAACTACACGCGCAAATCGATCATCCTAGTTCATCCGAATTTTGGACTTCTTGATAAGAATTTCTCTGAACCTAATTTAAAAATGGGCTTCTTATATTTATTGGATACACAAAATAAATCATAATTTTTTTAAAGTAAAATTGAATAATTTTTACTTACTTTTGGTGCGAATCTTCGTGCATGTTTGAGAATATGTAGGACTGGTTACACTTTCAACCGTACGATTTATTCGATGTTATTTTTATAGGAGCTGTTACATCATCGACCACCAAAATGTATGAGAACTATCTACAGTGTGGAATTTCAGTGGATCTACTCCGCCCGCCTTCCACATTCTCTATTCTCGAATTTCACGTATGCAGTTGAGACGAAAATGTTATTTTTTGGATAACTTTTCCCAGTTTTAAACTGCTTCTTTTTTCGGGAGTGATAAAAATTTAATTAGAATAAAATTAATTAAAGTTAAAGAAATATTTATTCTATTTATATACATTATTTTTCTTCTACACTTATAATTTTTAAGCATACAATCAATAAGTCATCAAGTTTCGCTCTCGAATCGTCTCCATTATAAAGGATAATTAAAGTTAAAGAAATATTTATTCTATTTATATACATTATTTTTCTTCTACACTTAAAATTTTTAAGCATACAATCAATAAGTCATCAAGTTTCGCTCTCGTATCGTCTCCATTATAAAAGATTCTATTTTAAAGCCAGGTAGAAAAGAAATTGTCAGGTTAAAAGGAGATGTGTCGAAACTATATAAGACAGTAATAGACCGTCCACTGTTGCTTTTAGGCAACACCTGGTATCGTCAGGCAACCTATCAAGTAAAGTGATGGAATTTGGAGGACACCTGTACCAAGCAGCTGAAAAGACCTGTTGGATAATACAATATTTCTGGAGAAAAACTGCAGGTAGTTCATTCTTTCTTCTCAAAATATAGGCGCATCTATCCGACTATTCGTACGCAAATAGTTTTATTGCTTTTTATAGTCGAAAATAGTAAAAAAATCCAAAAAATTTTTTTCAAAACTAAATCGTGCTTAGATAGATTCAAAGTTTTACATTAATTCGCTTATAAAATTAAAAATGATTGTTGTTATTTTTTAATTCGAAAGTCCTCGCTAATTAATTTCATCTTTCGATATTTTTGCTATAAAAAAAAAACATTTTTTTAATTAAATAAATATAATAAAATGCGTAATTTATCTTAATTTGCTTCATTATATAAATTTGTAATGACTCTTCAGCGAAAATATAACTGGAAATCCGAAACTCGTCCACTCGAAAGGACAGGAAAAAAATAAAAATCGCAGAATAATAAACTACACTAGATGATTTTAACCGCATTTATTCAATACATAAAATCGATCATTAACCTATTTTCGTAATCATTATTTTTATCTAATGATTTTATTAATCGTTAACCAGATTTATCGAATTAAATAGCGATTTGAAATGTAGCAAGAACTTTAATTCTCCATTAAAACGTCTACAAAATATTTAAATAAAAAATAAAAATTCTCGTAATCATTATTTTTATCTAATGATTTTATTAATCGTTAACCAGATTTATCGAATTAAAATAGCGATTTGAAATGTAGTAAGAACTTTAATTCTCCATTAAAACATCTACAAAATATTTAAATAAAAAATAAAAATTCTTTTTTTTTCATAAAGTTTTTACCCATTATCGATTTTCTGATTTTTGTCTTCCAGCTCTTCTACCTTCAAGCAGTTAAATTCTATTATAAACTTGTCTTTAAAGCTTAAATTCGACATTTTATGCAATAACGAAAAATTTTCGAGTAGACTTCTTTAGATGCCACTAAAAATCAGAATATTTAGTGCCCAATAATTGTTGAATGATTTAATTAAACTAAAACAACAAAATCGACAAAAAAATTCTAAAAAAACTCTAAACCTTTCGGATTTTTCTCTTAGATGGCAAAAGTTTTTGCGAAAGTCTTTCGATCAAACTTACTAGTCAGATAGTATGTCAACTAAATAAAATTTTGAGAGTTTATTACAGCAGGTGTCAGGTGCAAGTTAGATACTCGGTCATGTGGTATCAAAGTTAAACTCTAGACTGTTTCATGCTGATCAAATAAATCAAGACAGATAAATTCATAAAAAATTATCTGCATGAGAAAAAAAAAGATTAGGTCAGAGAACAGAAATAAGAAATCATGAGGCAAAACTTCGTAACCAGTTTCAGGTATAACAAAATGACAAGTTATATTGAATCAAGACATCATTGGAAGTTACTTGTTCGCAATATCTTCCAGCCAAGAAGCCTTTTTGTGTTACTTATCCGAAAAGAAAAGCTCTCCCCCTAGAGACAAGTTCGGATTTGTGAGCCAATACCAGTTTTGACATCTTGAGTGGTCTTAATTCGTTTTTCTTTCCTTTTTTGTTTCTAGTTTAAAACTATCCTTTGTTAAATTGAAGATTTCTTTCGGTTTTTTATGCCCTTGGAGCTAATTAGTGTGTAATCCACGGTTTCTATCTTGTTTGTCGAAACTATCTTTTGTTCTAGTTAGAATAGATAAATTTTGACAAATTTTTTCTTCGTCCTCTTTTCTCCCTTTCTCTCCTGGTGGAAGTTGTCGAAAGAGGGAATTCTAAGTATGAGAAACTGAAGTTAATCTGTAAATGGAATGGCGATTAGGATAATATAGTTCGGTAATTCGGACAAGAATGTGTAGCACCATAACACTATGCATGTCAGGAATGCTGAAGCTGATTAAGGTGGAGAGATATCACTAATTACTGCCTATAAACACAGAATTCGAGTATTAAACTTTCGTATTAAATTATGACATTAGCGATTTAAACAGCCGAACATCGGAACCGAATCACTGTTTTGAAGAGTTTGATATAGATACGAGTTAAATAATTCTGATATGTTCTAAAGGCCTCTCTCTTATTTTAAAAACTAATAAATGAAGCGATTTAAGCTGAATATTTGGAAGTGTGACTCCTATTCTTTCATTAATTCCACCGAGTATATTATATACTGATCCCATCATTTGAATTAATAGGCTTCCGGGCAATCAAAATTTATAACTATGCGAAGCAAAGCTTTTAACCTGATGTTCCGGAGGGAATATAGACGATAACATTAATCCTCCATCTGATCCCACGTCTGTAGTTTGAAACGGTAATTGGTTGGAACCACTCCTATTTCTAATGCGGTTTTTAAGGTCCAGTTTTATTCGTACCAAATCAAAAATAATTTTTTTAATATGATTAAACACGTATAGCATAATTTAAACTGCTATAAAACATTCCAATAATTTTCCGATAAGTCATATTTTTTTGGAAAGCCGAGAGATTATTATTATGGTCTGTGTCTCCATCTGTGTATCATAAATAAAAGTATATTTATTTAGTTAATTTGAAGATAAATAAAATCGCGTTTTGATGGTGAAATATTAAAATTATACATTTATGTAACTATTAAAAGTAAATTATTCAGGTATAAATATTTTTCTTGTACAGACTGTTATCATTATAACTGTTAAACAATCATTATATGCATGGATTTTTTAAATGGAGAAGTATTATTATTACGTAACAATTACATTTTCAAAATCACAAAGTATTATTGCGTAATAGTATTACGATATTGGTTCGCTAATTACGAAGAGGGAAGAGTGAAAGTGAAAGTTTGTTCCCAGAGAATTTAGCTGGAGGAGAAACTAAATATCTTAATTATCCGCTATTGAACGTATTCGATGCATGGTGACATTGGAAAGATAATTTAATAATTCTACCATCTTTTTAATACAATATACAGTTGACGACTATAAATTGTCTTAAATTTAAACATTTTTTTGCTAATTTGTAAATTTTGAGAATGCATTTGGAATTAAATTCCCGTCGCAAAATAACATTGGCAACGGATAGGCATGGATACCTTAAATTTCTTAATTTACAAGCGCGTTACATAATATTGTTTGGAAAGATTAGCCAGAAACAATGAATTCCCTTTTATCATTATATTGCGCCATCTGTGGTCGTGAAATTCAATTAAGATACAGTTTTCGTTATTCACCGAGCGCCGGCGGCTTCTTACCTCATGGTAAATGATGTCAATAAATGTTCGTTTAGCTTCTGCAATTTTCCGTATTGTGTATTCTGTCGATCGGTGCCTGGGATTCCAAATTCCTATCTGCAGGCATTGGGATCTCGACTAGTTAGAGATAACTGTCTTTGTCTAATCGTTCTAATCGGGAAGCCGGAGATAAGACAATGTAAATTTTTATTTTTGACGCTTGGTACAGAGTCTGAGATAGATATCCGAGATAATATTGAAAAAATTCGGACGCGTTTTGACGAAAAAATTATCTATTCTGGGTAATGCACAACTACGCACGAAAAAGTTTAAATAAACCAGAAATGATATAAAAATTTTTCTCGATAAAATTTAAAAAAACAAACACGTATAAATGGCATGAAATAATTTCCTATTTTATATGTATACAAAAACAAGTGGATTATTTTTCTTTAATTAAGATAGCATCATCATAGTATAAAATTTGTGTGTAAAAATTAATTTACTGATTTTTAACAGTTTAATTTTCTTTCTAGCATGGATAACTTGTTAAAAATATATTGTAAACTAAAAAAAAATTCTAAATTTTGCATGACACTATTTATGGATGCATAATCCCGTAACTGTGAAGCATATGTAACTAATAATAGTCTATTGATTTTCAATATAGATATGGAGATTATCGAGATAATTCGCTCTTCGTCACTTCCCTACGCCAATAGCGAACTTGCTACTGTAGTTTACAATCTTGTCAGCAGGATCCGGGATCAGTTCCCTTTAAAATTTTCATTTTACCCAGCTTGACTAATTCGAAGTCGATAGTAATTTAGACAGATCACGATATAAATAACCATTCTAGGAACAGAAAATGTATTTAATGATTTTACGCCCATCAACCACATACCAAGAATTTAACACCGTTAAAAATAATTAACATATGTATTAGCTCATACCTGTTTGTACGTAATTACTATAAATTTCACCGGTTAATGACATATTTATATAGTAAAGAAAGTAATTTATGTAAAAATAAGATAAACATGCATAGAAATATTTTGGAGAAATGACTCACTTTTCTAAAAGATGTCTGTTATCGGGCACATGGTTGGACAACCAATCGCTGTTGACGTAATCGGGCTCTGTTTGGCCACTGCTGGTCTCGTAGCCAGAATCTCTGGTCAATTTCCTCTGCGACTTTTGACTTCGGCGGAGGTCTTGAAATGGCACGTGGTCTGGATAATGCATCAGAGGTCTGGTGGCATCCGTCAGTCGGCCGTCGCCGTAATCGCTGTATGAACGGACGTGATGTGGTGCATCTTGACGTGTTTTTTTCGAGCTCCTCAGAGACTGACGAAGAGCCGAGGCTTTTTGCCACAAAATATTACCACCACTGCCTTCTTTTTTTATTGCTTCCGTATTGGTTGTGTTGCTTCTACAAAGATGGCAAAAAATTCTTATGTAATACGTGTAAGGAATAACTTCAAATATAAACTTTCCGAAAAGAAACAATTTATTTTCTTTAAGCTCGTGAATGTTTTAGGTAAATAGCATTCGAAAAGATATTCATCTATTCAAAGATTTCCTGACAACGTGGATAAATTGGGAACATAAGAGTTGTATCGAAAAATAAATTGAAATGTTTTCAACAAATCCATTAATCTTCTAAAGTGTACTGCATATTTTCTAAACGTAGCTTAAATATAAAATTTTCTGACTAAAAATATTTGAATACGTTCATCGACTTTTTTCCATGACTTTTAAAATATTATTTTATTTTTATATGTAAATTATGTTATAACTTACTTCAGTCATAAACTTTTCAAAAATAAAAGTAATAAAATAAAATTTATAATTTATCGATATTGACTTTTTTTAGTTTTATTAATTCGAGACAAACATATATAAACAGTATGTTAAATGATCAAATGAATTAAAACAAAGTAAATTTGTGAGAGAGATTTACAGTGTTTGCATCATTAAAATACAGCCTACTTAACAGAACTACGCTTATCTAAATCGAAGAAAAATGTGGAATAAAAACGTTCTTATATCCTCGAAGATCTATTAAAATAATAAAATGTGAGATAGAGAGAAAAAGTTTGAGAACCTACTCGCTGATCACCGACATAAAACGTGCCTTGTAAGTTAATGGGTTGATTTGAAAAAAGGATTTAATGCTAAATGTCACGTACACAACAAAGGACAAAAGAGATTCACAGATAGCAAAATATCCATCTTCTTGAGTGATCCTGTTGTGCTGGCTGACCGACTCGACATTTTTTTTTTTTGTACCTTTGATGTGTACTGTATTCCAAATTCGGTTGTCAGTATAATGCTAATAAAAAACATTGAATTTAAAATAAGAAGTGAAAATAATAGTTTGTATCTAAAGATTAAATCTCAAACAAAGTAAGTATACTCCGAATTTACAAGTCAGTAAAATCAACTTTTATATCTATAATATCTTTTAGTTAAATTTAAACATTTTAATAGTATTATTTTATTTTTAAACATTTATTATTATTATTTTATTTTTAAACATTCATTATTATTATTATTATTATTATTATTTAATATATAACTTATACAGTATAATATATAAAGCTCTAGTTAGTTGATTGAAAATTTGGAGTTGTTCATAGGCCGACTAGAGTCAATCTTTATATTCAAGAATAGGATTAAAAGCCAAGTTAGCTTTGTTTAATCAAGTATAGTGTCAAATCACAGGTGGGATAGCAGCAATTTCAGAATCCAGCAGGAGCTAGCCAACACCCTTAATGATGAATTCAATTCCAAGTCCTATTCTTCAAGATTTATTTAGATAGGATTGGGCTTGGCTCATTGAACCCAAACCTTCACCAGATGGCTGACTCAGCACTGATGGCCCGTAGTGGGTACTTGCATAACATCGATGCTTAGTATCTGACAATGATGAAAAGTGACGTAAGACTCAGAACATCTGTAATAAAACGGAGGAAGGCTAAAGAACAGAATTCAACAAATTGGGCCCCTATTCTTTCCTGAAAAATTTGAAGGAGTAAGATCTGGAATTGAACCCGGCAGATGAAGTCTGGTGAGCTTTCACGCAGTCATCGAGTAGATATCAAAAGGAAAAACTAGGAACAAAGAATAGTTTATGTTTGGAAAAGAAATAGTTTATGTTTGGTTAGTTTATGTTGTTAATTTGAAAGTTACTAAGCAAATAGGATTCAAAAGATTGAAAATTACGTTGAGGAGTTTGCAATAAAGTGTGTATATTGCATATTTAAACTGATAATATTTAATTAGTCATTATTAGTATTCACTTCCCCAAAAAATATTTAATATTCGTGCATATGACTTCATTGGAATCAATTGCCATTATAATGTGAAATCCATTGCATCTATCATTACAGTATTAATTAACGACGTTTACCGAATGTCATTGTTATTAATAAATTATATCATTCATTTAATGATATAAAAATTAATTAATTAATTTTTATATTTTTATTACTTAATATTTAATTTTAAAAACAAATCGTAAGTAAAGAAAGCTTGGTCAATAATATAGATTTCAGATTTTTCTAGGCATTAATGACTTAAAATTTTATGTTTTAGTAATGTTTTAAAATTTAATACCGATGATTTAAAATAGGCCCTACCCATTTTTATGTGTATATATAAAAATGCAGTATATATAATTATGAACCTTAACAAAAACAAGGATTATTTGAAGAATTACTAAATTGTTTTGATAAAACAATTTAATAATCTTGATAGGAAAAATAAAAAAAAAATTCGTAATATAAAAATGTTAAAAATTACTAAATTGTTTTGATAAAACAATTTAATAATCTTGATAGGAAAAATAAAAAAAAAAAATTCGTAATATAAAAATGTTAAAAAAATGGCGTAAGGATATTGAGAGAGAGGCAAATTCATTCATACTGGCTTTTCCGTGCCGCCATCTATGAAAATTATTAGGAACTAATGGGAAGGCATATAAATTATTTTTCGGGTGATGGCCATGTTAATTAACTTGGAAATTATGTCGAGTTTTGCGGAAGCTCGGCCTAACAGACCTGTCATTAAATTTAATATTTGCATCTATTCTAATCAGTTACCGATGATAAAAGGAGAAGATAATGAATGTCTTCACAAAAGAGGACTTGTTTTTATGTGTTTCTTCGGCACTATGACAGAAGAAATTGAAATTTTCGGGCGTGGAAAACCAGAAACGTGTAGTCATCTATCGACTAAGGTCATCGTACTTACACGATAATCCTTAATACTTGGACTTTTAAAGTTGATCGCATCGAGAGACCAGTTTCCAATTTCCTTTGCTCGTAATCTCTGGATGCTAATTAAAGGCTGGGAAATTGTCGAATCCAACCATTTTTTCCACAACCAGAAAAAAAGAAAAGAAAATTAAATGTCATCTGATGATTGATACAAGTTTTGAGTCCACTACCCCGGGACTTGACCTCAAACCATCCCCTTACATGTTGTTATCTACACGGTGATTAATGATTAAAAAATTTGATTTTGTCAACATGTCGGAATCAAAATAATACAAGATAATTTATTAAATTTTTATTAATAAACAAATCGACATTTAAAATAATTAAGATAAACTTACTTAAGATAGTTTGTTTTATAAATAAGTTTACATGATATTTTTAAACGAAACCAGCAGATTTTGAACGAATTAAAATAATCTATAATTGATCTGAATGATATAAACTTAAACAATATAAAGTATATCCTTTATGCATTCTTATGTAAACCGAAAATTCTACTCTAAGTATAAACTTTAATATTGATACCGTTCCTTGTTATCTATTTTATTAAGTTTACAAAAGTTGTCCGAATTAGATAACTTTTATTAACTTAGCTATTATACAATATTAAGTAGTTCTAGGTTTAAAGATCTAAAGCGGAGCTGGGTCACTCAAACCGAACAAAGAGCTAGTAACAAAAGAAAAACTTTCTAGGAGAGCCACACTTAAAATCATTTATTAAAAACATCGGTGAAGTATCTACACTTTCACATTCTGTCAGATAAATAAAATAAAAACTCTCTGCTATTCTGAAAAAATCTCATTTGATTCAGTAGGTCACAGTCGATCAAGTTCTCTTGTAAAAATGAGGGATAAATGAATACAAGCATAAACTGCAGATAACACAGTTTATGCTTGTATACCATTTACCCCATCGTTATGTATTTTAATGCATAAAATGTATAGCGGCAGATTCTGCATGGTTATAATTTGTGCGATATTTTTATGATATTTTCTTCATTTAAAATAAAATTAAATTATAGTAATTATAAGAGCCACAAAGATTATAAAAAAAAAAACCATAGGTTATCGAGATTTGATCTACAAATACTTTTTGAATTAAAAATTAGATCTGAGTGCTCTATGATAAATATCAAAGCCTAATATTGAAATTTTAAACTGTTAAAATTTTCACTTTCAAACAATTAAAATTTGAGAATGAAAAATATTCTGGTTAAAACATTACGCATTCCTTTACTAAACATGTTCCGAATTAAATTACTATATAACAAACAATTATTGTAATTATTTATAGAAATGGATAATAATAACAATTATTGTAATTATTTATAGATGGATAATAATAATATAAAACTATTTATAATAATTTTATATTATTATTATCCATTATCATTCATAATTGTATCTAAAAAATTGAGCTATACTACTGTATTTATTTAGATATTTTTCACTTTCAAAATGAATGCAATATAAAAGAATTATAATAAAATCAATCCTTTCCATTAATACAGAATTATTTTCCTTGGTTAACTGATACTTGGCCTTGGCCCTGATCCACACAGTAATTTTTGACATTATTAACCAGGTAAGTATAAGAAATTTCCTAAATCCAAATATAATGATAATAAATCGCTTTCTAAGAGCAATGGTGAATAACAATTTGCTAAAAATTTTACATTTATACAATGTATTTTAAATATAGTAAATAGTTCAACTGACCTAACGTGCGGGACAACTTTTTGTCGCATTTTATTTGTCGCTGAGAATGACCTTGACTCTAAGATAGAAAACAGTAGTTCTAGCATATAAATAAATTACTTTCCAGACAACCACGTAAACACATCAACTAGAAATCAGTTAAGCGTCAACTCAATTTGTTTTTCTTTTGCTCAATGTTGAAACTGTAATTCTTATTTGCATACAATAACTCGTAACTAATGCGTGATTTCATTAGTTTCTAAATTAATTTTGAATGGCCATCACACCTGTCACAAAAAATAAATTTCGAGAAAACATTAATGCAAATTCATTCGTCCCAACCTATTTATTATACTATTCAGAATAAGTGTGAAATTTATAAAACAAATGGATTCATCCAGCCTACTCTCTGATATTATGCGATAATTTTCATCTGGCTGTTTAATTACTATGAAAACTTTAAAAAAATAAAAATAACTTTGCTTTTGATATCTTAAAAAATAACTAGTAGTCAAATTTCACATAAACAATCAAGACCATTCGTTGTAAAATTTAATAAAACATATTATAAACAATGGAATCTATGGATTAGCATTTATTTATTCACCATGCAAAATTCAGAAAGGAATTAAAACAATGAAAAATTTATACAACTGCAACTGATTAGTGTAAAAAAAAAAAATTATTACTTTCTCTAAAATTAATTTAATGTTAATTATTACCAATGTCATTAAGTATCGATAATGCAGACTTGAAAGAAAAAAAAAAAAAAAAAAAAAGAATTTTTATCAAAAAAAAAAAAAAAAAAAAGAGAGGAGCGACTATTGCATCCTTCTAACCTAAATGTTAATAAGTTTCGATTATAAAATAGTTTATTCATGCGTCAACGAACTGTACGACAGAATGATGTGATCCGATGCCACGCGAAACCCTCAAGGGTCATCGGTCCACAATCTTTTAATTTAAAATCTAATTAATCATACAAATAAAACTGCATCATCCCCAGCCAAACTGTCCGACTTATTAAACCGAAAATTAACATAAAAAACAAAGAACACGCACTAATATATTTTTTATAGAATTCGATATCAATAATATTTTCATACTCGAACACTTTATTACAGTTTGTATTTTCATTTGTTTTTTATAGTGATTGTAAACCTATATTTTTATGTATTATTCTTAATAGAATCTTAAGAATATATAGAGTCGAAGCTTAATTAAAAGTTAGAAAGGTTCTATAATATTTTGTCATTCCCCATCTCAAATATTCTCCTTCAATGGATAAAATTTCACTTAAATCTATACTTTATCATCCTTCTAGATTTTTAAACAAATTTAAAAACAACCATTATTATTATTATTACAAATGGGCAATTAGGAGAATTAATGATAAAATGTTTTTCGTGACATCTGCATCAAAATCTACCTTGACCTAGCAAAAATAATTGGTACAGGCACGTATTTAATTAAAATAAACTGGTTTAAACTGTAATAATTAACAGAAAATCATGAAAGAATTTTTTTTTATTAATATAATTAAACTGAACAAATAAGGTGCTGGTTACATATATGGATAGTAAATAGTATTTAGGTATAATTAGTATGATTAATGATGTATCTGTTCATGTTTTAGATGTTTGAATTGATCCGATTATTATTTTTTATAATTTAATTAATTAAAATAATGCGAAATGCTCGAATAATGTTTACAAATAAGAATCATTGGGTTTTATTTAAATTTAATAAGAAGTCATGGTGCCGCCATCTGTCGAGAAAAATAGCAATTTCCAGATGTCTTATCTAATTGTGTTTAATTATTTTAGATGTGTCAGCCTAAAAGTATTGCAGAATTTTCGTTTGTAAGAAATAATAGAAAGTTTATTTTTATTATTATTGTTGTTATGTATATATTGATTTAAAGCAAACAATTTTATGATTATTTAAAAAAATTAACAGGTGTAACGCTAAGGAAAAACATTTAATAAAAAAATTATATTATAAATTAAAATGCCATACAATCATCAACTTGCAGGGTAAACAAAATTTACAACTTAAAAAGACACTGTTAAAATACTGTAAATAAATATAGTACTGTACTTTTAACAAGAATTACTCATCAATGTTTTCCTATTATAAATGAAGTGAGGGGAAAAGATGAAATTTCTTTAAACATATCCAAGTGCATTTTGAATATTGTAAGTCTAATATGATGTTTTTCCAAGGGAAAAAGCAAGTACAATTTTCTTGACTTTGAACAAGCAGTCATGGATGATTTTGGGAATAACTTATTTTGTATTATATTATATTCGATTACATCGATTTTTCTAAAAGTGTAGTAAAAATCCAAAAATCCGGATTCTAGAAATCCGGACTTCTTGAAACTCACTTTCTAAAATTTCTGGGATTTTGTATGCGAGCGCATGAGCATCGACAAGCATTGTAACATATTCAACAAGTCACAAAAGTAAACGAATAAATATACTCATTTTGATAAATGAAGCATTCTGTATTTGTTGATGAATAAACCAACTAAATTTGTCACTTCGTTTCTTTATTCTTCTTTAAATTTGAATTTTAAAAGTACTGCCCTAGAATCGGAAAATCTGAAAATCCAGACAGTCAAATTCCCGCGTAGTTCGGATTTTTGGAATTTTACTGAATTCTAATTAATCATCTGTTGATTATCATTGCGTTTCAATAAATATATTAAGATTCCGTCTTAAACTATAAATTGTTAAGTTCTTGGTGTGGCTTGAGACAATAGCCAGATTTTGAAAGGGATTTAAACCTTTCTTGTTTCCAAGTTAGATTTTATTACGATCGGAGATTTCGGCTGTATGATTTCTAGACCAGTAATCTTTTGGAGCTTGAAGAAATTTCTCTCTCTTAATAACGAAAATCTTTTTTTATACCATAGGAAGTCAATATCTAAAATACTTCTTTTAATGAAGCTTCATTTTTTTCTGAATCCGCACATATCTCGAATCAAATTATTGAGCGGATATTGATCCAATTATGAAGAGATGCAGTCAAAATAATTATGAGGATCTGCAGTCAAAATAATTATTCTAACCGAACTTTGAGAATCAAATGGAAAAATAAAATAAAATCACGAGTAGTCTGTAGCTGTAAACTAAATGACAGATATATGATGTTGCTTTTCTATTCGTTCAACCGATACCTAATCTCTGTCGCAGATATATTTTAACTTGAAAATACAAATTGAATGCATATATCGAATATAATTCAGAGAAAAAATAAATCTCGAGCATTTGAGACTTTTTTTTTGACATTTTTTTGAGACACAATAGAAATCACATGTTTGTACGCAACATAATGTAATTATATCAGTAGTAGTCATTAACAAATGTTAATGAAGCGATCAAAAAGTAACTGAGAAGATTATTGATACGTAATATTATATGCTTTACACAGTATTCCTGACTTTTCTCAATTGTCTTTCGATAAGATTTTGTCCTGCATTCAAAAAATTACAATTTCTCCCTTTATACCATAAAATTTTTAATAATTCTGATGGTTTCAGATCTTTTTACATAGATTATGCCATTTTTAATCCAAGTATCTCTCCCAAATAGACTTTTTTGTAAACCCTTAAATCTGATTAATAAGTTTTGTCTGAGACAAGAAAATTTCAATTTGTAAGTGCGCGTAATCAAAGATGTTGACTGTTTTTAAGCGCACCATAAGAAATCAATCTATCTGACTTAAAATTTAGTTCAGTAAATATTGTGTAGAATATTTACTGAACTACTGAGTATAGTTTTAAATTCTCTTTTTAAAAACAATCTTAAGCTTAATTACTGCAAATAAATCAAAATTACTTATTGATTGCAACAAATTCTGCTTTTTGATGAAGACTTTTTTTTTTTTAATCGTATAGGATTATAAGTGCTTAAATGCAATCACGTTAAATTCTAAAAACTGTTTAAAGCAAAAACAGAATCTAAGTGATGTACTTCGATTTAATGAGCAAACGTAAACGAAAAAAATTAAAAGAGCGATAATCCTTCTTACATTGATTGAATCTCAAAAAATAAATAAATAAATAAAATAAAATTACTGTAAATTTAATTTGCAAATGGAAAACATTATTAAATTGAATTTTCAATTATTTAACCAAAGATATTCAATTTATTCCAACGAATAAAAAGAATCTTAAGGACAAAAACAGTTTTATTTTTATTCTATTTCTCTGGAATGATTAAATGAACAGAATATTTACGAGGATTTTTTTACATAATAATTATTATTCTCCGAAGCACTAAGCTAAGAAAGAAACTTATACAAAGAGAATGCGTTAGTTTTCTTTAATTAAAGGAAAAATTCAGATTCCAAATGAAGTGGAGCGTATCTATTCCAATTATTCCTTTCGAATCCTTGAGAAACTCTGTTAATTGATAGTTAGCGACGTCATCTATAACACCATCAGCCTTTTTATTTATTTATTTATATCTACGCCAGCCGTCTCACTCACGTTAGACAGGTCATAAAAATTGTCATTTGTATAACAAAGATTTATGAAAGAAGTAACGTAATATTTCTCAATGTTTGGCATCGATAAGTGGATAATTTAATCACTATCCTTTCGAAAAAGTTTCACGCGTGGCCACTCAAAATTTCAAAACAGTCGATCTCAATTCAAAATAAATTATAACTAAGATTAAAACTACAGAAACTCTTCAATCTTAAATTTCATAATTCTGTGGTAAAACAGAATAAGGAATTATAAATTTGAATTTATTACCAATCTGCAAATATTTGCAGTTAAAAAATTTGTATCAAACAGTTATTATAAAAGACAAAGCAAAATTAATTTTAGAGAAGGAAGTTTTTAAACGAGTTTACGGAGAAGCCGGAGGGAGAATCCGGGAAGTAGGATGTTAAACAAAAGTAATTCGCTCATTTTTATTTATGGTCTTTGGTAGCGGTCTTCCTTTATCAGAGAAAGACAGGAAAACTGTTCTGATTCTTTAAACGATTATCTCGTTGACTCGGTCGCAATACTCTGATTAAATGCGTTTAACTGCTTTGATTAGGCCGAAAATGTTTTCAAAGGAGGCCTCTCCGCTCTCTTTAAACTCTCATCTCTTTCATTACTTTCATTTATGACCGGTTCGTTTCCACACATACAAAGCATTTATACCAAACTTTTCATTCCTTCTCAATAAATTTTCATCAGTAACTAGAGTCGACCGACCGAGTTATCTATAAATTAATAATATTAGACTTCTCAATAAATTTTCATCAGTAACTAGAGTCGACCGACCGAGTTATCTATAAATTAATATTAGGTGTGAATTGATTAAAGGAAAAAAGAGATGATAATTAATTGTTAAAAAGATGAAAAATGACTGAAACTTAACAACCGACACTTTTTTGATGGTTTCGTTGTCCATCAAGATGAATGCGAAATGTAACATGGCGTAACTCTTTCAGATTTGCTAACGAGAACGATCGGAAGGTAACAGTGTCCGTTCCGAAATTTATGACTGGACACTAACGAGCACTCTCGATAACCGCTGCCCTCTAGTGGAAGACAGATTAATTAGGCTGGAATGATTTACGACCGAATAAAATTTGAGACTATTCGGCTAATTAGCTCATATCGGTTGACCATACTAATTGGGGGAGGAAAGAGAGTACTGGTTTTTAAAAGAACAATATTTTCACCAGGACGGTTGCTTCTCAAATTGAATTAATTCCCTCGAGGTGGACGATTTTTATGATTGTGACATATCGCTTCTACCCTCGACAAATTTCAGAAGAGAAGCCTGATGATGACGATGTCAATTAGAAAAACTTACAACTTGTCGACTTATCCACGTTCGATGATATTGATTATTAAAATTAATATTGACAGCAATATTTTATAACTGTATATAAAATTTATATGGTATTATTAAGATTTCAATTGCCAGAAACTTTAATAAATGTCGTTTGTTCTACTACCATCTCGATAATTTCGCCAACGTCGGATTTAAAATATGATTAAAAACTTGTAGAAATTTAGATTCTCAATAATTATGTTTCAATTTTTTATTGAAATCAATAATAAACTTCATAAACCAATTCACAAAAACTGCTCGATCCGAATGAATCTGTGTAGCAAACTACAGAGTATATAGAATAAACATTAATACAGTGTATATAGAATAAACATAATCTTACAAATCAATTTTATTATTATTATTATAAATTTAAATCTTCACTTATAAAATTACGAATATCCTATTTTAGTAAAGTGGAACAAACCAAATTCAGAGAATTGGGAGCGCCCGAAATGCAGATTTGTTGAAAACAACAACCAGTTTACGGTAATTTCTGCCTTATTTTAAACAATAAACTTAGAAGGTGAATAGTCAACTCGGAAACAAACACTTATAAAACAACTATTTGTCTACATAAAACACGCAAGAATGCCGGTATTACATGTATGAGAACAAGATGACATTTTTACAAATTTGTAAATTAATCTATATCTGCTAGACATGGCGATTAATTTTCGAATGTTTGGGAAAAAATACTTACATTAACATGTACACTTTGATCGAGCATCAACGAAAACTTTGATAAAATGTACACGAGGCAGAGAGACAGGGACTCTCACCTGGCGAAAACTGCATCGACTGCTATCACACACTGGTCGAACCGAGGAGGGAGTCAGGAAGAATAAACACGTGGACACGTGTTAGACACGCACGCGCTGCATAAATCTTAAGACCTTCGTGACGTCACAGCGCCAAGACAAATGTCCCCTTTCTCATAACATTTCGGACTAAGATAAATTACTAATTGATGTTTAAATGCTAATTTCTTTTTTTGATTCGGTTTCGAGATATATACAATTATTAACCATCTACTCAATACGCCATTTGTTATTCGTTTTCTGGGCGCGACGGACAAACCGAGAACAATGCTCAGTGGAATTTTTACTATTTTAAAATTCACTGCACACCAGTCGATTTACAATTCAGTCGCTAACTATAAAGCGGAATAAATCCGATCGTACACGTATCAATTCAGAAAAAAAGAATCAATGACCAAACCTTTCGCCGTTAATTATTATATTCAATACTACGCTATACAATACTCTATTATGTTGGCAAAAATTATTCACACGATTATATATGGTAAAATATGATCATATATCAAATTTAAAAAATCTTAAAAAGTACTGAATTAAATAAATTTTTACACGCTATAAAAAAATTTACTATTCATTAAACGACTGCTTTAGAAAAATTCGCTCGTTCGAATTATAATTAGCAAATCTATGGACATATTAGCAAGATTAATAGAATAATAGGAGTTTGTTCTCGTGTAATATTTAATTAATTCTTATAACAACCTTCAGAAAGAATCATGCTTCCCACAACATCGTGTGATTATGTTAATTGTCTGATTTAAATTAAGTTTTTCTTTCCGTGACTGTCTAACCCCGCAAAAAAGGTCAGCGCCGAGCGAATTATTATACATTAAATATCATTTTGGGTAAAATATTTTAAAAATCTGACAAATTTCTAAGAATTTCTATTAATATCAATCTGATGGATTTTTATTGAAACAAAACAATCGTAAGAATTTTTAATCTGGATAATAGATAATGCAAAGAAAGAAATCCGAGGAAAATGAGGGAGAACATGCTTAAATTATCAGTCGACCACTAACCTATTATTAAGTATCATTATTTAAGTGTAAATATATCGTTGCGCAATTGAAGGAAAGGCAGTAGTTTTGAGTGACAGAAAATTTTCCCATTCACAGTTCAATGAACAATATTTTTTGTATATATATAAAGAACGTTATTTCGATTATTATTCATAAACATTAGTCGAAAAGTAGAATTCGGTACGAACAAATATGGAAGATTCAGAAGCCAAAAACATTTTTCACCCCTTTTTATCTGGAATAAAGTGAATAAAATAAAAAGTAATGATTTTTTGATAAGCAGCCAGACCCATAACAGTTATAAAAGATATCTTTATTACCTCTTAATTGGGAACGTGACAGTAAATTCAACTATAGGAAAGAACATTATCTCACTCTTACCACCTACTCTTAATAGTACGTTCTTACGTCTAACAGAATTATAAATTAAAATAATAATAATGAATAATTTTAAACGTAAATTAATTTTGTTATTAATATATGGTGGTTTATAAAATCCTATTTTCGATATAATATTGAAGACAGATATTATATCTTTAATATGATTTGTGTTACCATCTCGAATTCCATCTCATCCATCATCGAAAGCCTATCTAAAATAATATATAGAAAAAATAATCTGCCAACAATTCTATCAACAATAAAATTATATATTTAATATAAATTGATGGATCGGGTGTATATAAAACGATTATTGAAAATAAATAAGAATTTTTCATTTATTATTTTTTGATATATCACGATAAATCAAGAGTTGAAAGCCTGTGATTTTAACTCATTGGATGATTAATGCTATGGTTTAAGATGTTGAATAAACTTCGAATCATCTATAAACATGAGGTTTGAAAGCCAAATCTATAAAAGTAGGCCATAAAAAGTGATAGGACTCGATGAGAATTTTAATTTGTAAAATCTATCAAAATGATAGATTTTAAAAAAATAAGATTTTTCTTTCGTCATCTTATTCGGTTGTATCACATCACAGTTTACAATAGCCATAAATTTGACGCAATCTTTAAGTAGTAGGCGTTTGGGGCCGAATTTTTTTCCTCTCTCTCCTTTTCTCGCTTGTTTGATATCATTTGTATTCTTTTAGAGAAGACCTTTAGTCCTACGTACAATTTGATTAAGTTTCTCGTCTAGAATAAAAGGTTAAGTTGGTACTTGATAACCCTGACCAGTCTATGGGTGTTCCCGTATTTGAATCTTTGAATAATTCCAAAAATGGGTTAGACTTATCACGAAACTATTGATCTATAATTGTCGTAACGACAATTATAGATCAATAGTTATAGCAAAATATCGCTTTTATACCTTTATAGCAAAATATCGCTTTTATACCTCTTTAAAATCTTGTTTTATGGATGATAAAATAGCATTATGCCGAAGTGGCCGAACGGGTGTCAAAGACTTTAGAAAGTATATAATAATAATAAAAATTCTTAAAACAATAAGCGGTCGAGTAGGTGGATAATCTGCGACAGTCCTTTCAATGTCGACCCTATTATAAAGCAGTTCTTACCGAAACTAATATTCTAATCTACACGTCACGTTATCCGTCATAAACTAGGACGGTCGACCAAATAAGTCCTTGAGCCAACAACCTGACCGTTTTCAACGTAGTGAAAGGCGTGGAGGGTCTCGAATGTCACGTTTTATGTCACCCGCTTTCTCTGCCTCTTCACCTACCAGAAAACTTTAAAACAACACCTTTGTTTCTCAGGTAATACCCATTACAAAAAACAACAGCTCAATGCCAAAATCTTAATAAAATTCATATTTACAATCTCAGTTATGGAAATATTAGATAATTTCTTAAATAAACAAATGAAAACTCGAACGATTTAATGTCTTTCATATACAAAAATAAATTGCTAAACAGACTGCATCGATAAACAACAGAATATCGCATTAAAAAATGATTTCGTGAATATCGATAATTATTTATGACAACATTTCTGTTTTAAGTACTATTGATCGAAGCATCACGACGGTTTTAATCGATAAATTAAACTATCTCAATAAAAAATATTCTAATTTATTTTTAAAAGAAAAAAATAAATAAATTTTATCATCGAATGTAGAATGAAATTTCAACTTTGAAAAATCTAATTAAAGTAAATTGCCTACACTAGTATGAATTTTCTAATTTAGATTGTTAGAGTATGGCAGAAAGATAAAGTTTCTCTTTCTTAATTTGGAGATACGTTATTTACATTCTTTAATGGGAAAATTTCGCATTCTTTTCATTTATTTCTAGAAATATTTAAGATATAAAATGGATAGTTCATCAAAATCATGTTTAAAAACTTAATTTTTTTCTATAATTTTTATGAATAATAAATATTTAAAAAAAATGAAAAGAAGAAAAAAATCGATCAAATATTTTTATATTTTTCACTAATCATAAAATAATTGAATTTATATATTGTATCAAATAATACTTTTAGCAAAATTATTTAGTGGGAGAAATAAATTAAACGGCAACATTTGTTTCTTCAAACAGGAACTAAACTCTTCTTTAAAAAAAGGAAAAAAACAAGTTATGATCCTATAAACCTTCCTCGATTCTACAGATAATATCAGTCGATACTTTTTGCGGTAAGTATTAAGAACCACATTAAAATTTAAATACTGTACTTTGAATTTCTCTATTCTCGTTACACGACCTACGGAAATAATTTTCATTCCTTATAAGCTATCTGTTTTCCTTTACAGTCAAAAATTAATAAAAGTTGTTTTCAAAATATCGAAATTCGTAATATTTACATTTCGAATTGTTTCTATTATTCGATAAAATTATTATTTTTAATACTTTATAATTAGTTATTGTTTTTAGTTAGTTCTCTCCAAACAAATTTTTGTTATAAATGCCAGCACGTCAGTTCCAACAATCGCCATTCAAGGCAAAATTACAAAACAAAAATATGTGGATTTGTATTTTTGTTTTTAATTAATTATATGTTGAATTTTTAAAATGAATCGTACAGTGAAAAGTTAAAAATACTTAAAAACAATCTGAAAATATGATACAGTATTCATGACAATTTTGATTCATAAAGCGTGCTTATGATGCACATAAGAATTTTTCTGAATTTTTAAAATGAATCGTACAGTGAAAAGTTAAAAATACTTAAAAACAATCTGAAAACATGATACAGTATTCATGACGATTTTGATTCATAAAGCGTGCTTATGATGCACATAAGAATTTTTTCTATATCAGTTGTACTTGATCTTTATCGTGATTTGAATTATAAATACTTAAGATTTATCTTTACTCTCGATTGAACTTGCATACTTTTAACTTTTACTAAAAATTATAAACAATTTAGATTCTGTAGAATTTTTATCAAAAAATATCCGAACTTATTTTTAAACTATTGTTTTTGTTGTATAAATATTAAGATATTTTTCTTATTTCTGATGAGTTGTATGGGTTCATAGGCAAAACAATTTATTTACATTTATAAAGCAATTATCTAACGTACTTTTAATGCAAAAATCAATTGTAATTTTGTTTTAAAAGTCAGTTTACAACGAATTATAGATATTTTACTACATTTTGAGTCATTTATTGTGATGATTCGTAATGAATGAACCGATAAAATTCTCTCTACATTAAAAAACATAACATTTTAGGTGAAAATTTATTTTATCTGGTAAGGGGAAAAAAGAGTCGATTGTCATCAATAAACGTCCCTGAATAACCTCAGACTGTCAGATCAATGGTAAGAACAGGGAGAACCAGCCGCAAATTGAAGTGCATAGGTCAGCAACCTCGCTAGAAGCCCTCTGACCTCCATGAATCACCCTGGCTTCTTCCCTCCCAGTTCGTTGTGTGCACCGACTCACCCTGGGTTCTCTAACTTGTGAGATTCATTCATGGCAATGGTTGTAAAGGGAAGGGGAGAGTTGAATGTCCTCTAGTTTCACGAAAACTGGTCAGGTGGTATGTGTCCCTTCGGCCTGCGGGATAATCACGTGAGACAAAACTGGTAATAAATTACAGTGTAACGGGGTGTGTCTATACGCCAGCACCCGGTCCTTAGTTACGGTGGCCAACTGATATCTTCCGAGGTTAGAACAGCGTGTGTGTACGACGTAACATTCGCCCCATTCGATAGTTCGAATGCGCAACCTTAGTCTGTCAGACTGGCGCGGTTAGAGATATAGAGATCTGTCAAACAGATATATTTATCTCCGTTCACACACAATGGACACGACTTTTGTAGGCTACGGACAGATAAAAAAAAAAAGACGAATCCATTGTACACCACCAACCATTTGGGTGTGTACAAAAAGAAGAAACATTTGTACGAAAGGCTAGAGGTGAAAGGTCGGATATGTTTCAGGTCAGCATCATTGCCACTCCCTCGCCTCTGACTATGCTATCTCTCATTATCCTTCTTTTAGTTGCCATTGTTTGAATAGAGGCGATCTTTTCTTATAATAGCGATGGCCTCTTTTTCAATAGATTGTTCATTTTACCATTCTGCATCAACAACTTTATCTCGCAGTATTCACTTTGCTTTCTATTGGTATTTTGGAATGAGTATCAAAGATTATCTTCCTTCCATCTTATGAATAATGCAAACCATCCTTTGTTTTCGTACTTGTAAATGTGAAAAAGCATGTTTTTTTAAGTGGATTTATCAAAACTTTAATAAAGGACAACGACCCAACAGACACTAGTTAAAATATTTGACAATTAACATCAAGAGTAAAATGTAAATAAAGATTTTTTTATGAATGGGAACTACCACGCAGATACAAAAAATTATAAAATACAGTGAAACCCTCGCGTGCGTTCCCGTATCGTACGACTTTCCCGCTTTAAACGTCTATTTTCGGAAGTCCGAGCATTTTCTTATACATGCAATGTAAAACTTTCCCTTTACTTGTTTGCAATGTAAAACTTTCCCTCTTCCTACGTTTTAATTATATAACTTTTTTATTATGACGTCATCAGAGTTTCCGGCTTCGTGTGTTTCCCCGTTCCGACTTTTCAGGCCGGTCCCCGAAAAGTTTCAAAATCGGGGTTTCACTGTAATTTTCGGGCCGGTCCCCGAAAAGTTTCAAAATCGGGGTTTCACTGTATAAATGTATTAAATTGGCAAATTTCTGGGCGATAGCCATTCTAGAGAAGCAATAATTTTTATTTTATTCAGAATTTTACACAAAATCTTTTTATAATCAAAAGTGGATTAATGGATTTTACAATATTCTATATTATATTCTATGGAATTTGTCAATATTCTATTATATCTACGCCTATAGAGAACTGAAATCAGAAAAAATGAATTATTTTACACACATTATTAAGCTGAAAGAAGTTATGAGAAAAAATGGCATCAAAAGAAGTCCACTAAATAATTTAATATTCAAGTCAAAACTTTAAACGATTATAATAAAACCCGTTTATTAATAGGTTTCATTTTATGAAAAAATAGTGGAAGAGAATTAAGATATATTAATCTTGATATTTTTGTACTCAGTTGCTTCCGACTAGATTGATCTCGTTCTCTAGTCTTTGTATCAAAAACCAGAACACCTTGTAATTGTAGAACATCTCGAATATCAAGGTCAAACCATTAATTTATGTGCAAAATTTCGTTCAAATCGATTTAAAGTCGAAAGCAGTATTTCGATTTTAGAATTCGATCACTATTTTGCTTCAAAATAAATTTGTTATACGGTGAAACAACACATACTTTATCTAGCTCAATAATGAATTTTCAAATTCGGTAATGTTGTTAACAAACATAGAAAACTTCGGTTCGAATTTATCCAAAATTATATCAAAATAAGAACAAAATTTAAAAGATTCGGCCAGTAGTTATTTTATTCAAAATTGGCCAACAGTTAGTAGATATTCATTTTAAACAGCATTGTCAATTTGATTAAATTTTATAATTAACTAGAACTAATGCCAAAAATTCTAAAGTTTTCTGATTAACGAAAGAAAACTTGAATATTTTTAGATATAGATCTATTCTTATACGATGATCATGCAATATTATCCTTAATATAAATCTGATTCGATCATAATTTATTGTTCTAGATGTATGTGCTGGTGATTTTGCAAAAAAAAATAAAAAAATCATTACTGCTTTTCAATACAGTATTATATAATTTTAATATATCGAAAAATTGTAGTTTTAATGATAGCATTAATATGTGAATAAAATTTCCTTTTTTACATCATGTTATAAACCAAGACATGAAAAGAATCAAGTTTTTACATACGTTAATCATTATTTTCAGTATTATTTAGGCCTGCATATTTTTAAGATATTCTGGCCTAAATCTCCATATCTTCAATTAATTAACTGTAGATATTCAGTAAATTATCATATTGCTAAAAATGTTTATTTTATTAACTTTTATTGCACGCAATATTCACTCAAAATAAGATGGAAAAAGATTCGCTTCCATCCATGTAATTCATCTTTAAGGCCTGCTATACCAAGACTACATACATTGTGGCAACAACTTGTAGCTCGCTTCCATCCATGTAATTCATCTTTAAGGCCTGCTATACCAAGACTACATACATTGTGACAACAACTTGTAGCTACATGATAAGAAAATTATATTTATTTTCTTTCTTTTTTTGTAGTAGTCTCGGACAAATTTTGATTATAACATCATAAAAAATTTAAGATTTTAAAACAGCAAAAGTACTTTCTAGACTCTGTGATATTTTAAATATGTATAGGCTTATATTATGATTGTTACATTTTTATGAATTTCATGGAAAATATTTTATTCTTTTAAATCTGAGTGATAAAGATGTAAAAAATTTTTAAATTCTAAAAAAAATTATTAAGTTTATAGAGAAAATACTTATTGATTAATTTCACAAATAAATTAGATCTAAGTTTATTTCAGAATTGTTTCATTCTATTTTAAAAACTACTTTCCGTTTTGAACTTTACGTTTCTTTTAAATTTAAAACAACAGTGCAAAGTTAAGTAAAACTTAATGAAGCGATGTCCTATATATAATTTAAGCTATTGATACTCTTATATTTTAGCATAACATTGCTTTTTTATATTATTAAGAATCTCGTATCGAAGAGCAATGGCGGAATTATAATGCGCCGGACTCCACAACGCGGGGAGCCAGAATTATAGGGGGCCCAAATCCTCCTTGTCTGTACTTTCTTTACCATTTTTTTTAAATTAACAACATAATACAGAAAAACTTGCGCTAAGTAGCCAGCTTTCGGCGACTGAGATTGTGGCCACCAAGCACAGGTTGGCCACCAGACACGGTTAGCTACAAATTTTTTTATTAAACATACACAGTTTCACATTGTTAATTAAATATAAGGAAAGAAATCACTAATTGATGTCTGTTTTCGGGATTTTTTTTTTACTTTCGAAAGCTCGTGTTAATTAAATATAAGGAAAGAAATCACTAATTGATGTCTGTTTTCGGGATTTTTTTTTACTTTCGAAAGCTCAGCTGATAGAAGATTTAGAGCCCATGATGAGCATGGTGAGCCCATAGCATTTCTGATCAAAACACGATTTGCTGGCCACCTAGCAGATGTTGCAAACAAGGTGCCGAAATTAAATATCACGTTACACAGATTAGTGAGCCCATAGCATTTCTGATCAAAACACGATTTGCTGGCCACCTAGCAGATGTTGCACACAAGGTGCCGAAATTAAATATCACGGAACACAGATAAAAAATAATTTTACACAGTTTAAGAATACTGCAATATGCTTGGGCAGATATTAAGATGGCCAGGGCTTGTAGATTGACCACCTAGCTCAGGTGGCCACCAGCACAAGTTTTCCTGTACAATAAAAGTTAAGTGCACGAAAAGTGTGAAACATTCATTGAATCAGAACAGCGCGGCGGTAAGGGCAGTATAATATGGTTTCAATCGTTTCAACGTGTTTTTAAATGATGAAATTTTGTTCTTTTTTATTTTCTAAAAATATCTAGATAAAAATTTATTTTTATTTTTTTTTTAATAGAAGCCCGAATATTATTTTAGAGCGGGAAGCCAAAAGTTTTAAGTTACGTCACTGTCGAAGAGTACTGATACAATTCACTATTACATTAGATAAAAATATCAAATAAATTTTTTTAAGAGAAAACGACCTAAATAGCTGAATAAAAATTTAAATATCAACTTTTCCATTTTTATTACATCCAGATAAAAATATCAAATAAATTTTTTTAAGAGAAAACGACCTAAATAGCTGAATAAATATTTAAATATCAACTTTTCCATTTTTATTACATGATTAAAATAATATTCAATTTTACTTTCGTCTCATTTTTTATTTTCCTCTTTGACTTAGAGAATATAAATATAAATCAAAGAATATAGATACCAGTAAAAAATCCAATTCTTTAATGAGATTCAATAGTAAACTATTATTAAAATATTCTAAATACGAAAAATAACAGAAATTAAACAAAATTTATTTTTTAAAAACTAAATAAAACTTAATACTGACTATTATTTTTTTAAATATCTAGATATAAACTTATTTTTTAAACCTGAAAAACTTTTAAAATATCTTATCACTCACTACATTATTATTATTGATCCTTCCATTAAAAGATCGCAAATTTAATGAATAATACAAAGGGCAGCTGCCAATTTTTTTTAAACGGTAACGAGTTTAGTTAATTGCTCGAAATTTAAATTTAAAATGTTACATCTACCAGAAAATTCCGATTTTTTATATGACATAACTGACGATAATTATGAAAATGCGTATTTACCTGCCACGAAATATAATAAACGTTAATGGTTACTATAACTAATAAAGAGAATTATTCATAAACGTTCTTCATCAGTCTTTAAACTTCAGTGGACTGACGCAAAATTATCGGTAACTAACGAAATCCGTGACCAAGACCATCCGTCACGCTAGGAATGGGCCAACAGAATGGTTCTCTCTTAGCCCTCGATATAGGACTATAGAAACTGTTCGATAGATGTAAAGTTCCTCCTCTTCGTTCGAAGACATTGACACCGTGCATATTTTTTTCCTACTCGAACGTGATATTCGGCAGAGGCACCACCCAAATTCAAGCGACACTTAGAAGGGTTAATACTATCCTGTCAGTAGATGGAGAAGACGGTCTAGCTCGTTCTAATTGCACATCTAAGCGCTCCAAGTAAAAGTAGCCAGGTAAGACCACCCGCCCTAAGATGACAATCCGCCAGGTCGATTACCCAACAACATCTATACAGCTTCACGTTTGATAATAGTTAATAGTGATTCAATAACTAAGTGATACATCCAGATATGGGTTGAAAACTCGAAGGATGCGTGTTGGCTGGCTTGTCTTTATCGGCCTGATCGGACACGCAAAAGAATTTAAATAATATTTATAAGCTTTCATTGAAATATGCCCATTTATATATGGTATTATTATCTCGATAGGTAGATAAGTATAATTTTGGTAAGAAAATTTATCATTCTTTTTCTCGACTTCTTCGTACATCAGTTAGATCTGAAGTAATAGGAAATTTTTACTATACATTTAATAAATGATGCTTGCAATAAAATTTTTTTAACTCGCCTTAAAGTTCGATAAATGTAAAAATATAAATGGAGTAAAAATTCCAAAACAAATCTTTAATTAAAGCTATTTTAAATCTCTATATTTGACTCATCAATCATCAGATATGACTGCGGGTATACTAAAATATTCCGTTTTGATTCTTATCGAATTTCAGTATAAAGATAAAATATGACAGCGTAATAGAAAGTTTGATAACAGGTTATAAAGGTACAAATTCATAAAAATCTACATCATCATCATGGTAACATTTGAGTTGTATAAAATTTATAATAAAAATTAACAGGATCTTCAGCTTCAGCACAGTATTCCGTTTTGAAGAGTATTGTTTTAATAAGTTGAACTTTTTAAAATACATTTTTGTAATAGAGCGCTGTGTTAATTGAGCCGCTCACTTGCCAAATCGATTAACTCCACAAAACAAAAAGTAGAGAAAAATGATAATATAATATACAGTACATTGTTTTTAAAATTTTCTTTAAAACATAAATTCAAATAAACATTGTAGAATGTATTATTACAGGTGTAGCTTTTATCTAACGACATATAAAATGCATAAGATAGTATATCCTTGGAGTAATCGTTATTTTTATTACAATTTTTGTGTGACTGATGGAGTTAATCGATTTGGCAAGCGAAAAGAAAAAATAATAATAATACTATCGAATTCAATCTTCAAAATATTTTTAAAAATAAGTTAATATAGTATATATTTCAAATGTTAAACAATAGTATGGTTGCTAGACAATGTCAGAGCATCGCGAGAACGAGGCCGAACGCAAAGAGTTATGGTTGGTTCCCACTATCCACCGCGAAAAGCGGAACGCTCAAAAACCGTCTCAGATAAACGCGGGGCAATTCCGCTTGCATGGTAAGCTTTGCTTTCCCCAAGATCTCAATCTTCAAAATATTTTTAAAAATAAGTTAATATAGTATATATTTCAAATGTTAAACAATAGTATGGTTGCTAGACAATGTCAGAGCATCGCGAGAACGAGGCCGAACGCAAAGAGTTATGGTTGGTTCCCACTATCCGCCGCGAAAAGCGGAACGCTCAAAAACCGTCTCAGATATACGCGGGGCAATTCCGCTTGCATGGTAAGCTTTGCTTTCCCAAAGATCCTTAGTGCTGTTCCCATGATTCATTTCGTGTAAAACAAAATGGACGCTAAGCCACGAAAGACACTCACTATTTACGAAATGATGTTAACAGTTGCAGTAAATGAGGAAAAAAAACTGAAACAAAATCGAAGGAGGGAAGATTTTTGATAGAAAATACGAACAATGTTCCTATGCAATTTTGATTAAAGATATGAGATTTAATGACAGAGAATCCCGCCATCTGTCTGTCAGGTTGCTAACAATTCAACGTCACAAAATGCATGGATTTCATTGGTGAATGTTATCTCGACGGATTTTACCGTTGTGAAAAAGTTGAATCTATCTAGACTAGGGGTGTCCAACCTTTTGTCTTCCTTGGGCCACATTTGAAGAAAAAAATAGTCTCGGGCCGCACATAAAATAATGCTAATTCTAACAAAGTTATTAAGCAAAAAAGTTAGTAAATAATGTACAATATATGATATCCACCATGACAAATAAGCAAAAATGTCTTAACATAATAATCTGACTTCATTTCATTCAGAAATTTTTTTAAAATCACTGAGCGGTCAAGAAATTTTAATCACTGAAATAAAAAATATTTTAGAAAATAGAAATAGAAAATGTAGATAGGTATTTAAATAATAAAAATTTCATTAACTTCATTAAGTACATAAAAATCTCAATGTTTTAAGGAAGTTTACGATTTTATGTTGGGCCGCATTCATTACAGCACTGGGCCGCGGGTTGGACAGCCCTGATCTAGATACTGGACGGTAGCGGTTTTTACGCCGCGGTATGATGTCAAAACCGTGCTGTTTTCTATTCACGCGCCGTATTTTCCGCCGCGGTTCCATACTAGTGGGAACCAACTTTTAGTCGCAATCATCGAGTTATGATCGCAGTAGTGTCTATATGGTCCGCATAATTTTTGTATTTAATCATCTTTTATTTTGTTTAATATAAATTAGGGCCTATTTATCTTACAAAGGCATTCTATTAATATCCACATATAACAGTAACAGATTAATTATTTTAATTTTTTATGCTAACATGAACAGCTTGTCATTATTATCTAATATATATATCATTGTATTAAAAAATTACTTAACTAAATTCTTATTATCGTATCCTAGATGATTACAAAAAGATCTTGACTAAAACCAAAAAAATTATTGAATAAAAACTGGTTAGCCAAAACTTTCACGAAGGAAGTATTATATCTTTCCTTCCACGTCTCTCAATTGATCCTTCCAATTTAGTGATTTTAAAAGATGTAACATTCTAACTTTATAGGGTAAATTCAAAAATGTCTTAGGCATAATACGACACATATAAATGTCTGAACTGCATTATTGCCACGATTTAGGCTACATTAGAATATGGAGTTAATCGAATTGGCTTCTGAAATAAATTATTTATTATTCACTGGCCAGTTAATCAAATTGGCTTCTGAAATAAATTATTTATTATTCGATGGCCAAGAAAGTTTTTGTCATTTAGTGGTGTTAAGCCTAACTATTAAGGAAATTTATTTTTAATATAGATAGTTAAAAGTCAGTCAAGTGTTTTGACACTAAAATTTAAAAAATTTCAAAAAGTGGAGTTAATCGATTTGGCTTGTGAACGGCTCAATTTTAATTCGTAATGCTCGTAAATAATTACATTAATTTTCTTTAAAAATTATTGTTTTTATAAGAAAAAAAATTGTTATAAACATACAATTTTAATTTTATGTAAAGCCTATTTTCGAATACAAAAATATGTAATCTCAATCTATAGTCATTACATATTTATTTTTATTTCAGATATAACAAATTTAACATTTCTAGTATAATATTTACAATAAATTATCAAAAATTTTTAAATCTGATTTTTTTGTGTGTAAAATTTTAAAAAATTTTTAAATTCCAAACACATTTCCAACAATAATATAGGGCTTACAGTATATTTTTCACCTAGATCTACTAGTTGATCTACGTTCTTTTTTTAAGTGTTAATAATAATATTCTGATTAAATATTTATTAAATTTTTTAAATAAATTATTTAATGAAATAAAATTTATTAAAAAAACTGGATAAAATAGCCTAGACTTATAATTTTAACAAATTTGCTTTACTCGTTAAGTTAGTTTAGTTGAAACACAGTTAATTTTTTTAAATAAAAAAAATGTAATAATTTATCGTATAAAGAAATATGCAGACTATTTCAACATATTCAGTTCAGAGTTGTTAACGTAGACTAAATAGTCACAATTTTATCAGACTATGCTATAGAATCATTATATCGGATATCATTTATCTTGGCTACCAACTGTTTGACAAGTGAACACATTAAAGCAGAACTGGCCACTTGAAATGGTTCCTATGTTCATCCCAACTGATTTAAGGAGTTCTTTGATGCTTCGACTTCTATTTCCACTGAATCATCATTTTATATTATTTTTCGTATATAGAAAAAAAAGGAAATAATTTTTAACAGCAAGTTTTAAATTTATTTATACACGAGATTCATTTTAAGGATTTAAAATATTGTAGCCTATGCAGAAAACATTTGATTCTTAAATAAGTTTTAATTGGATCATTTATAAATCATTTTATAAATAAATACGATTAAAATAGGAAAAAATTATTATATAATTATTTAAATTATTATTTTTCATTCAATTTTAATGCATGCAATATTATACACAAAATAAATTCAGTTATCCATGGCAAAATATGCAATTCGTTTTGTAAATCGGCGAATTTTTGGATTAATAACACAGTAGATGATATTAAGAATTATATAATCAACTGTAAAGCTTAAATTAAAAAAAAAAAATAAATTATAATTTGAAAATTCGTTCACAAAATTGTTACGTTCGTGAGTTATGTTTATTTTGAAATTCTAAGTTACTATTATACTACTAGACTGACTAATTTATAGAAATTTTAATTATTGCCACAAAAGTAGGACTACGCATTCAGAAGCCACCTCGGCCAATGACTTCAAAAACCAAACTTGTGTGATTAAAAAATAATAATAATACTATTTTATAGATAGACAGCTTAAATTTAAAAAGTAAATAATAATCAGTTAGTTTTTAAGTGTTCTTTGCGTGTACCTAAAATTACAATAAGAGTTAGATAATTTTTAAAAAAGATAAGAAGCCATCAACTGCGTGTTCCACTAAGAAAATTTTCCGATTAATCCCATGCACGTATTCAAAATGTCATTTATGTTATTACCATTTTAAAAATTACCAATTAAATTATTCAAACTAAAATTGGCGCACGAATATTTTTAACATACCTATAGATAAATCTTTAGATTAATCGATTAATTTTGTATTGGCCACTTTTCGGTATTTCCCGTTCTAACAGGACATTTAACTTCCTACCAGTATCTTATCTGTTTTTAAAATTAAGGACTTTTCGATAAAGTCGATAAAATTTTTGGATTAATAACACAGTAGGCGACATTAAAAACTGTATAGCCAACCGATAAAGCACTCTTATAGGAAAAGTTCTAGTATTTTTTTACAGTCGGATAAATGTGCGAGATGATATTAGGAGATAAAATTAATCATAGATATAATACAATTATAAATGATGGCCAGTTACTAATAGAGTGCTAGTTATAGAATGTTTGGAGACAACTATCGATAACCTTTATAAGCAAAAAAAAGTCGTCAATGACAATGCGAATCGGGAGCTACATGTGGCCGGATGAAAAAAACAAAAAAAGAGAAGGGAGCAGGTTTAGGAAGCTGCGGGGTAAATAGTTGATGCGGTGTAGAGAGTGCCGATTGGTCATCGAGATAGAGGTTGCGTCCTTCGGAAGGCAACGATCCCTTCCGTTGTTGGCGTGCAATGATAGGAATCATAGAGTAGCGTGTCCACAATGGTTACTGATCCGACAGAATCAAAATCTGCGGTAATCGCTTCTTTCGATTCGTGAGCTTTAATACGATCATCAACAGTGTTAATGGTCGGCCATTTCATACCATGCTCTACTTTTTTATGTATCCAGAAAGTGGTTTTTCCATCTGATAAAAAGGAGAATTTAACTCTCGTGTACCTAAACGGCTTTAAAATTCTTACCTTAGCTGTCATGACTAGAAAATGATGAGTAACTAAAGTGCCAAATGCCTTTGGCTGTTTTTCTTCCTTTCGTTTCTTAATGGTTCTCGACGCTAATAAACACTGTCTATATAGATAAATTCTCGGTAAAATATATAATGAGATCTTTCTAATCGGTTTATCAAAATCGATTTCGGTCTCTTGATCTAAAATTTAATCATCATTTTTACCTAATTCTTACTGGGTTAAAACGATCTAAACATAGATTAGAAATTAAAAAATAAGCTAAAGTTTTGAATTCTAGTTAATAACAGAAACAAATTTTTGATTCTATCTTCTATATTTTCTCTCTTTAACAGGCCTTACCACTTCAAATTTTTTGGTTCACCGCTTCGTATCATTGGTAAAGATTCAGTGGTGCTAGACATCAAAATAACTAAATTTTCCAATTTTTAAAAGAAAATTCTTAGATCTCTTAACGAAAGACCACATGGTATGCAGTAAAATTATTATTATTTAGTTACAAATTGCTATATTTAAGTTCATAAATTTAGAGCAGTTATTTTTTACACAATTTTTATTCGATTGAAAATTTATGCGTTACCAGTTTTTTTAAATTTCTCGGGATGTTTCTTCCGTATCTTCAGTTCGGTATTCTATATTCGACTTTATACGTGGTCACGCGACTATACGATATTTTTTAATGACCATCTTCTGTAGAGCGTAACATGTCCTTGACACGATCACATAGAATGATTCTGTTCATTCACAATCTAGTTTAACTTTATTCATACGATTATTAAAAATTAACAATTATGCGCCAATATTTCTAACATAATTTAATTAGAAAACTATTGTTTTTATCTGAACGTTTCGCCTGATGAGCACGGTGGGCATCTTTAATTACGAATAGATAATTACAGAGTAGACACGTTTTTATTAACTGTCTATTATTTCATAATACGTATAAAGCTGACGATTTCGGCTAAATCAATTTTTTGGGTTAAAGGGTGTAGTAATTATAGTATGTTTATTTGTTTGATCATTGGTCATTTCCTAATCAGTGTTCCCAATTAGTTACAATTCGACAAATGTCCGAGTGCTTTATCCTTGGCCTGACGAGGTCAAATATTCAGTGAAGCATTTAGTCAACTTTTCATTAGAAGTGTCACTGACCGTATCTGATATGGGTCTCATCTGTAGTTTTACTATCATCTTATGATTTGTTTCGATTGGCATTTAAAACAGTTTTAAAGACTTAAAACTAAACATGTTTAAGTCTTTAAGGAGCGCAACAAAATACATTCATCTTAGAGAAATTTAAGAATATCTATAATAAACAGGGGGGAATGTCATTTTATTATCATCTTGGAAGTTGTTTATTTTCTCAAAATTAACATTTATTTTCGTTTTTCTTTTATGTTGTGTATACAAAGCAAAACATTCTCGACAATATAAATAGCAATTCTCTTTCGGGACACCTTGATTTTTTTTCATTTTATATAAACAGTACGTTGACCGCCATCTCTATTACGTAAATATTCAAAGTGTGAATGAAACTCACATCTATATTGCATTAATATAGGGTAGTTAAATATTAATGTCTCTTTCGAGTTTTTTTTCGGTAAAGTGGCCATAATTACGTTTTTGCCAAGCGATTTGTCTAATTCCACTTCTGTATATAATTTACACGCCATAGATAAAAATAAGCAAGACTTCTAGACATTTTAATAGTTTAATGAGAGAGAGCGCGATGAAAACAGAATACAGAATTGTGGATTAGTACTGAAGATCAGATTGTTTCTGATCAATACATAACGAATATCGATGGATATTTGAATTGGAAGAGATGGTATTCGTTATCAAATTGCTTAGAAGGCAGATGGACCGGTTAAACTTGATTCCTATTACGTGATCGAAACAGTTTGTCATTGGTGTGGTGTTGATCATTTGCAGTGGTTTCAAACCATCTTGACGACAGAGACAGATTTCTTTGTCCGTGCTTTCTATTGTTTGTCTGTCATGTCGTTTCACACACGGTGAATCGCTTAGCATGAAAGAAAAATCTAGGTCTTTTGAGCTAATGAACTGGTTTTTTTTCTCCCCTCTTCACCTATAAAACTTTCTTTTTTTACAAATATATTACAGACCTCCCATAGATCGACTAGAATTTAGTGCATCGTTATTAAAAGCTGGCTATTTCTTTTGTCAGTCGCTTTCTTTCTAATACACGCTATATTATTCTCTTTTAACTATTTAAATTCATTATTACTTTCGTTATTCTTAAGTTATTTTCCAATTGTTTTCCCAATTTTTTACTAACGTTTTTCTCTATAAATTTACTAGCGAAATTTTGTCGGGATTAAATTTTATCTGGCTGTTATTTTTTTATTTAAATCTATCAAAAACAACAATAATAAAAATGCAAATAAAGTTCGAGCAATATATATTTAAATTTAATTCTGATAAATGTAATTGAATTTTTAAACATGCAGTACAATATAATAGAAAGTTCTGCATTAGCATCAAGAAAATAATTTAATTGGAAAATCTAAAGTAGGTCGATCATTTTTTTCGGGTATCTGGAATAATTTAAAAAGAACTTTGAATTAAAATTTTGAATGAAACTTTTATTAACCAATGATCCACATTTATTAATTAGTCAACCATTTGAAAAGTTCGAGGTCGAGTTCTAAATAGAAGTCTCGAATTTTTCAATGAAATCATTATTTAAATTACGTTTAAAAACAGTTCTTTTGGCAAGAGAGACAATATATTTTGAGTAGGACGAAGGGTAACATACTTCAATAGTTCTATAATGAGCAAACAATTTTTATCCCCATTTGAAGACAGCACAGTATTTTAACCTAGTAGTACTCGTATAGTATACTGTAGTTTCATATCAATATACTTTATATATATTGATATAAAAATAATAAAAAATAGAACCTGGCTTTCATATGTTAAAAATATTTTGGTAGCAGACAATGAAAAATAATTTTAAAAATGGCGAAATTTTCGCTTCTTTTCTGCACAATAAAAATATTTTTATAGAAAAAGTAATAGAAAAAATGGCGAATTTTTTGCTTCTCTTCTATACATCAATAATAAAAATTAATGAAATAAAATTCAAACAGGGATGACTTCTTGTAAAATGGAGGGTTTCAGTGTGAATATTTTTAATTTATTTTTTTAAATATCAGTCTCTTTTGTTTACTATATCGATTCTTCTTCCTGTTGTTAATGATAAGTAAAAATACATAGACTATATATAAATTTATATGTTGATAATGGGTATGCCTATTGTCGTATTGAAAAGTAGGACAAGTTATACTGTAAGTGTAGGTTCATCTGGGAAGTTATTTTGTCTTCGGTTAACAGAACCTGAAACCATTCTCCCAGAATATTTTTGTCATACGATATCCAAATAAAAGATAGTAAATTGTAGTATTAAAGAAAATGAAAGATGTCTCTAAGGACACTCTTCCATTACCTGAACATTATAAGATCACCAAATTGCTACCATACGCTTATGAACTATTATTTTGCTGATTTGCTTGTAATAATATCATAATTCTAAACAATTTTTTCCATGAATAATACTCAGAACTTATATTATTCTTCTTAAAGAAAACATACGGAAATTTATTTTACTCAATAACTGACATTTTTCAATTAGAAAATTTAATTTAACTTTCGTTGTTATTCTTAAATCTTCAAATACGTTTATAGTTGAGCTCTATCACTTTATTTTTTCGCTTAAAGAGAATTTTTTCTCTATAAAAACGGATATAAAATTGTTTTTATCTCAGAAATCTTGATAGAAATCGCATAAAAACAACAAACAGAACTGGGAGAAAAGATTCATAGTCGTGCGTATCGATATATTTTCATAAGAATGTTTGTTGTTAGTAAAACGAATTATTATTATTTAGCTATTTTAAAGGGAAATTATTTTATTATGACATTAAATTACGAAGAAAAAAATTTTATACGAGAAGCAACGAGGACAATTTTTCCGTTTCAGTTTCGCATGTATTAGATTCATAAAAAAGTATACTCGCACATATCAATGTATTTTCTCGAGAATAAAATTTTTACAAGAATGTTTCATAATAATAAAATGAATTATTATTCTCAATGATTTTAAAAGAGTTGATAAAATTATTTTGCGAATTTTTATTATGGCATCAAATTACGAAGAAAGAATTTACGCATACGGCAACGAGGACAATTTTCCGTTTCAAATTCCGCATATATTAGATTTATACTTTTTTTGTTTCGTTCGATTCGGAAATCTATATTTGCAGTTGTTTTTTCTCGTCTCTTTTAAATGATTTTTATACAATATACGGAATATAAATTCAATATAAAACTCATTGATAATCCGAACGAAGAATGTCATTGTTGTTGCTTAGGAAATTTTTAAAATGGGACCAATAAATCCTTCTTTATTTTTTTAATTTTTTAGAACTTTAAAACGATCTTTAATGCATTAAGAACGTCCAAGTAAAACTTTAACATTTTTTACGATATTCTAACACAGATGTTGGAAATTATGAAAATCGTTTAAATCGATTAGAATCGATTTTTGCCCATACAGTATTCAAACTCATAAACGTTACTAGAAAACTAATGCTTTATTATTATTATTTTTCCTTGGTTTTAACTGACTCTAGAGACTTATAAAAGCATCTTTAAGGAAAAGTTTATAATTTAAACGCACACAAAAAAAATAATAATCGACTTATTTTACTACAAAAGTAATCGAAAATTCGATTTATTTTTAACTTTTTGATATATAGATGTATTCGCTTTAGGAACAGTTTCAATTAATTAGAAAACCTTAATTAAATGCCATAAAATAAATTCATCCATAAGGAGTAATTTTCCTTTCCTGGGGATGAATATTATTGTCTGTAAACAATTCGCAAGAGATAATGATTCGTTTGAAGTTAAGCGATTATATAGAGCAGATGTTAAAGTAAGATAATCACCCGTAATTAAGTGTTTCTACAAATTTACTAAGCTAAATAATTTAAGTACAACTCGATTTTCCATGAAGTATTTTAACGACTTTATCGTTATTAATTGGAGAGATAGATGAGTGGCTAATCATAAGAATTTTCTCATAATAGAGGAAAGTGTACAATTAGAAATGAGATTAATCTCTTCTCTTGGACTGAAGAAAATTCTTCAAATAATCGAATCAGCAAAAAATGTAAGATTCTTATAATTAAGTTAAATAATTAGTACGAAAACAGGAGAGTACTAAGCTAAATAATTTAAGTACAACTCGATTTTCCATGAAGTATTTTAACGACTTTATCTTATTTTATATTATAATTTTAATTTTCAAATTTAGAAATAAAAAATTATACATATTTTTAATTCTAGACATCAAAATATAGTCGTATTTTATAACTGTTTAATGGAAAAAAATTGTAACTTTGAGTGTAGAATGAAAAGAATTTCTGTAATTGGAGAGATAGATGAGTGGCTAATCATAAGAATTTTCTCATAATAGAGGAAAGTGTACAATTAGAAATGAGATTAATCTCTTCTCTTGGACTGAAGAAAATTCTTCAAATAATCGAATCAGCAAAAAATGTAAGATTCTTATAATTAAGTTAAATAATTAGTACGAAAACAGGAGAGTGTATTAATTCATTTATATATATATAGGTATTTATAAAAAAAATATTCAGGAATTAAAACTAGACAAAAAGCGGAGGATGTTGCTCATTAATTTATCAACAAAAATAATGATGTTTTGAAAGAAAATGTTAAAAATAAATGTTGCTTATGCCAGAAAATATTTTTTTTATTTCGGGAAAAAATATATATATACGAATAAAAGTTTGTAAAAGTATTGAAATATTTTAATAAAGGATTTTAATGGTAAGATGATGGAGTGGGTGTAGCAAGAAGCTTAGCCTGTTTAACCGTTAACAGATTATACGGGGGAGAAAATAATCTTAAAGAGAAGAAAAATAACTTGATAACGATTTTGATTAAATGGAAAAAAGTAAAAAATGGTTAGAAAAATAACGTTGATAATAAATCAAAACATGTCTGCCAGTCAAAATAATTTTTTTTATCCGCATTGTTTTGTCTTGTTAGTAATGTTTAGGTGACGTGAATTTGTAGAATTTGTAACTGTATTGATTCGAAATAAATGAACGTTAAAATTGGAAGAATTTTGATGGTTTACAACACCAGTGTTTTGAAATCTCGGAAAAATCTAATGTGAAACAATTTAAAGCAGGATATTTGATCTTATACTTTCTTCTTCAGCATCCTTCAGATACTGCTTGCAATCTTAGGTTCTAGTAAATTTGTACTTCTGAAAGTTTTTCTCGGAACCTTTAAAAAACACTGCTGCGCGTAATCGATGTTTTCTGACATTTTGGTACCTTTCTGGTTAACTTCACTAATCATTCTTAGAAAAATTGTGTATTTTTTAAAATATCTTTCCGTCTGTTTCGATGAATAAATATTCTTTCAGTCTGTTTCTGGCATTGATATAAAATAAAATTCTGCTACTCTCATTTTTTTTGTTGAATAAATACTTTTTTGGAACTGTAAATATCTCGAAAATAGATTTGTTTAGCAATATTTTCAAAATTTTTTATACAATTTCCATGTTTGTTAACAAGTTATGGCTCCAGTTACGTGCAGAATTAATTAAAATATTTAAAAAAAAAATTTTAGAATGGTATTTTTTAATTATTCATAATAATTATTATTAATTTATTAACTTTTTTGCGTGCTTATATAATAATGATGATGTTAAATTACATAGCGATAAAAGGATATAGAATTTTTTTTACTACTTTATCATGTTGGATTCCGTGTGGTTTAATAGGATTGAAAGTTAAATTACATAGCGATAAAAGGATATAGAATTTTTTTTACTACTTTATCATGTTGGATTTCGTGTGGTTTAATAGGATTGAAAGTGTTTGGTCGATTGGAACGATAAATTAGATCAGGAACAAAAAACATTAAAACAAAATTAGATAAAGTGAATGATATTTTAGTAAACCCTTATTGAAAGAATAAAAATTAAGAAGAAAGTCGTCGTCTGCCACAATCTCCTCAAGATGACGGTAAAAATATTCGAAAGTAATGCTATAATTTCACCCTATTTTCCTAAAGAAAGTGAAGATTATACGATCATCATTTGTCTGTCCGTATAAGTGAACCTCACTGATATCTTGATCTAACGAGTGAATTTCAAGAAATTTGATAGTAATGTTCTACCATTAAAGATAACCTCTACCCTGCATCATTTAACTCTTTAGCTTTAATCGTTTAAAAATGGCGTTCAGGCGTTTAAAATATTCTCTTAATGTATATTAAACTATTCATTTGTCTTCCATGAAATTTAGCAAGATGATCTCAAAGACAAATCAACTAATCCTCTAACTGCAATCCTTTAAAAATATCGGATGTGCTTTTCTCTTATAACTTTTAATTATTTGATTAAAATCTTTAAAAAATTAGAAGGGTAGTCAGTATTTTAATGATAAAACTAAAATGAATCAACCTTGTTGTTTATTTATCTGTTAAAAATGTGGCGGCGGACGTTCAACTTTCTGATGTTTTTCTCTGTAGTAAATACGAATCTACAGTATTTAATATATTTTTTAATGGTATTCGACGTATACCATTGAAGATGTTTCTGGCAGAATGCATTTTAATCTCCTATCTTTAATCATTTCAAAATAAAAACACATTTGGAACTTAGGCGATTGGTTCTTTTCCACATTAGTTGTTAAATTTAGTAAAAAGTAGAAAAATAAAAAGTTGAAGTAGAAATTTAATGCATAAGAGTAAGGTTAAAGTACGGAAAATATGAAATATTAAGTATTGTATGATTTCTATATACATATTTTCATTCATTTATGAGAATATGTTACTTTTTTCTTGATGCAAAAATAATCTATAATATATTATTCAAGCAATATAAAAGTGCTGAAGTTTATTGCAGTTGAATATTTTTAATATTAACTTATTATATTTCAGAAAAAGAAATACTTTTCAAACCTTCTTAATTAATTGCGAAATAGTTGAAATGTTATATCCACTTATAACAGAATGGAGAAAGTTAGATGAAGCATTTAAAATCTTTTCAATAACTGATAAAAAATAATATAATACACACAAAAAATCAGTTAATAATTTATTGAATTTTATATGAGTTACTTTGAATAATTTCTAACATTTGAGATTAAAAAACACGGAAATATAAATTATAATTATAGCATATAATAATATTTTTTAATAATTTTAAGCAGAATGATAAAATCACCATGTTTATAACAAGTTTCAACATGTTAAATAAGTTATAACCTGTTGAAACATGTTTGTGAGTGTTATTGTCCCACTAATAATTTTTGAACTGTTTAATAGATTTTCGTGAAATTCAGTGTGAATCTCCTTCAATTAATAATAACTCGGGCCCATCGTTTAATATATATGTTGTTATACTTAATAAATTTTTGCGAAATTTAATCTGATAGTCAATTTATAAAAGGTATTCTTGACCATGCATCAATTAATTATTATCTCCAAACCATTTAAAAATGGCAGCTATTAAAACTTCAAAGTTAATTACTTGCTAACTACTTGATTGATTTTCATGAAATTTAACATTGTGATCTTGCTATTAAAGTGAAAATTGAATTAATATTAACTATTCTTGAGACTTCAATCATTAAATTTAAAAATTGTGCCTTTTCACACTTACGAGGTTTCCCTAGGATAACTATGGAATGAATTGACATATTTATACTTAAGTTATGTTAGGTAGATTAAGCCGCCATATCGCACTAGGGATATACTGTATTTGGCGGCGGCTACTTATAGCGCCCATCACAGGCTGTCCAACACCCATGATGGGGTCAACCGGATGGTTGAAGCATGAGGTTCAACGAGCCGGATTCGGGTTCCTCCTGAAAAACTGGAGGTGTGCGGCCCGAATTTGAACCCGGATCCTCCAGGGTAGTAAGCCATAGCTTTACCACGCGACCATTCGGTCGACGACATATTTATGGCATTTAACATATACAGGGTGTATCTCAGCATCCTACCACTCTTTTTTCTCGGAAACGCAATGAGATAGGAAGTAGGGAGAAAAATCTTGATTACCAAAATCTACCCAGAGAATCGAATGGTTATGTTAAAAATTTTGTGGGTCATCCAGACGTAGAGATGCTAGGAGTCAATATGAAAATTCAAATGGAAGCCGTTGGCGGATGGCCAAGTGGTAAAGCTTTGGCTTATCACCCTGGAGGATCCGGGTTCAAATCCGGGTCCCACACCTCCAGTTTTTCAGGAGGGGTCGGGACCCGGCCCGTTGACCCCCCATCATGGGTGTTGGCCAGCCTTTATGGGCTCTATAAGTGGCCGCCGCCAGATACAGTATATCCCTAGTGCGATATGACGGCTTAACCTAGCTAACCAACCACCAAATCTAATGGAAGCCTATGTCGATTTGCGTAGGATTGGTATAATTATCAAAAACAACTTTTCCTGGAAAAGTTTTTAATGTCACATACAGTTTGCAAGATATCACAAATAAAGATGCTACTATATGTAACGCTGATTGAGCTATTCAAAAAATAAGAAGAATCCGCAAGAGAACGATCGGCGTGTACATTAAAGACTGAAACAAATCGGGAAATCCTTCTTCTTGATTATGACTTCGTGCCGAACTGCGATGACGAAAAATTTGTTGCGCCTATGGCTCTAGTTCCCTTCGATAATACTAACAAACATTTTCAAATATTGAAAATGTTTTAATATATAAATGTATTCAAATAATTTACATTTTCAAATATACCAGATATATAATTCATTCTTACCTTCCATTCAAAGTTGGATGTAATCCAAACCAGAGACATAATCCAACAGACATCAATAAAGACATGAGAACAGTTATTACAGCACTCACTGCTAATGCCCACTTTGATTTTACCATTTCTATTTTACCTTAAATAATAAATATATAATTCTTTAAATATAATAAAGATTTCTGCAGTTATTTCACAAGATTAATAATTTTTATTTTAGCTACTCACAAACTGAAAAATAAATATATAAAAATAAAATGATGTAGGTTACTCCAAGAGGAACAAATTCAGCCATAGTGTATTGATCTTGAAATTGAACATGAGAAATATAGCTTTCATTAGGATTATATGTTACATTTTCTGGATAAGGAGAAAATCTGTATTTTGTTTGAAGTGTTTTATATAGACTCTGCAAAAAACTAAAAATAAAAATGATTTCAATTATGGAATATTAAAAATACCATAAAACAAGATACTTCAAAAATAATGTTGATATAAAAATTTCAACTTTGTATTCTTAGCTTTATAAAATAATTCAAATATTATAATTTTTTATTACTAAATAGCTAGTATTACTATACAGTAAACTGTAATGCAAGATACTTCAAAAATAATGTTGATATAAAAATTTCAACTTTGTATTCTTAGCTTTATATAATAATTCAATTATTATAATTTTTTATTACTAAATAGCTAGTATTACTGATACAGTAAACTGTAATTTGATTTTTAAATAATATATATAAGAACAAAATAAATGCGGTTTCTCTAGTTATGAACTTCATACATTTCTAATCAAAAAGTCTATAATTCAGAATTTATTCTTGCAGATATTAAACACATTACATATACTGTATTTTGTATTATATGTTAATGATTGGATCCATTGGTTACATTTCATGAATTTCTGATAAAAAAATATTTGTTTTATAATTAGACAAGATCAAGATTAGGCAAAGAATTTTTAAATGGAAGGTTTGTAATATTGAAATAATACACTTATATATCTTATATTTTGTTTTACATTATATTTGCTATTGTAACTTTAAAAATTTTCTCTACAATATTTGAACTTTTTATAAAAAAAATTGAAAATAAATGCCACATTTATGGGTAACATGAATATTTGTAACTAGAGAACTTTCTAAAGTTGAATCAGCACTGTTAAATTTTATGTAATGAACAGATTTAAGAAAATGAATAATAAAGTACACTTTGATTTGATACAAACTTAAAAATACAACATTTATTGAATAGTTAAATGAATACTTGAAAATTAATTTCTGTAAATATTTATTATAATATATATATATATATATTATTTAATATTATATTATATAAAAATATTTATATTTTAAATTTTTTAAAAAATATTTTATATTTGATTCCTAGATTTTTTATTCCTAAATATAATTATGAAAGAATTCGTAATTTTTTTTAAGATTTTGTTTACATGGAAAAATTTATAGAACTAAATCTTTATCACGAATATTCTTGTCTTAAAGAACTCTACTGTATTTTTTAAATATATAGCCATTCTCCAATTTACAAGGGTTACATTTTTCAGAAATTTATGCAAATTGAGTTTTATGTCTGTCAAAATATAATATTTTAACAAAAATTCTGGATTAAAAACTCCTGGGGCTACATGATTACATTTATACAATGTTATGATGACATATTGTTCTTTAACTGAAAGAGAGTAATGCTGCATGTTGCAATATTGTACTAGTAATATAATACTTAACAATATAAAAAAACATAAATAAATCAAATAATATAATGTTTTGATAATGTAAACTAACATGTTTGAACTTGTAGCCTACTAATACAGATGATTATGCTCTATATCTGAAAAAAATATTAAAAAGTTATGAAAAATTTTTTATATAAAGTCAACCACTAAGCCAAATAGTCCAACTACTCGGCTTATATAGATTTCTATATAAGCCGAGTAGTTGGAGAGAGGCTTTATTAAATATAGAAAGAAAAAAATACTTATTTATAACCTAGTTCAGTTGTATGCAACCTGTGGATTGCAACCCCTCAAGGAATCAAAGAAAAATTGTTGGGGGTCATGAAAATTTTGAGAAATTCTCATGTTGGATAATAAATTTTTAATTGAATTAAAAAAATACATAAAAATTGCACAACTCATTATTGTCTGTCTGATCACTTTCTGTTTAATGTATTATAATTTTTTTTGTTAATATGCAGCTTTTTCAAAAATCTTATATCAAATCATATGTACTGAAATAAACTTTATAGTATACTTCATGAATTTGTATGTGGTAAAACGAATTTTATTACTACTATCCTTATATGCTTATAACAGGATGGTAAAAACAAATAATGGGTCGTGTAAAATTTCAGTTTGAATATGGGGGTTGCAAGTGAAAAATGGTTCGCACAACTGTCCTAGTTTACATTTTATTTTAACATTTATATTTTTCAAAACAAAGAAATTTTTAAAATTTACTTACTCAATATCAAACTTTTTTAATATTATGGTGATGGCATATGTAAGTATTCTTGGTCTCGTTCTTATATTAAACTTTTTTATTCCAGTTTCTTTCCATGGCACACCAAACAGTATGTCTACAGAAAATGAACAATATTGATTTGTTTACATACTAAAATATTTAAAATATCTAATTACTGTCCGTTTCCATGGCACACCAAACAGTATGTCTACAGAAAATGAACAATATTGATTTGTTTACATATTAAAATATTTAAAATATCTAATTACTGTCCGTCCAGCTTAGCCGCGAACATCAATGCAAGTACATGTGCGCCAACTGAACGAGTCCAGTGACAAAATAGGGATGACAGCTTTGCACTTGTTTTTTTTAAATACAAGATAACTGAAGTTGAATGGAAGTTTATTTTTAATGTTGAATGCTAAATGATTAGTTTTGATGTTGGAAATAGTATTCGAATGCTAAATGATTAGTTTCGATGTTGGAAATAGTATATTTAACAGAACTTAATATAATATCAATTCAATAATTTTTATCTAATAAAATACTCTCCCTTTCGTGTTTGGACTCATCCACCTTAGCTAGGTGCAGCTTTCGTGGACGGAGAATAAATATGATGTTGTTACATCATATGAATCCAGAATATTTTATAACTCAATCTTTCCCAAGTAATATTTAGATATTTTTACATACCTCTCAAATTAGAAGAATCAGAAATAACATCACTAGATTTAAATATTGTTTTTATGATATCCGGATCTTGTTGAAATCTGTAAGAAAAAATTTTTAAATTCAATCACATAAATAACTAACAATCATTATAAAAGTTTAATTTTAATCTATTCTTGTATTATATGCAAATGAATTATCCATTTTATGAGCTCTGTCATACTAGTAGATATGTAACTAATAGAAAATTTGATAGAATTAGTATCTTAGTTCTATCAAATTTTCCGAAAAAATGCTTAACAAAAATATCACTTTGCACAATATTTATAAATTAAATAATGAACAATACATTATATTTTGCTAGTCGTTCAGCTTTAAATTTTAAAGACTACTTTATCACTTTGCACAATATTTATAAATTAAATAATGAACAATACATTATATTTTGCTAGTCATTCAGCTTTAAATTTTAAAGACTATAGATAAATTAAGATATGTGATTATTTATTAATCCAAATAATACATATTATAAACATTTGAAAGCAAAAATTAAGGTACAAATTGTTTTTCCTAATTTTTTTTAATATTTAAATATGAAATCCTAAATATTATAGAGAGACATTTAAAGAATGAAGAAACTGCAAATAATGTTTAAAATGTTGTATACTATTGATAACATGCAAATTTAAATTGGTATAAAAGTTCTGTTTCCAGATATCAACTAGTGGTTGGATGGAGGTGGGATTGAGTCAAGCTTATACAGGGTGTAAATTATCTCCTTCAAAACTACACTACCGACGCTCTTCCGATCTGTAAATTATCTTCTTCAAAAAAACTACACTACAACATAGACGAAATTCAGGCGATTAAAGTGATATAAGACACTTGGGGTCACAAATTGCAAACCCGGGTAGGGCGAAGGAGAAGAGCTGCAACGTCATTGCAGAAAAATTGCGCCGTTGACTGTTGATTAATTTAGTTTAACCAGTTCGACAAGGTACACTGGTTCTTATGGATCAGTTTAAAAACAACGAGTTAGCTGACATGTACATGTGTTTTGGCGAAGCTCATGTGTTGATTAATTTAGTTTAACCAGTTCGACAAGGTACACTGGTTCTTATGGATCAGTTTAACAACGAATTAGCTGACATGTATGTGTGTTTTGGCGAAGCTCGTAGTAATGCAGTGGCAGCAAGACGACTGTACCAAGAGCGCTACCATCATTCGAAGCCCACACTATTAAGCTTTTTGAGGTTCAATTTATGGCGTTGCTTGCGATTTGCGACCCCAGGTGTCTTATATCACTTTAATTGCCTGAATTTCGTGTACATCATAGTGTAGTTTTTTTGAAGGAGATAATTTACACCCTGTATAACCACATTGTTGTATGTATCAAAAATAATAGTATTAATGTTATGAAAACAGTTTCAAGATATAGGGGAAGTTACCAGAAAGCCCATTGTAGGATGTCCTCATGCTGCAACATCTCAAGATAACCATTACCTGTAAATAACCAATAAGCATCATAGAGATATGCCCCATTCTTAATATTTTCCCAAACTTGTTGAAGCTATTGAAAGGAGAATTACAAAGTGAACTGAGACCAGAAAGCTTAATGAAATAGGCCTTTAAGTTAGGGATCAACAGCCTATATTGCCATGTCTCCAATTCAGAAAGAGATGAACTGATGTGCCAACATGCCATTTAATATTAATGTAGCATTAACATGTGCAGCAAAGTTCTATTCACAGATGAGTTTAGATTTAGTCTGTAAGTTGATTCCAGACTTTTATCTGGAGTGAATGTGATACAACATATAATCCATCAAACATTACAGAAACTGATCATGTTAGAGGTCTAAATCTATTGTATGGTTCTAAATTACTATCAGTGACTGCTCAGATTCCATTTTTGAGAAAGGCACTTTAAATGGACAATGTTATAGAGATGAGAATCTTGAACCACTTATATGCTAATCCATTGGCAGATGCAGTAGAACCAGAATTCATATTGATGGATATATATTGTATCAAATATATATATATATATATATAGGTATTGTATATATGCATCATATTATGGACCAATATCCTGATGAACAGAGAATTAACTGAATGGATTGGTATATTCTGATCTAAACCCAACTAACAACACAGGATTCTTTTAAAAAATGGATTACTGCTCTTATTCTTCCATCCTGATGAACAGAGAATTAACTGAATGGATTGGTATATTCTGATCTAAACCCAACTAATAACACACAGGATTCTTTTAAAAAATGGATTACTGCTCTTATTTTTTCTCTCAGATACCTTGCTGAAGTTTAAGAATGTCCTTTTGCATGAATGGTCATTGATATCTATAGAACTGTTTAATAACTTTGTGACCAATATGAGAAAGTATTGCATGCTTTGCAGTGCTTTCTCATACTGATCGCAAAGTTAAGATAACCATATTCCTTATTAAGATTAGTAATCATAATTTTCCTAGTTCATTAGATTGATCCATTGATCATTTTGAAATTTAATTTGTAAATTAAAAAAAAACTGAAAACTTTAATTGATGCTTATATGTCATAATAAAAATAATAATATTCAAACTCATGAAGTTTCAATAAATTTCATTTTATATTTTTTATTTTTTAGATACTTTATTTTTTTGTTTTTAACTTAACTATTGTCCTTCAATATAGAACAAAAACTGTTTAAAGCATCAGATCAAATTATTTTAATTGAACTAATATGCTGTTCCATTATGATTTATAAATACATTATTAATATTTATATTAAAAATCTATTGCATCAAAACAGAAATACAATAACTCTGTTACTATGTAATAGTTATATATACAAAAAAATTCTAAAACTTATTAAAGAAATACAATAACTCTGTTACTATGTAATAGTTATATATACAAAAAAATTCTAAAACTTTTTATTATATTTTCTAAAAAAATGTTATTTCATCAATTTTTTGTTGAACTGCCAATTAATGCCCAAAAGAAAAATAAATAAATACCTCAACTTTTATCTATAATGAGAGATAGAGCACATATTTGATAGTTTAATTCTTTGAAGAATGAAAGATGAAGTAAATAGAATATACTTCATCTTTTATTCTATTTACATTTATTTTCTAAGTAGAATATAGAAAAGCATCTATTAGAATATACTTCATCTTTTATATTTCTGGGAAAACTCCTTCCAGAAATATAAAATGCCACTAACAGAACAGAAAAGGTATTCTTTTTTCATCTCTTATGATATATGAGATATGGGTGAATTCTGTTCCATCCATAAGGAAAATGCTATCAACTATATAAAAATTGTATAATCACAACCACTATTAACATTACTATTTAGCATTAACTGATTCTGTTGGGTGATTGAATGAAATAATAATACTAAGCAAAGCTAGACTATGCTCAAGAATCAGTAAGAGCATGAGCATTTGACTTACTGAAACATCTGTCCTCAATGAAGTCATTATGTTGTAATCTGTATGTGAAGGATTCAACATAATGACTTCATTGAAGAATTCTGAATAAAGGGCTGGATAATTGATCAATACATATATGTAAAAAGTAAATACTGAAAGAACAAAATCAAAACAGAAGTTTACAGTCACCCTGTTTAATTTCAAGTTATTAAAATTACTAGTAATATTAAAAAAATAATTATAGATGTATGATTCAATGATAATTGATATATTTATTAATAAAAATAGGTAAGATAAATTAATAACTTTTATCAAGCTTTTTAGATTTCATCCTAATATACAGATAAAATCAAAATACTTTTTATATACTGATTGTATCTACTGTTTAATAATATACTGATTTATGTGAATTGCTACAACTTCTAGAAATTCCATTAATTATTATTTAAAAGAAATCTCAGAACAATAATCTATGATTTTTAAAAGAATATAAAGTTTCAAAATTAATATACAAATTACGATGATGTGTAGTAAAAAATACAGTGGGTGATCGGATAACAAACGGTTCGGATAACGAACACTATCGCGAAAGATTTTTATGTTCGGATAATGAACACTTCACAGAACAAACTATGTGACCCGCAGACTGACGGAATGACAGGTAGGCTGGATATCTGCGTGGTAAAGGTATGGAACTCTATAAGTGGCCGTCGCCAGATAAAAATATCTCACGAGGATATGGCGGCTTAACTAACCTAATGGAATGTCAGGCTTAGGCCTTGCGCATTTGTGGACTTACAGTCCACAAATGTGCAAGGCCTGAATGGAGCCGCCGCCAGATAAAAATATCTCACGAGGATATGGCAGCTTAACTAACCTAATGGAATGTCAGGCTTAGGCCTTGCACATTTGTGGACTTACAGTCCACAAATGTGCAAGGCCTGCATGGGTAAGGATGGGGGAACAGTAGATTTTCCTGATTAAAATGTACTCGGAAACAACTTAAAACAATTCAAAGATTTATTAAAGAAGGTAAGAGAGCGATTTTACAATATTTTGGTGTTAGAATGGCACCCATACCAGGCTGAAGTCAATAGGCTTGGGGATCTCACACAATGCTATTAATCACTTCTGAAAAATCCTGAAGAAGAGAAAATCAATTGAAATTTGACAGATTTTTTAATAGAAAATAATAAACATAATAGATTAAAATGCAAGACTATGTATGTATATATTATTGTTATTACATATAAATAAACGTAGTAAGAAATTACATAATATATTATTGTTATTACATATAAATAAATGTAGTAAGAAATTATATAAATTTTTATTTAATTGAAAATAAACATAATAGATTAAAATGCGAAACTATGTAAGTATATATTATGAATAAACATAATAGATGAAAGTGCAAGACTATGTATGTATATATTATTGCTATTACATATAAATAAACATAGTAAGAAATTATATAATTTTTTATTTAGGTTTTTCTGAGTCTCCAGAACAAATTTATCAAATTCCCATAAAAACCTATGGTAAATCGATGATCAGTTAACGACCAATTCGGATAACGAACATTGTCTTGGAACGAATTATATTCATTAACCGATCACCTACTGTAAGAACAATTCGGATAACGAACATTGTCTTGGAACGGATTATATTCGTTAACCGATCACCTACTGTAATGGAAATTTTAAATTTTAGCCAATTTTAATATTCTGAATTTAATCTCTCATTAAAATATATTTCATAATTCTATTTTTATTTTTGATATAGAGATAATAAGCTGAAGTTTTCACCTATTAATATCTTGCATCCACATATGTGCTGGAGATACAATTAAACAACTGTATTGTGGTAATCCTTGAAAACTTTTGTCAATAGGTTCTGATACTTGCAAACAAATGTCAGATAATGTTGTTTGTTTGCTGATAAAAAAACATGAAAAAACAATTTAAAAAAATTAGAACAGAAATTGTTGATTGAATTTCAATTCTCTATAATATATTTTTATAAATCTAAAAATATTAATTTTAAATAAGATTTGTTTTTGATTAAATATCTAATTATAAAACATTCATATTAACACATTATATTTACTTATTATTATTATTTCAGCTTTTAATAAATATTAATTTATAATAAATTACCCATTATCAGTATGGTGATTTCTGATCATCTCTAACACATGAAAACCTTCAGCAAGAGGTCCTCTGAAAGCATCAGTTAAAATAAGTCCTTGTTTCCAAGGTGTCACAATACTTTTGATTACAATTTGTTGAACAAAACCTATAGGAGGTCCTTGAAACTAGAATATAAAATGAATAGGTTATTTAATATGAAAAATATTTAAATTCAAAATATATTTATATTTTTCAAATAATTCAGTTCCATTGTATAAGTTGTAATTTCTAATTCTTGAGGCTGATAGTGAAATATAAATTAATCCTCAAAATAAATATAATACCAAAAAGTAATAATAATAAAGAAAAAATAAAAAGAATTAAGAAATATTCAGGTTAAATTTTTACAATATTATTTGTATCTTTAAAAAATTCTGCCTGTATTGTCCGTCCATAAAAGCCGCAGCCTAGCTAAGATGGATGAGTCCAAACATGAAAGGGAAATAACTAAAATATCACAATCTCTTGCTTTACTTATCCAAATAAAGTTATAACAGCACTCTAAGCAAGGTATTCTTAATTTTATTAATAAAATTAAGAATACCTTGCTTAGAGTGCTGTTATAACTTTATTTGGATAAGTAAAGCAAGAGATTGTGATATTTTAGTTATTTCCCTTTCATGTTTGGACTCATCCATCTTAGCTAGGCTGCGGCTTTTATGGACGGACAATACAGGCAGAATTTTTTAAAGATACAAATAATATTGTAAAAATTTAACCTGAATATTTCTTAATTCTTTTTATTTTTTCTTTATTATTATTACTTTTTGGTATTATATTTATTTTGAGGATTAATTTATATTTCACTATCAGCCTCAAGAATTAGAAATTACAACTTATACAATGGAACTGTCTACTTCCTGAAAACTCATTTATCAAATGACTATTATTAATATATTATTAATCCAATTTGAAATCCAGAAGAGTTAAAAATTACTTTCTTGTTGATTTATAATAGGTATGTAATTATTGTCAAATTGCATGGAGAATAACAATAATTGTTTTATCTTTAAATTAAATATTGAAGTTGTTATATAAATAAATATGTAAATAACCAAGACAGGACTTATAAAAAGTCACTATAAAAACTCCTAGCAAACAATAACTGAAATATTATAAATTTGCCTATATAGTACTAGTGACTTTCAACTCTCTCAAGATATTGACAATTGATTGCTTTATTTTAGATCGAAGTGTGGAGGTAACAGACTAAGTTAGTATTTAAGATAATTTATTGTTTCAAATGAATAAATTTATTAGTTTTGGATTTGATAATTAAACAAGTTTGTTATTACTACCTTGTTTACTGCTTTATTTACTTATTCAAAAGGTAAGATTTGGATTAGTTGCATTCATTGCAATTTTATAATAATAGCCTCCATAATGTAATGCAATAACAGAAGAAAAAATAGCAAATCATTCTTTTCAAAGTTCAGTTATTTGTTCTAAATTTAGTTGAAATTTTCTAGTTTATATATTAAATCATAAACCTTTAATACATATAAATTTTTATTTAAAAAAGTTTACTTTCATACAGAATTGTCATTTATATAAAGGTGCAATTTGATGATAATTTATCACTTTTAACTTCTTATATTTCTGACTTTATTTTTTTTGATTGGCTGTATATAAAATTATGATATGTTGTACTTCATGTATTAATGAAAAGATTCCAGTAATGATTTTTATTATATTTAAATCTTCAAGAAAACTTTTGAACAATTATTTTATAGGACTGGACTCGCCACAATGGTTGGATTGTCAGAACTAGTAAGAAACCAATTTTGCCGGTAAATAGTCTTTTATTGTTTAATTTCAATTTGTCTTTTTTTTATTTATTCAACTCATTTCATCATTATAGGGAGATCCCAATTATCCTTTGCCTACAGATAGACATTCTCCAGCAGATTATGCAGATCGAGGATTTCAAGCAAGAAAAGTATTTAAGGATTAGATTTTTGAAATGATGGTGATTGAACAAAAGTTGTTAGTTGGTAAAGTTTTCTTAGAATGAATGTACAAATTATTCTAGAATAAATATTTAAAATACATTATTTGTTAATTTTTGTACTTTTATTGATTTGATACAAGCAAAGAACATTAATATTTTAAAGGTATTCTGTATTAAATAACAAATTTTTGAGTGAATTATATCTTTTAACATTACAGGGATAGTCCTCAATTTATAATAAGGTTAAGTTTTGAACTTCACCATTGTAAGTTGTCGCAGAACACTCAAGTCATAAATGACCAAAATTTATAGATATCTCATTACTAATGCTTATTAAGATAATGTGTATTATCCTAATAAACATAAAAAACACAAAAAAAGGATGATTTCTGTATATCATATAGTATTGGGTTTAGTGGGTTCAAATCCTGGAATTGAATTGGCCAATCACAGAATTTTTTGATGATATTGTTGTCATAAGTACAAGTGATCAAGCGCTATCTATATTGTAATTTCTCAAAAAATAATTTTGAAAAGTTTAGAATTCTAACCAATTTATAATATTAACCTCTGATTCTATTATGATCATATTGTATTATTACATAAAATATCATTTACAACCTCTAATAGCAAGGAGTTGACATTATTATTCATATTCTTGGCTATATGCTCAGTATAAGAAATATATTATATAGAAAATTTATTCTCAGAAAAAATTTTCTATATAAGCATTCTTGCTCTCTGCATTTTAATAACCTGATACTGTACCATCATGAATTAAATCCAAGATGGCTGTTGTTAGAAATAGTAATGTTACAGGTGCAATTATTCAGAGAGTTTGTGATGCAATTTACAAGATATGTAGTCTATTACTAAAAATAACTGTCATTTTTTAAAGATTAGCTATACCCGGCCATGCATTGCTGTGGCTCAGTCTGGTTAAATGGAAAAGAAAGAAGAGAGAAAGTGCATGTTTCTAATATGTTTAATTTCACAATGCTTGTGGGTAAACAATATTTTTTGTTGTTCCATTGTCTGTGCAGATATAGAGATTGTCTGGTTTGCCGACTCTAGAACACGCAACATATAATTGCAATCTCTTAAATTGAAATGGCATATCCATTGGAATCATAGGAATGTGAGGAATGAGGACATCTTCACTTTTGAAAGGTCTGTCAAGATTGTTGCTTCTACAACATTGCTCATTAATTTTCTATTGCAAGCTGTGTGCCGTTGCAAACCTTTGGCTGGTTGATATTTTGCAACGTGATAATTGGCACGCCGATTTTCAATTGCAGTACGTGCGGTGGCATCATTGGCAGGTCAGACGGAGTCTGGCGGTTCTCCAAGTTGGGGCAGTTTAATTTTTCCTGTGGCGCAACACATTCTTTTCTCCATTAAATTTCAGAGCCTTGCAATAAGGACACACTTCAGTCATAGTGCCGATGAGAACATGCCGTCTGAAACTATAATCATCAGCTGGGTTATATCAGAATGCAAGGCGATTGTAATCGCATGATTGCTGAGCACGGAGTCATGTTTGACACTGATCTGCTGTTTCTCATTGACGTCTTTCAGCCACTCTCAGCCTGTAGCGTTCATTCTGTTGAGAATGAAGCAGATCTGAAACTGCAGAACGTGATCGCCGTGCTCACAACTGTGCATCCTCAAGTCTGGCTGCACATCGCTCTGCTGCTTCCTCGGCACGTATTTGAGCCATTCTTTATCTGTTTCGTTCGTTCGCTGATGCCCATTCTTCCTCAGTTTGATTTGCAATTACTTGTCGCATTGCTTCCACCGCGAGTATGACGACGACGAAGTTTGATTTTCTGCGAGGCTTTTTTTTTTTTTTTTTTTTCTTTTCATATTTTACCTCCCCCTTTGCAATCAGGGAGTGGAGCCAGTTCCAACCATGGGTTGCACCCACACCCGTGGAGGGGGCCGGATGGTGAAGGAAGGGGATCACCGAGCCAGGCCCAGCACCCTGAAAAAATCCGGGACATGAACCCGGGTCCTAGTGTGGTGCACGCAAACGTGTTACCACTCAGCCATCCGGCCACCTCAAAGCATTATTTGGATGAACTAAACCTGATCGATTGCACTGAAAAAGAAGAAAGTTATAACAAAAATATATAAAATTGCAAAACATTAAAAAAGGAAGAAAAACTAACTAAAAAACAAAGAAACAAAAAAAAAATAATAAATACTAACGAAATATTTCAATTCAAATGCAGATCAGTTGACACAGCTTAATTCCACTGCCAATTGCACTGAAAAATAAGAAAAACAGTTAAAAAAATGAAATGAAAAAAAGAAGAAAATAAATTACAGTGGGTATTTTTTAAATTATAATATTTAATATATAGTTTCTTTCGAAAAAATTAATATATTGATACATTAACTTACCCAGCGCGGTCCTTGATCTGGAAAACCATCGACATCTCCATTTATATTCACTGATGCAAAATTTTGTACGGGAGTAGAAAATTCTTGAGAAGAACTTCCCAAAAGAGGAAGATAAATAACAGGATAGCTAGAAGAGAAATGAAATACACATTATATTATTTTTATAGTTTCTTATTTAAATAATTTGAACCTAAATTATTTCTCTTACCAACATATAGCCAAAATTAAAATAGTTAAAAGCATAATTGCATAAGGATGACTAGCACATAAAACACCATGGCGATAATACATTTGGGCTACTCTGTCCTGTAAGCTGACAGGCAATGTATGAAGAGGCATGCCTGTGTTTTCTCTAGACATGACTTCTCTGCAAAAACAGAATAAAATGAATTTTAACTATATCTTTTAACTGTGATAAATAGTTATATATTTAAACTTATGAAATAAAAAATTCAATAAGATATATAATTTCTTTCATATTATGTATTGTATATAATAATTTTTAAGTGGAAAATAATTAATGCTGAACAGTAAATTGCAAGATAAGATAAAAGTATAATTTCAATATCCATCTAGATTGACAGAACTATCTCAACATATTAAGGTTTTCATTACTGTCCGTCCAGCTTAACCGTGACCATCAATGCAAGTACGCATGCACTAATTGAATGAATCCAGTTACAAAATAGGGATGACAGCTTCGCACATGGATGTTTTCAAACCGCAAGAAAACTGAAGTTGAATGGAAGTTTATTGTAATGTCGAATGCTAAATGATTAATTAAAGTTGAATGGAAGTTTATTGTAATGTTGAATGCTAAATGATTAGTTTTGACAAATGACAGAAATATGCAAAGAAAAGTAAATCGAAACCGAAACATTCCCACCCATCATTATACCAACTGCGACTTTCCCTTTCATCCAAATAAAGTTATAACAGCACTCTAAGCAAGGTATTCTTAATTTTATTAATAAAATTAAGAATACCTTGCTTAGAGTGCTGTTATAACTTTATTTGGATAAGTAAAGCAAGAGATTGTGATATTTTAGTTATTTCCCTTTCATGTTTGGACTCATCCATCTTAGCTAGGCTGCGGCTTTTATGGATGGACAATACAGGCAGAATTTTTTAAAGATACAAATAATATTGTAAAAATTTAACCTGAATATTTCTTAATTCTTTTTATTTTTTCTTTATTATTATTACTTTTTGGTATTATATTTATTTTGAGGATTAATTTATATTTCACTATCAGCCTCAAGAATTAGAAATTACAACTTATACAATGGAACTGTCTACTTCCTGAAAACTCATTTATCAAATGACTATTATTAATAGAGTGCTGTTATAACTTTATTTGGATAAGTAAAGCAAGAGATTGTGATATTTTAGTTATTTCCCTTTCATGTTTGGACTCATCCATCTTAGCTAGGCTGCGGCTTTTATGGACGGACAATACAGGCAGAATTTTTTAAAGATACAAATAATATTGTAAAAATTTAACCTGAATATTTCTTAATTCTTTTTATTTTTTCTTTATTATTATTACTTTTTGGTATTATATTTATTTTGAGGATTAATTTATATTTCACTATCAGCCTCAAGAATTAGAAATTACAACTTATAGAATGGAACTGTCAACTTCCTGAAAACTCATTTATCAAATGACTATTATTAAAGTATTATTAATCCAATTTGAAATCCAGAAGAGTTAAAAATTACTTTCTTGTTGATTTATAATAGGTATGTAATTATTGTCAAATTGCATGGAGAATAACAATAATTGTTTTATCTTTAAATTAAATATTGAAGTTGTTATATAAATAAATATATAAATAACCAAGACAGGACTTATAAAAAGTTACTATAAAAACTCCTAGCAAACAAAAAAATAACAATAATTGTTTTATCTTTAAATTAAATATTGAAGTTGTTATATAAATAAATATGTAAATAACCAAGACAGGACTTATAAAAAGTCACTATAAAAACTCCTAGCAAACAATAACTGAAATATTATAAATTTGCCTATATAGTACTAGTGACTTTCAACTCTCTCAAGATATTGACAATTGATTGCTTTATTTTAGATCGAAGTGTGGAGGTAACAAAACAAAAACTGAAATATTATAAATTTGCCTATATAGTACTAGTGACTTTCAACTCTCTCGAGATATTGATAATTGATTGCTTTATTTTAGATCGGAGTGTGGAGGTAATAGACTAAGTTAGTATTTAAGATAATTTATTGTTTCAAATGAATAAATTTATTAGTTTTGGATTTGACTTGATAATTAAACAAGTTTATTATTACTACCTTGTTTACTGCTTTATGTCTGTTGTAATAAAACTCTTTTAATATTTGGTTTTTGATGAATTAATAAACCATTTTTTTATTATTTTACTTTACTTGATTTTATATTTATTAAATTTATTAAGTTAATTACACTAATTTTGTTTTGCCAATTTTTTTTATAACACTTTATCATCACTTCGTCTTATAGCCGTGAAGTTCCCATTGCATTTATCTTGTAATGCTAGATATTTTTATCTTCAAAATTTATTTCTGGAAGACAGATAGATCTGGAAATTTTGCAGAATCATTTTTTCATTAGGTATAGCTATAATTTTAAACATTGTGTATTTGCAATCTGATTATACTAATTTTCTGCTTACTTGATATTATAGATTTAAATTAATTTTATTATTAAATCTGTGACAATATCTATATACTGTATATTTATATTTAAGGGATATGCATAAATTGACAATATATTCAGAATTCATTCCTTAGGATAAAATAAAAGTAAATTGTAAAGAGAAGTTTTGATTGAATGCTTAGTTTCAAGATAAATTACTGTAAAGTTTTGAGATTATTTCAATGTTTAAGATTTCCATTGATTTAATATTTCAATATACATAAGCTGAAGATTTAATAATATCAATTTGCTATTGTTTTTCTTAGTGTCATTGTTATTTTTTAAATAAAATACTTTACTTGTGCAAAAATATCCATCTACCAAGAACTGGATAAATAAAAATGTGCATAAAGAGACATTTATTAAAAACAGGGACACTGATATAAATATAAGTTTTCTTAAATAATAAGAAATTAGTAATAATATTAAGAAAAATAAATATAACCAATTATTATTTACTAGCCAAATAATCCTAATGAATATTTTTAGAATTAACTATAATTTAATGATTATAATTTTAGAATTATAATGCAATCATCTGTTGTATTAATAAATAATTAATTAAATTATGACTAAGGTAATGTTAAGACAGAAAAACCAGTAATTTACTGATATTATTAATCTTTTAACTTGTATAAAACGAAATATTAAATCAAGAGAAATCACAAACTCATTTTTCTTGATTAGAGATTTAGTATTTGAGAAAAGTTATTTTTTTCAAACACAAAATCTGTAAATGTGCTCTCAATAATTTAAAACATTGTTTTCTGAAAGTAGCACAAACTTTTTTTTGTATGAAATTTGAATGAATTTCTGTGCTTATAATTTTTAATATCTGCATATAAAACCTAAACATTAATCAAATATAGCACTAAAGCAAGATAGAACACAAGCACTCTAAACTATCTTTTCAAAGAACTAGAATATTTATCACTTAAAGCATTTTTGTGATGTAACTTGCTTTCATCAGTAAGTATAACATTCAAAAGCATACAACACAGTATTGCAATAAAGAATTCGATCATCATAGTGATACATTCAAAATTTGGAATTTGATCACCATAGTGATACATTACTGTTACAAAATACTATATGTATTAATAAAATCAGTTAAAATTATACAATAATAATTATTTGAACATATAATAACAAACATTATTACAAATCTATTTATAATTACCATAATACAACAAAATAATACCAACTTAGTAATTTTTTTGTTACACCATATCCAAGCTTTGATTATTGAACTTGAATCAAATATTGACGGCTCCACCATGTTTTGATTTGTTCTTAAAAATCTAGAATGATTCCATAATTCTATTTCTTGGTGGTCTTCAATTTTCTTAACCAGCCTGGCATTTTCCAATTTAACTTGTGTATCATAATAAAAGGCTCTGTGCTAATGCTGTTTTTTCTAAACCATATTCAATATTTTCTTTATACTCACTAATTCATTTTCCTAATGACCTAGAAGTATAGCTGATATATACTTCATCTTTATTCATGTCCATATTAAACTGTAAAATTTCATAAAGCCTTGAATATTTACAAACTTCTGGATGATCTTTATCGTTTCTTATCGTATTAAAAATGGTATTCCTCCTGGTATATGTGAACTTTCTATCCATAGATTTTTCAAATTTTTTCCTAAATTTCATAGAAGTAGGATTAATCTCCAAACTGTGTAGAGCAGTATTTCCCAAACTGTATTCACGGAAAATCTGTAAGTGTTCCGTAAAAAGCTATGAAAATTAATGTGTCTCTCATATGATTTAATTAAAATACTGTGAGCAAGTTGAAACTGGAGTCGCTAGTTTATTTTACATAATTACAATTTGATAAAAAATGTTTGTTTTGCCTAATTTATTTATTTATTAATATCTACCTATACTATAAAATAACCAAAGTGTTCTGTAAAAATTTCAGGATTTGTGAAGTGTTCCATCATAGAGTATGACCTTATTTTCTGGCTGATCTTTATTATCCATTTTTTATAACTAACATTTTATTATTTCTAAGTTTCTTCCACATTCTCCAAATAACATTCCATCATATCCATGGACTACAACTTGATTGAGTACCCAGTTTAATTCCTCCATAATATTGTTCTGATTACTGCAATGAGTTATAATCCTGTTTAGAAATGCATCTGATTCTTGACATTTTGTAATGACAAGGATCTGGTTCAGAATTTTTAATGAATATGGACATAAGTGTCTTTCCCATATACTTTTGTCACATAATCATCATCTTTGAGTGAAATTTTAATATTCAAATAGTCTACTTAAAAATTACTATGCCACTATTTCTTTAATTTCAAGCCTAATAATTCAATTGATAAAAAAGCTTTCATATTTTGGTCCATTCCTATATCCTTTCTAATTATCAAAATATCGTCCATAAATCTTTCATATGGTCTCAAATTTATATGCAATTTGGGAAGGATCCTAACTAACAATTCCACTAATACTCCTGCAAGAAGGCTACTAAAAATATCGTCCATAAATCTTTCATATGGTCTCAAATTTATATGCAATTTGGGAAGGATACAATTTGGGAAGGATCCTAACTAACAATTCCCCTAATACTCCTGCAAGAAGGCTCGGATAGGAACACTTTTACATTTGTATAAGCCATTGTTTTACATTTTTAAAAGTAAAGTATGATTTATGTAATATAAGGTGACATATGTCTCTAAGTACTGCTGAATGGTGGGAATCTTCATTCAGTAGGTAAGCAGGTAGGAACCTGTACAATTATAAGTAGGCTGATTCTATCTTAATGTTCCTACTTTGAAATCTTTGCTTCTGCTCTTATCAACTTTCACTGTTTCGTATTTTTAAACTAGCACTTAAATGAGCAACAGTAGATTGTTTTCATAAAAAGCAGAATGTATTTTATTCAAGTAATAGTTTAATCATACATAATTCAATAATAATAACATTGATTAATAATTATTGGTGTACTGAAATGGGTACGGAAGCACTGAAAACATACTGTATTTGAAAAAATATATTTTCTTTCTACTACTCTTTTAGATTTGCTTAAAAAATAGCTATACATTTTCTTTTTTATGAAAACAGTCTATTGTTGCTCATTTAAATTCTATCTTAATAATTTGGATATAATGATTCAAAATCAGACTTCTAGTATTTCATTTGAAAGTGGGCCTACTTTATACAGACAATCTAGAAGTTCTCTTGAATTACTGGACCATTTGAAAATACTTCATACATTCTAAACACCATGATGCTAATTTCTTTTCTAGGATTACAGTGGGCACATTTTATTTTTTTACTATTGGCCTAATTGATATCAGATTTTTATGGAATTTTATAAATCCAAAGAGCCTAGGACACTTAGATGATACATTTTTTTAGGAATTTAGAAACCTTTCTGTATAATAGAATTATATTCAGTTCTTGCAAATCCACGGTTGCAGAGTCAGATGGCAAATAATCCGACTCCACCTTTTAAAAAAAATCTGACTCCAACTCCCTAAAATCTGTAAGGTCTGACTCCGACTCCAAGCAGTTTATAAATCTGGCTCCCACTTCATCCAAAAACCTCCCAACTCCCCAACTCCGCAACCCTGTGCAAATCTTTTCAGTAAATCATCTAAAATTTTGCAATTGGCATTTTTGATGTACAGACAAACCTCTCATCAATGAACTAATAGGGGAAAGAGGTGGTCCGTTAAAGCCAATTGTCCATAGATGGGAAGGGATTATTATATACGGTTAAAAAATACGATAACATTATATTTATTTAGATTGGTTTATTTTTCTGAGCCAGAGAAGCTAGAAAGTTCCTCTGAAGCACTGCTGTGGCTACTACAGGTATTTGTACAGTGCTAGTGCTTGGGTGCTCTGGTCAGCTGTTTGAGAGACAGTTGGGTGGGTTTATGTTTAAAAAATGAATCCAACTTTAATTACTTTCCACAAGTATACTGTTCATGAATTATTAATTCTCTTAATGTCCAAAGGTGTTGATGATAAGATTGAATGAAAGAATTATCTGTTGTATTAATGAATCAGCATGAAGTCATTTAATGAAACTGGAAGTGTTTTTTGCCTGCAGATTTTGTCTGTTGCATCTGAAGCCGTTAATGCAAGGTTTTACTGTAATCTAAAAGGAAATTTTTAAAAGTTTCACTTTTCATTAGTACTAATGATTTAGTTTTATCATCCTTGGCACATCTTATTCTATTCATATTCAACCATTGCACTATCTTCTTAGCTACATTTTATAATTCCACTGCATTTTTATTTTTATTCATTGATTTCTGTAAACTTTTGCAACTAATCATCTAATTTCCTTGCTATTGTCTTCTAACAATTTACTAATAATTTCCTCTCAAGATGATGATTGGGTTACAAGGGTATTTGTGTCCTTAGCAACATCTTCTATAAAGATGGAATTTGGATATTGTTTGATACTGTGACTTAGTTACAACTCTATTAGTTTTCCTCATAATTTTTTATTATATCTTGACCTCAAGTTCCTCCTAAAGTACTCAAATTCATTCCCTACTAAAACATTATTTATGACTGGTGCAAAATATTAACAGAATTATCATTCTCCCTTAATTTATACATCTGTCAGAACAGATCTCTCCTTGCATCAGTAATGACAGCATTTAAATATTTTAACTTCATGTTGTATAAAGTGGTTTTAGATTTCACTGGCAATTTCAGTCTTTAATATAGATATTAGGAAAACTCTATTTACACCTTACCTTCTTTTAGAAAATCCTTTCTTCTAGTATAATCAGCTTCTTTTTTTCTCTCCTCCTGAATCTAGCTGTCTCACTTTATTCACTATAAAGTTTCTTTCTAATACACTGCTTGTTTTAAAAATATTAATCAAAAGCCTTGTATATTATGATATAACAGTTAAATGGGAAGATGTCAGGCTGGTTAAGAACCTGAAGACTCATCAAGAAATAGAAATGTGAAATCACTCCAGATTTTTAAGAACAAACCAAGCACAGTGGAGCCATCAATATACTAAACCAGAATTCAATAAACAAAGCTTGAATATGATGTAACAAAAATTAAGTTGATATTATTATCCTATATTATGGTAATCATAAATAGATTTATAATAATGTTTGTTATTACATATGCATGTAATATTTTATACTTGTAACATTGATTGGAATTTAATTATATTATATTTTGAACATGTTACTATGGTAATGGAATTTTAAACTTGCAGCAGAAATGTATATGCTTTTGAATGTTATACTGACCGAAGAAGGCAAGTTAAAACGAAAAGTGGTTTAAGTAATAAATATTCTAGTTCTTTGAAAAGATAGTTTTTAGAGTGCTTGTGTTATTCTGCTTTAGTGCTATATTTGAATAATATTTTGGATAAAAGAAAGTATATTAAAAAGAAATTTTATGATAAAACCTAAACAATATTCTAATACAATAGTTCTCAAATAAATTTTTCTGTAGTCACTAGAAATTGTTGGTGGCTGCATCTTTCCTTTAATCTGGCAAAAATTATTTTTATAATATGTATAAATTGCTTATTTATATAAAAATATTAAAACTTCAAATATCAGAATTCTTTTAATTATTTTTCAAATTTTTATTAGAAAATTAATTAAAAGAAGGATTTCTGTTAATTTATTCTAAATAGTATATTTTTATAAATGTAATAAATACAAAATTAATATAGTTTTATCTATTTCCTTAAACTTTGACTCCCATTTACATATTAAACTATCTTTTTGTGGCCACACTAAAATCTTCTGATTGCTGCATGCTACCACTGTAGCTATAATGTGTTTTTCTTTTAATTACATAAATATTTTACTAATTTTAATTATTAAATATATCATACTACTTTAAGGATATTTTTATAATGATTTCTGTTAATTTATTCTAAATAGTATATTTTTATAAATGTAATAAATACAAAATTAATATAGTTTTATCTATTTCCTTAAACTTTGACTCCCATTTACATATTAAACTATCTTTTTGTGGCCACACTAAAATCTTCTGATTGCTGCATGCACTGTAGCTACATTTTAAAATACCTGTTCTAACATATAATGCTTCTAATCCCTTAGAGTGAAACATCATAATTCAAAAAATAACAAAACTTTTCGAATTAGAAGCTTCATTTAAGAGAGAGAAAGAAAAAAATGAAAAGATAATTATATCATTCTCTGTTTATCAATAACAAATAGGTGAAAAATTTAAAAATGCCTATGAGGATATAAAATACAAATGAAGTATAAATGGAATATTTTCATCATTATATAAAGACCTTTACTCTTTCATAACAAAAGAAATAAAAATTCCTATAAATATACAAATCTTAAAAGTGTAAATAAAACAAATCAAATGAAAATAAAATAATAAACAACAAAATTTTTTATGAAGCTAATTTCAGGTTTAATTGTTAATCTAAATTTTTAAGTTAAGAGCACAAATAATATTTTTGATAATTCATCATAAAAACGTTTAAACAATTTGACTCATTTCTGATAATTCGTGAATCAATAAACCTATGAAAGCAAAATCATCATAATTTTCACGTTATTTTTTTAAATTATTATGTATATAAAATTTCAAATTAAAGACAACATTAATTTTTTTAATAATTCTAATATTTAGCTAATTATTTCATTGATCTAAAAAAATCAATAACTTAATTAATGACTCCTGCTGTTACTAAATTATTGATTTCAATAACGAAACACATTTTTTTCTCTCAAACATCTCTTTATAAAAAATTATATATAATACATAAATTGTAATTGAATCTAGCAAACAATTCAATAATAACAAATAAATATTAACAATTCCTTATAATAAATTATAATTTTTAGTAAAAATCATAATTAATTATAAGCTAATATAAACAACAATATTTTTGAACAAAGTATCTTGAAAGGACTATGGCAGGAAAATAAAATTATACACAAAAACATAAATAAATTAAGAATCAATCAAAGGAAGAAGCACTTTCAATTTATTTAAAATCATCATCAGCTTCCATTAACAGTAGAATAATAAATTGAATTCCAAAGAATGCATACAATATTTTAAAATTGGTTACTATGGTAATGTATTAATTACAAAGAGTATAACATAATTACAAAAAGTTTCTTGAAAATAATCAATGTAAATTTACAGTCAATAAACAGATCACTACTGAACACTAAAGCAAATTTTCAAAAAAGTGATCAATAAAAGTAAACAGATAGTACTTGTAAATTTATATCATTTATATAATGCATAAAAATAAGATTCAACTTCTATATTATTATTAATTAATATAATAGTTATCAATTGATTTTATTCACTGAAATCTACTGAATGTTTTCATTCATCAATAAAATCATAAATTAAGCATAATAAATTAATAAAATATTTTAAACAAATTAGCATTCACATGAAATGATGATACCATAAAATATATCAACATATATTATGTTGAAATAAGTTTAATCTAAATGTAATCAAGAATATTTTTCTTTATAAAATATGCATATTTAAATAAATAAATGAATAAACAGTACTATTTAGCAGATAAATTGAAAAATTAAGCAAAAAAAAACATGGGAACATTATTAATAATATACAATTTGAAGTAATACTTAATTAACGTAAAAACTGCTAAATACTTATAATACATACAATAGATAAGTTCAGCACTAAACAGCAGTGTAAATAAATACTTTATTCAAGTATTCCGCACTAACGTTTTCGGCCGTGAAGCCATCCTCAGGCGCTATTCAAATTAAATGTTCAAAAAAAGAATACACTGCTGCTATGGTAATAGGTTACAAAAATAATCATATTTTTGTAACCTGACTCCAACTCTACCCAAAAACCTCCGACTCCCCGACTCTGCAACCCTGATGAAAAATGACAGTAATATGGATATAGTTGATATTAACTGTTTTTACATTATCTTATTCAAATTCAAAAAATAATTATTATTAATTGCAGTTTAACTGTAAAAAAATTTCCACTAGGAATTTTCTGGTTTTAGCAGAATGTTTGGTTTACTGATTTTTCTTTTTGTATTATGATGAAAACTTTAACAAATGATAATTCATTTATTATCCGTTAATAATGATCAATCTATATGAAAAATTTCTAATATCTATATGCTCAGGAACTTTACATTTGATACTAGAAATTCCTAATTTCCTAGTAAATCACTGATACAATTACAATATTGTTGCTTTTGATGTGAAAGGTCCTAACCCACAAAATTTCAAAATTTGAGTTATAATCATTGATGGAGTGTAAAAAGTATAAATTTTACATTGGTTAAACATCCTAAGCCATTATTTGCACAAATAATTTACTTGTGCAAGTTTTACACTACATCAATGGTTATAACCCAAATTTTCAAATTTTGTGGGTTAGGACACCCTTCACATCCAAAGTGATGGTATATACATACATATCACAATCGTTATAAAGTTAGATAAAATCATGCCTAACACCAAGAAAATAAATAAATTTTTTCCTAATATTAGGCTTGATTTTATAATATATAGTTAATATCAAGAAATTCTATATTTTATTATAATAGCTTCTTTCTTAGGTTTAAGATTAGTTTCAAATATAAATGAAAAATTTTATAAATAAATCTGAATAATAATGAGATTATACTATTTACTTTGTATATGTGGAAAAATTAGTGATAAAAAATTTCCAACTATAAAACTCATTTATTATTCTCACATCATGATAAGTTCCTGCTATATATTTTCAAACAAATTGATATTCAAATAAGCATTTCAAATACAGTAGGTCCCTAATTTATGCGATTAATTTTTCTAAAAAATTTCTGCATAAATCAAAAACCATATAAGTCCAACAATGCTTAAATTCAATATACACAAATAAGAGCATTAGCAAACAAAATTATCTAATGAAATTTATGAACACACTTTAAGCATGAATAAGTAAATTTAAAGATAAAAGCATTATTTTTACAAAAGAAATAAATTGTTTAATGAATTTTTCATTAGCATTTTATGGAAATTCTACAAAAATAAAGATTTAAGCATTCATGTATCTCTGAAACTATGTAAGTTGGGATCTACTATACACTCAAATGCTTATTTGGATATATTTCAGAAAATGGCTTTTTTGTTATCAATATGGGTGTCATAAAAATTAATAACATTGAATGATTTAATTAACATGTTTAAAAACAGTTAAAAATAATAACAAAATGAAAATAATAAACTATTATTTTTGAATTATTATGGCATATTAGTAGTTAATATCAGAGTTGCAGAATCGGATGGCAAATGATCCAACTCAGATTCCATCTTTTAAAAAAAATCCAACTCTGACTCCTTAAAATTTGTAAAGTCTAACTCCGACTCCGACTCCACCCAAAAACTTCCGACTACCAACTCTGACTGCAACCCTGGTTAATATATTAAAAAATTATATTCACAAAAACTTGTAGCATCTAAACAGTATAGTTTCTAATTCATAAAATTCATATTTAAATAAAAAGATTTAAAATAAAAAATGCAAAAAATTATGTAGCTGTGAATACAATAAATGCAAAAATGATTTAACAAATTTCTTAAAACATATTGGTAACATTTAATGATAAAATTCAAACATCTGATATAATAAATTAATATAAAAAAGAGCACACAATTAATACTAATAAATTACTAATTAATCACTATGAATTTTAAGATTATTCACAAATGAATTTATGAATAATCTTAAAATTTGAATAAGAAAACTGAATATCTACAATATTCAGTTTTCTTATATAAAGATTAAGATTTAAAATAAGGTTCAAATTACAAATGTTTTATAAAGAGTAATATTCCTGAAATCATGGATAATATATGGAAGAATCATAGTATCAAAAGATAGATCATCATTATAATAAATTAAATAACACTAAAAATACTCACTGCATGAATCAATTTACAAAATCATTAAAATTAGTAAAAGGATTAGAACATTAGTTCAAATTATTTCAAATCATTAAAATTATTCTGTTACGGTTTCAAGGGCTAAAATTTGGCTTGATAATTTAGGTTTATTTACAAAAGTACTTTAATGAATTAATATATTAGGGCATTTGAAACAGTATTTTCAAGATTTCATTATCAATCAATAAGATTACTTGATTCAATTTTAAATAATATAGTATATATGTTAATATATTTTAAAAAAATAATTTATTACAAAATATATATATATATAATTTGCCAAATAAAGCAATCATCTCCATAAAAATGTAATTTAATTTTATTTAAAATCAACAAATTTTACAATTATACTTTTAGTTTATACATATATTTAAGAATCTCTTTTTAAATGATATCAAATCATGGATGATTTGTTTTTAAATGTGTTTGCAAAGCAGATAAATAAATGAACTTTTTTGAACAAAGATGACAAGCATGACGATAAGAACCTTCATGAATTTTCTTGTGCCGTGATAAACTAGTTAAACAAGTATAGGTTCTTTCACAAATATCACATCGGTATTTTAATTTAACTATACGATGGCTGTTCATATGTATATTAAGAGCTTGCTGAGTACAAAATAATTTTAGACAAACAGGACATATTGGTGAGGATGATGAGGATATTTTCTTCTGAATTTTTTTTATAGCACCAATTCCTAAAATGAAAATAAATATATTTCAATGATTATAACAAAAAATTTATCTACCTGTATATAAATTTTTAGAAAGTTTATAAAATTCTAAATTGATTTTATAATTATTTTATACAAATTTTTAAAAAGTATAAATCAAAATATAAATTTTTTAATTTATATTTTGATTTATATAACTTTGATATAATTATATAAGTTCACTCTTTTTTTCTTAAGATTTATAAATTTAAAAAATTATTTATATATGGTTAGTAATCTCATTATAAACACTACTTGAAAGACTTTATAATTCAAAAACACACACATTCTTAGCAACAATTTTTGTTTAATTCTACATTTAAACAAAAAGTTTAATAACTATTAATATTTTCAACTAATACATAACTATCCTTATACTAAGGAATAAAAAATTACAAGCTTTAAAATTCAAATATTGACTTTTGGACGTTTGATTTTTAAAAACTTGTATGTAATTCTTTATTGCTATAGTCTAAAGATGGCTATATACTAATCAAGAAAATTAACAGTTGATAAAGTGTTTGTTTAATTCTACTGCTGTTTGTAATGCTAAAAATGTGTTTTTTTGAAGTATGTAGTTACAACAATATACATTAAAGTTACTATTAAAAACTTTTAAGCTTTATTGAAATGTAATAAAATATGCAAAATTATCACCAAATAAAATTGTTTGTTGAAAATTGTCTATACATTAATATATTACATCATAATAATTATAGTGTCAAAAAATACTTTAATGAAAAATTTTCTGATTAATATTAAAAATCACTGAATTAATGAATAGGTCTTATTCTTATCTGAAATCTATAAAAGTTGTTAAGTTAAAATACAAAAAACTGCAGTTCTATTATTTGTAAAGAATGCTTTTTACCTATAATATTTAATTGTAATTTCGTACAATATTTATATTATAACTTTTAGAAATACAAATTTTAAAGTAAAATCTATTATTTAATATTTTGTTACATATTGAATCTAAATTAATATCTATCATAATTTCATAAATAAATAAAACTCAAAAATATTAGATTTAAGCTTTATATTACATACATAATTTTACAGAAAAATTTTTTTAAACATTTTAATAAAAATGTTAAAAGTAAAAGTAAGTAAAATATCAAGCCTCACAAAAATTAAGTATACTTAACTTTTTAAATTGTTAATATTAATTATTATTTAAATATTGTAAGCAAAAATTATTAACATATTAAAATATAACTTAAAACTTTATCCGCCAGGGGAAGTTTGGCTTGTTCATTATTAATTTAGAAATACAAAGATTTATACAGAACCTCCAATGCAAATAAAGAGGATGTTTCAGATGATTATAACAGTAAATGTTTTTATGAATTCAATTATATTAATATTTAACACAATTTTGCCTTTTTATATGCATTTAAACATTGATAGCATTTATTTCAGTATATATTTATATTTAATTAAAAATATGAATATGTATTCATATGAAATGCTATATACAAATTAGGTAATTTTTCAAATATGTAAAAGATATCTATCCAAAAGTTATGTAAATAAAAAAAATTAATCATTCATTTAAAATCTGTTATATGATTGCTTAATAATGACTAATTATAATTAGACATTTTATATTAATTGACAAGTCATATAAATAATTCTGAAAAATAAATAAAAAAAGACGGATCAAAACATTAGAAATCAATTTAAAAATTATTACATATTCTTATATAAATATTTAATTGTCCAAAGCAATTGCTTTCAGAATGGTTTATTTATTAATCATATAACTCGTCATGAAGATTCTAAGATTTAAATAAATATAAATTGATTCTTAATAGTTCAATAATGTCTAAAATAAAACTAATAAAGAATCTCTTAATTTTAGCAAAATGATATTAAGATTATAAACTTTTATATTTACAATTTTCATATTATGACATTATAATTAGAGTAATTGATAAAATTGTATTATTTAAATTTTAATACAGTGATATTACAATATTACCTATACAATTTATTTAAAATTCATAATTTTAATTTTAATGCATGCTCTTAAGATTAGAAATGGATTACAATTATTAATAAAAATTTGATATTTTATAATTTGATTTAGATAATGAAATTATTTCAATTTTATTTTAGCATTTAACATCTATATAAAATTTATAGCATTTTATTTTATTTAATATTACAATATCATCATGCTTATATTAATCTGGGAGGTGAGCAGTACTCAAAAAAGAAGAGAATAAAGGAAGAAAGAATAATCACACATCATTGATCAGACAGTATCACACGATTCAAAAAATTTTCATCCTTCTGGTCAAAACCGTCAAGAATTCTCTCTCTACTGCACTCAAATGCTTTCTATACCTTTTATACAACATTCAAATCTCATTCCCCTACATCAGTATTGAAACCATAGCACACTGACTTTTTCTCATTCCTAGTATATCCTCTCAGGCATACATCTAAAATTTCAATCCAGCAATTGTTTTCTCACAATCTCATCATTAATGCAAAGTTCTCTCTGCAACATACATTCCAAGTAGATAAGCTCATTTATTTGTTCCAGATACACTTTATTAGCTTAATCTCAACCTCATATTCCCCATCCTCTCAGATGAGAATAAATGTAGGAAAGACAAACATTCTTATCTTTCCTACATTTATTCTCATCTTGCTGCTTCTCATGTCCATGATTTAATCACAGACTAAATTCAATCACTTGGAATCACATTTGTCCAGCAATGCTTATGTACTCCACCTTTATAACAGATTACCACCAACTATTTTTTTTAACATTTCAGATGTGATTCTATCCACACCAGAGCTCTTATCACAGTTCAATGTATCAATTGCATTCACAACCTTTTCCACACCAGTTTGTTCAATCATGCTGCTCATATTCATTTGTCATATACAGTTAGTCCTTGACTTACAAAAGTGATGAAATCTATTAATTCTGTGATTGGTCAATGAAATTCAATGGGTTTGAGTCTCTGACTCGATACGATATATAGAAAGCATTCTTTTTTGTATCTGATTCATGTAGTTTTCTGTTCTTTATGTTTATTAAGATAATGTATAGTGTGCTAGTAAACATTAGAAGTAGAGAAATTCATAAATTTTTGACATTTTCAACATATTAAGATAATGTATAGTGTGCTAGTAAACATTAGAAGTAGAGAAATTCATAAATTTTTGGCATTTTCAACATCTGACTGTTTCAATTTATGATGACAGGGTTTGAAACTGAACCATATCTTAAGTCAAGGACTATCTGTATATTCTTTTCTTGTGTCTTTCATCATTTTCCTTCTCTCCCAGATCAATGGAGCAAATTTTCCCTTTTGCCATAAAAAGGTTTGAGCTCAAAAGATATAACAATTTTATAAATTATTTTTCAAAATAAAAGTCTATTTTCATCAAGCTAAAATTGTTAAATATTATCTTGTCTAATATTATTAACTGTTTCCAGAATTTAAGTTAATAGCTTAAAATTTCCTAAAACTTTAAAATTTTGAAACTATTAAATAATCATAAATAACAACAAAAATTTGAATGGTCATTTCCAATAAGAATTTAAAAATCAACAATAAAATTTAATGTGAAAAAGATAGATATCCTCATTAAAATAAATTGTGCTATCAAAATTCAGTTTCAGTCTTACATATTATTAAATCATTTATTAATGTTTTCAATAATTTTTTAAATATGGTCTTGACTGACAAATTTGTTAATAATCTTTTCTTTATTAAAAATTTTTCAGCATGGCTAGACTTTTACAGGCATTAATAAAAAAAGAAGTTATTCAAAATAAAATTAACAATGAGGTTTGTTGCATTAAATAGAGCAATTAAAACTTTTTTTTTTCAATTTCAATTGTATATAAATTTATTTTATGGGACAAATAATAATATTAAAATCTTTTATTTCATAGGAAAGATCATAATTTTTCATTTTTAACAATATTAAAATCTTTTATATTAAAATTAAAAAAATTCTTTTTTTTTTACCATTAACAGATCTATTAATTGCACCAAATTATCTAATTTAAAAGACCATTCAATTAAGCCATAAAAGCATTGGTTTATTATTAAATGCTTCAATGGAATATTTTTAAAATATTGAATTCTTTCTTGGATATTCTATATTTTAAAGATATTCCATTGAAGCATTTAATAATAAACCAATGCTTTTAGATTAGAATGGCAAGAAGTTTTTCAAAAAGATATGAAACAATAAATATTTTTGTGTGTCATATTATTGCAGTTTTGATGTGGGTTTCATTAATACTTCTAACAGAATTAAAAAGATTCTACTTCAATCTATTTTTAATATATCAAGCATATCAAGAGAAACAACATTATTATTATAATTCATCATCAGAAGTTCACAATATTATTCATTTTTTTCTAGTTAAACAATATCTTTCATGAACTACAGATGAAAAGTTCATTAAAGATGTTAGGATTTCTTGGAACAATTCTATCAATTATATCATCTTTTTATTTTATCAGCATGGAAAAAAGCTATCTAGAGTAATATGTATGATGAAATCAAAATATTGTGATATGTTATTCTATTAGAGCCATGATTTCCCATGTGGGTGCCCCAACATGGGGCACACATCCCACAGGAGGCAATTCAAGAATGAGTTATTAAAAGTGAATTTTTTGCATTTCTTATAGTTTTAGGGGCCTCATATAATAGTATATAAATATATATTGTGACACATTTTTAAAATTAAAATAAGAATGTATATGACAGTCAGCTGGTGGCAATGAAGAGGAAGAAAGCCAACTAATAAAGATGTGTGGTGAGAAGAAGGTGGATGGAGATAATCTTTATTCCTTACCTCTCCATTATCACCAGCTGACTGCTGTGTACATTCTGTTTAAGATAAATCTGGTGATTTTATGGTTAGAACAAATCTCATGAGAAATTTCTTTATAATTTTTATCAATAACTATATATTTATTTATAAATAAACCTATAAAATTAAAAAAATAAAAAAGAGAGAAAATTTTGGAAATTTCCTTTATATTCCAAAGAAAAAATCTGACCATAGATTCTTTGTTATGAAAAAATAGAAGTGTATTAAGTAGGAAATGTGAATGACTAAATATATTCCCTGTAGCATTTTTTGCAAGTTATTACCAAATGAAGAACTCATACTTTATTTTATAGTGACAAGAAAGCAATGTACACCTATACCTTGCTTTACGGCCTAGATACGTTCCGGAAAAGTTGGCTATAAAGCAAAAAGCTGTATAACAAATCAATTATTTCAATACAAATTCAATTGGATCTGTTCCAATTTTTTATAAAATAATATAGTTTTTAGTTCATAAAGCATTTTATTCTTTTTATTTCCTATAAAAATGCTTACTTAAAAATAAAAGAACAAAACAAGTAATAATAAATAGAAATTCAAAAAATAAACATATAAATTAAAAAACAAAATAAATCATATGCACATATGTATATAATAAAAAACATAAAATAAAATGTTTAAAAGCTATTTTAATCTGATGACGAACATTAACATGAAGAATCATTAAGCTAAAATATGCTGCCATCATCACTTTCCCCTGTTGTGGATTGACCCAGTTTAAAATATTGGTCCAACAGTATTTTCGTGAGGCAGAATGTAGCAGCGCCGCCTAAAGGGAGAAACTGGAATTCCTGTGGAGCGAGTAAACAGAAGGTCGCTAACAGTACAACATTGTTTTTGCTGTATATCGAAACATTGTGGGCTGTAAAGCGAAAAAAGCCGTTATAGCGAAATGCCGTATAAAGAGCGGCTGTATAGGAAGGTATGAGTATACTTAATTCAAAATGGATTAATTATGAAAAAATATCTTGATTTTTATATGCAGATTGCAGATTTTTATTGCAGATTGCAGATTTTTATATGCAGATTGCTTGACATGCAATGCAGATTCTTTATAGAATCTGCATTGCATGTCATAATTAAAACAATAATAGTTATTCATAGATTGCTTTTTAAATTTTAAATCTAATTTTCATATCACAATTCCAATAAGTATTAAATAAAATCTCTATTTATGGCAGAACAAAATGAAATATTTTTATTTCGGATGAGGATTATTTTTGACAGATTTTTCTGTTATGATCAACTCATAATTTTATCAAACTACAAAAGAATACAACTCAAAAAAATATTAATGATAAGATAAACATTATAGTATTTTTAGCAATTTTAATAAAAAATATTTTTTATGTTAATATTCAGTAACAAAATATGTGATTCACAATTTAGAGTTATGCTGTTATATTATCATAATTTTTTTAATGTTTTGATATAGTTAAAGGAATTATGATTTACAACAAAATATATGAATGACAAATATTGTATATATACAGTAGGTCCTCATTTAACTTAATTTCCCCCACAATGGTCACAGTGGGTGAAATTAGGTTCTTAAAAATTGTGTTGTTAACTGAAACAACAAAATCCATAGATTTAGGGTTATAAGTCAAGGTTAATGACAAATATTGTATATATACAGTAGGTCCTCATTTAACTTAATTTCCCCCACAATAGTCACAGTGGGTGAAATTAGGTTCTTAAAAATTGTGTTGTAAACTGAAACAACAAAATCCATAGATTTAGGGTTATAAGTCAAGATTATGTTCCTAGAGTGTTTTCTTTTAGAGTTACTAGAATGATATCAGTTAGTAGCTTTTATCATCTAGTCATTATTATATTGTTCAATAATGGAATGAAAAGAATGATTTAAGTGTAAATTTTAATTGGAAAATGTTACATAGCAGTTATATCTTAGAATTTATGGGAAAGAAAATTATTTTCTATTAAAAGATATTTTAGAATTCATAGATATTATGTCTATAATTAGTTTTGATTATACCTTACAAGGCCAGACAGCTGTAGAGAAAGGGGATAGACAAGCCAGGTTTAGACCATTAAATAATTTTTCCAAGATGATATTCAATCCCAGGTCTTCTGGTTGAAAAGTTGAAGCATTTCCATGCTTAGAATCAGACTAAATGATCTATTACAATATAGTTTAATACTATGTTCTTAGACAGTATTGTTTATTTGAATTAGTATTAAACAGGTTTTCTGTCTTTTATGAAGGAAATGTAAGAAAATAGGATTTTATTCCATTTTGTTGCCTTAAAAACTTAAGTTTTTTAATTAATTAATTAAGTTTTTGCTTTTGACAATAGAAAAATGACATTAAGTGAGGTGACATTAAATGAGGACCTACTATATATCTGTATATATACATATTAAAAATTAAAAATAATAAAAAAAGTAAAAATAAATGTAGATATTCACAAAGTAAACATAAGACAAACATAATAAGCATCAAATTGTATATTTCTGCACATGCCAGTTCCATGAGATTGGTAGAAATCCCATGGAAATAGATATAATAATAATAATAATAAAAACAACAACAACAACATTAAAAAATTTTTATAAATTCAACTCATCATTGATAATATTTAATAAAATTCCTACTAAGCCTGATATTTTTCATTCTTTAGTTTATTAAAGCTAAATAATATATATATATCTTTTCAGTATGTACTTTGAATTGAAATTGATTCAAAAAATTTTTCTTTTAATATAAATAATACAATAGCAGTATATAAGGACTAGTATTTAGTTTTGTCTTTTATGAATATAAGACAATCATGCACACAAAAAACAAAGCTTTAAACAGGAAAAAATACTTAATTAACAGAAAATAAAGTATTATTTATCCTGTTTAGAGCTGTTTTTTGTGTGCATTTTTGTGAGTATAACAGGATGGCTTTAAAGTTCATAAGACAATCGTATTTTCAAGAAATTTTTCATAAAATTATCATCTTTGCAATTCTGTGATTACAATAAATGTTTCTGATAAAAACAAGAATTTTATTTCCTTTTCCTTTTGTAATTAATTTTGTCTGTTTTAAATAGCATCATGAATAAATGATATGTTTCAATTGTTTGTGTTAGAAATTTAAGTGTGAATTTAAAAAAATGATTTAATATAAATACATTTCCCAAAACATCAGCTTATAATGCTTTTTAAAAATAATTATTGTATATTTGGGTGTGTACATAGATGCTCAAATATGTTGAAAAATATTGCAGGTTTCAAGAAATTTCTTATGATTATTCTTTTTATTAGTATTACATTTATAAATTCTTATAATTCTTCTGCACTAAAACTGTTGAATTTCTTCATATATAAATCAAATTATAATGTTTCCTATGAACCATTATTATTTTGTGAACAATGCTTTGAGGTTACTTTCCAGAAATTTGTTGCAGACCTATGTGCTGTACCTGTAAAATAAAGCTATTTAAGTTATTCTAACTATTGCAGCAAACCACATTGTTGATTCTAGAATACTTCAGTTTTATTAAAGCTTTAATATTATATCATGCAAAATACAAATAAAAATTTATTATTTAGAAGATTTCTTAAAATATACATACCTCTTAATAATGTTTTTTGTTTTTTTCAGTTCTAAGTTAAAGAAGGATAATGTGAAAAATTGTTTTTTAATTTCAGTAGTAAAATATTTTATTATTTTTTAAATAAAAATTCATCCTTCTTCAGTTTCTGTGCATCTTTTGAATCCAATCAATTTCTTGGACAGTTTCAATTTCATCTTATTTAAAATCTAAGATAATTTAAATAAAATTAACAAAATAAAATATTAAAATTAATTACTGATATTATATATGTTACAGAATAAAAACACATCCAATTTTTTTATTTCTGATTTATATTTTAATATTTTGATTGATATTTCAATCTTCTTTTGAAAATCATATTTTTCATGAAATTTAAAATGAAAGGAACTTACTTTTAATTTTTATGAAAAACAAATGTTTAAATCAAATTTTTTGTTTATGCATAAAATTTTTTCCAGAATTAATAATGTAATCATTATATAAAAAATATTTAATGAATATTAACAAATTTATTTATCAATTTTTTTTGAATTTATAAATAAAAAGTTTCTGATGAATTTAAAAATTGATTTATCAAATATTTATTTTTTTCAATACTGGAAAAAAAAATTTTAATAAGTTTTGTCAAATTCTCAAGAGATTAGTATATTGGAAACATTATTAATTGAAAATCTTGCATCAGACTTATAATAATTATCACATTAATATACAAGCATATCTAGTTATTGCAGTGATTACATTCCAGACCACCAGTTTAAAGCAAATCATAGTCTTTTTTTATTTGCTAATACATATAAAAACCTAAAAATATACTTACACTATTATTCATTAAGTGCACAATAGTTTAGGCTTAAAATATTCAGTCAGATAGTGCATTTTAAAGCATTTGCATATCACTTTGGAGAATCCAGGTTTAATTTTCTGAGTCTCATACTTTCAGTTTTTCAATATGGCTCCAGGTTTGGCTTGTCTATGTGTTAATTTATGTTTTATATAACTATTCTAAATATTATTTTGAAAATAATTTTAATTTTTATTTATAAAAATATAAATAAAAACATGGAATATAACAGAATAACTGTATTAGCAAAATGGTGAAAAGTAAGGCACTATAAAGTGAGGCATGCCTGTATTTGTATATTATATATTTTTTTTTTGCTAAATGTAAACAAAAAAGTGAGCATATTTGGATGCGATGAAATTCATTATTTTAAAAATACTGTGCGCTTGTCATTTTTGGTACTTTAAAAGTCCATGACAAAAATAAGCAGTCATCATCATACACTTCAATTATAGAACAATTCCCTCTATAAATTACTATTCTTAAGTGAAAACAATGAAAACAAGAAAAAATTTAAATTTGTCTATATTGTCTGTCATTATCTTTAACTGGAGTATAGGTTTCGAAATATTTAAAAATTTACGAAAGAACAATTCTATTAACACGAGAACTTAATAAATAAATTATAGGTCATTACGTGAATTTAGAAATTTATATTAATTTATCTTTGTATATTATGATAATGCCAGATGCTTTATCATATTATACCAAGATAAATGGAAAGGAATTATATCACATCAGCACCATATTAATATTTTCATAACTGGATCATGGTGTGTCGGTTTACATACAGAATAAGTGTCTAGGGCCCGCCATTCACGCATTTTTAATACATGTTTATATAATTTATGACTCACTTCAAAAACTATGTTCCGTTGTTTCGATCACGTTATAATATCCAATTAAATTTATTATATTTTATTTTTAATATATAAAATAATTGTAGAGCATAAAAATTTTTAATCGATGGCGAGCAGTGGAATTAAATGAAAAATTACCGATGGATATGAATAATACAAACAAAATTTTGTTAGATTCCATTAGATTTAGTTTAAAAATATTTCGTAAAAATTAAACAGCAGGAAAATATAAACAAAACAATCGGGAAAATTTTTCAAATTTTATTAATATGATGAATAGCCATTATTGTTATAATGAAAATGATTAGAACAGTAAAATTTGTAAAAAATGATATATAATATTGAATTATAGCATTATTAATTTAAATACGGTATTAAGATGGATTTAAAATCTTATTTTTCTCTCTATTTTGGAAAAAAGAAAATGATTTAATAAAATCAATTAAATAACAAATATTAAAGTGATTCTATTTTATGTTTTAACAATTTAAAAATAAATTTATTCAAAATTAATAATTTTTTTATCTAACAATAACAGCAATAAATGTCATTATATTCGATATTCATAATAATTCTTCATTTTTATATTGTACTGAATATTAAAATGGCAAGAAATTCTTATGAAAATAATGTTAGGCTATAGTATTTAAATTTTTGAAATTTTGCATTAATATTCATTGTAAGGCAATTTGTTCTTCTAGTTATTGTGAGCAAACTATATAAATTTAAGGATCAAACAAAATATTGTTGAGATTTTTTTAATTTTGTAAAATAGTTCATTTTTTAAAGCAATGAAAAACTTTTTATTTAAAGAAAATATTTTCAAAAGAACGCAATATGTATTGTTCTCTTAAAGAATAAATTTAATTAATCCGCCAGATGAATTTTATTTTGATTTTTGCAATTTCTCAATTGTCCTCATTATTCAAATAAAAAATTTAAGGATATAATAACTAAAGGATTTAATGGATATCATTATTCAATCTATAGTCTGTCTATCAGTGTGTTGTATTATTATATTAGAAATCTAATTTTATTCTTTATTTTTATAATTGTTCATTAGACCATTAATATGATTGGAAAATGAAAAATTGTTGAATAAAATAACCATGCACTTAACGGAAAGTTTCTGGCCAAAAAGAAGAAAATGATATAATAATATGATAATGGAGAAGAAATGATAAAAGTTTGACGTTGTTCTGATGTGAATCAAAAATATCTCCTTATATACAATTCATTTTATATAAATCTCTATACACATTCGGTAAAATATTTAATCTTATATTATTATAAATAAATAAATGCATTTAACCTAAATAAAGTGAAAACATAAAACTATATTTAAATATTGTGGTTATATACGACTTCAGTTCAAATATGGGAAAAAAGGCTTCTGGTTTCAGTTTACTGCCTTTTTACAGAAAACGCCCCATAAAATGGAAAACATATTTGATCACCTTGCTGTAGAGCTGATAACACATCTCTGTTCTGTTTTGGAAAATATTTTAAAATTAATTTGAATCTAAAAATTATGATTAAAAAAATTTTTATATGGAAAAAACTACATCATGTAAGAAAAAATAAATTACGTTGAAAAATAATTTATTTGCCAAGCTATCTTTCGCAAAATTTTCAAATTCTATTTTTATCTTATGTTTGTTGAAGATTTCATATTTTCAAAATAAACAGAATTAAAATAAAGGTAGTAAATACGAACTACTTTATTATTAATAACTAATATAATAATTAAATGTATTCTAAAAGATATTTTCATAACCTTTTTTTATTGATTTTACTTCTAATTATGATCATTTTTATTAAATATGACAGCTATTAATGATATATAAGATTATTTTCTGATCAAAAGAAAGTAATCATCTTTATATTTTTCATCATTCGTCGAATGTCATAAGGTATTTTATTGAGTTGAAAGACTGGATTGAAAAAACGAAAATTTAATTATTAATTTTTAAATGAATTAAATTTAATTTCATTAATTAAAATATCCTATCAAAAATTAATCAAATAAAGAAAATTAATAGAAAATGCAAGTATGGGGTGAAATTTCTAACTTTAAATAATACATAATCTATACATACATTTATTTACAACATTTTTAAATTAAAGGAATTGGATAAACATATTGTGTATTATTTTTTAAACTGCCATTAAAAATACTTTTTTAAATTTATGTTTTATTAATTAAAGAGAGAAACTGTTTATAAAGCGAGTACAAATTATAAATTAGCAAATACAACCACAAAATATAGCATATAAAAGTTATATGGTTAAAATCTTTTTTAAGTTTTCTTGTAACGACAAAGAGTATAAATTTTCGGCATTAATGATACTTTTATGAACACTAAAATTTATTTTATTTTAGCACGAGAAAATATAGGTTTAATGTCTTCTCATAAAACGCCAAGGAGAAATAATAAAAATTGTAAGAGTATAATATTCCTTATATAAAAATGTAGACCAATTTATTAAAAGAAATCTTTTAATTTATTATTATTTTTCGACTTAAGAATAATTATTTTTATTTTTGTACTTTTAATATTACAAATTTTTTGTTGTTTAGAAAATATTTAATGATCAATTAATTGAAAATATAAGTATTTTAAATAATTTAAAAAACTGTTTACTAACACGATTAAATAATCTATTAAATCTGGTATAAAAAGCATTTATTTTTTATTGTTTCTGAATTTCATTCGTATTTAAAATTAAAAATCTCAAAATTTTTCTTTTTTTTAAATAAATTCTCTACAGAATTATTATATTTGAAAATAATCCGAAAAAACAAGAAAATAAGAGATTATTTACTATGTATGGACGATGTTTAAAATATATTAGTTTTTATTTTTCATTTCTGAAATCAACAAACATTATTCTTCCAAAATATTCCATCAATTAATTTTAATTTCCAAAAGAAAAAAAAAATAAACACTTAAAAGGATTTTACCTATAAACCTGGCATGCATGGGAGGACCGAGTCACCTGTACTAATCGTCAGGTGAATCACCTGATATAAAGAACTTAGCCGAGGGATAGTTCGTAACTGCTTCGGGACAGACAAACAAACGCAAAATAACTGTGGTTAGAGAAGGACCGGATTCCTTAGTAACCCTATCTATTTCGCATTTGTAACGTGTATACAATAATGCCATACGCAAACAATGCGTACCGACTACAGATAAATCGCATTAAATGCGTAAAAAAACTATAAACGTGACGATTATTAAGTGTAATAGTTCAAAAATATTATTCTTAAACCATCGATTGTTTTCGGGATGTAGACGAATACAAACAGTAAACATATAATGCTATTGCTATCAGGAATGTTCCCGGTAGAATGTAAACAAAGATTTTTAAAACAATACTCCAAGAAAGCATTAGAATATATTTTTTACTTTTATTGCAAATAAAATTATAATTAATATAACTTGCCAACCTAAACCTGCAGTCTAAAAGGAGAGAGAAAAAATTCTTGAACACAGCAAAACGTTGAACAATGGTTAAAAGAAGTAGGAAACCATGCTTGATTAAAATATTGTCATAATGATTACTGGAAATAAGTATGTGATCATCATTTACCAGCAACCCCTTTACGTGAAATTAAGTTTTTTGATGAGAATCATTCTTGATTGATAAAAGAAAAATTCAAAATATAAAAAACTTTGAACTTAAATTTTTAATATATTTTTGTATTAAATAATTTACATTCGATGATTTTTTTTTTATGTAAATATAATACTGTATTTATAAAGAAAATCTGTTTATTTTGACGCAAAATCAGATAACAGGAGTATGTTTAGCTTATTAATTGCTATTAAAACTATTATGCAATATACGATAAAAAGTTAATAATTCCTAAATAAATTGATTAACCTTACATAAAATTTAAAAAAAAATCAATATATTAATTTATGCAAATGTGCTAATTCTAAATTTTAAATTAATTGTTGCGTAGAACGGGTCAATGCTAAAATTCTTAACAAAAAAAGCGAAATTATTTCTCTTAGTAAAAGTAATTTTGGAACAACCATTTTTCCCTTTTTTAATTATCCACAATTGTAATATTAATTATCACTAATGAACCATTATTCAGATAGTAAAAGATAACAGTTTTATCATTTTTCTATTAACAATTTAATCGTAACAACTTAATGCATGATTTTTTAATTAATTATATTTAATTAAATGCGTATTTAAAAATTATTTTACCAATATTATGCTTTCGTTTCATATAAAATTCAATATAAAAATAGTTATTAGTGTTGTGAACATATATATGTAGAATATAAAAAACATTTACTTCTAGGAATTAGAATTTTATAAATATTATTTAAAAATTTTAATAATATGACATTTCAAGGTGATAGGGCCTACATATATAATAGGTTATTAGGATCTGAATTAAAAAAAGCAAATGAATTTTGATAGTGCTATCACGAAACTAACTGTTATCATTCTCTTCCAATTCTTAGATTTAGCAAACGACATAAAAACCGAACCGGCCGAAATCATTAAAGAGCATTAAGATAATAGAAAATAAACTATATTTAGCCACACCTATGGAGAATTACATACCATCGGTCCTTCGGTATAGAAGAATGAATTTCCAAAAGAAAAAAAAAATAAACACTTAAAAGGATTTTACCTATAAACCTGGCATGCATGGGAGGACCGAGTCACCTGTACTAATCGTCAGGTGAATCACCTGATATAAAGAACTTAGCCGAGGGATAGTTCGTAACTGCTTCGGGACAGACAAACAAACGCAAAATAACTGTGGTTAGAGAAGGACCGGATTCCTTAGTAACCCTATCTATTTCGCATTTGTAACGTGTATACAGTAATGCCATACGCAAACAATGCGTACCGACTACAGATAAATCGCATTAAATGCGTAAAAAAACTATAAACGTGACGATTATTAAGTGTAATAGTTCAAAAATATTATTCTTAAACCATCGATTGTTTTCGGGATGTAGACGAATACAAACAGTAAACATATAATGCTATTGCTATCAGGAATGTTCCCGGTAGAATGTAAACAAAGATTTTTAAAACAATACTCCAAGAAAGCATTAGAATATATTTTTTACTTTTATTGCAAATAAAATTATAATTAATATAACTTGCCAACCTAAACCTGCAGTCTAAAAGGAGAGAGAAAAAATTCTTGAACACAGCAAAACGTTGAACAATGGTTAAAAGAAGTAGGAAACCATGCTTGATTAAAATATTGTCATAATGATTACTGGAAATAAGTATGTGATCATCATTTACCAGCAACCCCTTTACGTGAAATTAAGTTTTTTGATGAGAATCATTCTTGATTGATAAAAGAAAAATTCAAAATATAAAAAACTTTGAACTTAAATTTTTAATATATTTTTTGTATTAAATAATTTACATTCGATGATTTTTTTTATGTAAATATAATATTTATAAAGAAAATCTGTTTATTTTGACGCAAAATCAGATAACAGGAGTATGTTTAGCTTATTAATTGCTATTAAAACTATTATGCAATATACGATAAAAAGTTAATAATTCCTAAAGTTTTAATATTTGGAATTTATATCAAAAAACGCATATTCAATAAGTAAGCTGAACGTTGTGATTATTGTACATGAGAATATCAACATTTATTATAAATATTTTAATAATTAAACTGTCTGCAATTTTTCTAGTGAAATCATGGATTTTGAAGTCATTTTTACTGCATAATGAAATCTAATTTTTCTATTATAATTAAATTTACTCATAATAATTGTTTTTACTCAGTGTGATATAAACGAAAAACAAATTAAACAGAATAAATTGAAACAATTCGCTTTTACGGTACAATAACTTGCCTTTAATCCTATGTACATCTATTAAATCAGCATAGCTGGCATTATATATGAAAACTTAACGAAATTATAGATATTAGCAAAATATAAACAAACAAAAATTACAGATAATTTTTATTAAAGTTCGTTCTATTTATAAATAAATTTACTTGGGTATAAAGTAATTTTCGCTTTATATTAAGCATTTAGACGTAAGCTTCCATTATAAATTATATTATAGACCTACCGTTAATTATGGGTCAATCCAATTTTTTTTTATATATCAAGTAAATTAGAAAACCAATATTTCAAGTACTTACCAACTTCTTTCACAGAAAGTTATGAAAATTATACGATCCTACAATACAATTTAAACGAAGATAATTATCTAATTTAAATTGATGCCTTATTATTGTGAATTTCCAAAAATTTTAAATATTTTATTTTGTTTAATAGCAATCTTAACATTCTTTTATTCGATTAATATTTTTGATACAAATAATTTTACAAAAAATAAAATTAATCACGATAATGGAGATGATACTTTGAGTAGACAAGTCGCCAATTAATAAATTTCCATCGATTTATTCGATTTAAAATTTTTACACGTATCGAAAATTTAGATTTAATAATGAATATGCGGAAATAATTAAATCTATCAAAATGTAATTATAAATAAAATTGGTTATCATTACTTTTAATTTTTAAATTATTACTACTATTTTATAATTTACATTCATATAGAATATATAAAAATTGAAGATTTATATTTCGACCCGTTTATTATCGGGTACATTAAATAGATTGAATATTTGTAAATAAGCAAACCGACAATAAAATTCCGAGATGTTTTTGCGTGGGATAAATATTTCTGTAGGATAACTCGAAAGTATTCGAGAGCACAGTCGATTGTAAAATAGGTAAGAGAATAAAGTTTGAACTTCGAATATTGTAACTGCTGTTATAATCTAAATTTGATCGTCATCTGTTTTATACACTAAATTACGAACAATCACACCGATTGCAGTAGATAAATTAATCGAATTGTTTACTATAATCGAAATTATTCGACTGATCATAAATGGAACTACTATGGCATTATCTTATATTTAATACTTGTATTTATAAAATAATGATAAATTATAAAAACGTGCGCTAAATAGAATATAACGGAATCTTTGTAATATTATATTTAGCTATCGACTCGTCTTGGTTGGTAACAAGAAGCAGGAATTAACTTAAAACAGATTTAATAATGATCCATTGAGATAAGTTGAACGACGAGTGAATAGCACTAGTTACAAATTACGCGAGTTCATGTCTCTAGGTTCTGATCTCTTACCTCTGCCTGGCCAACAACTCCTGTTTAATGCTCCCGCCAGGCCTAATGAAGTGGTAAACCATCTTAGGACGGCCCGGTGCCGGCATCTTGTCCTTCAACAAGTGGACGGGAGTGGTCGAGACTCCATCTTGGATGGAGACCACACTCTTGTCTTTTATCAGATACGACACATTACAAAATAGCTAGAACGACAGACCAGTACAATAATTATCTCGGACCTAATGTTCGGCTGGCAACTACCTCCACACGTACACACACAAACACACACCAGCTCCACCGCGAAAACTTTAGACCCTAACGCACCACGTCACGCTATTGGTTATAGTGGCACACCTGACCGGTAATACCCGCAGGTGGTTGAGTCAAATGGAATCGAGGCGAGCGCCAAATTTACATTGTGTGACGTATGAATTGATAATTCCCACTCGATAATAATCGATTATAAATACCACAACAATCGGTGGCTGCTAAAAAGTTTAAAATACGGGAGAAGGTTTGAAAATTAACGTCGGATTCGTTATAGGAAATTCCATGAAAAATTTCTTTTTTTAAACCGCTTTCAAAAGGTTGATTGATTTCTTTTCTTGTTTTAAATCGGTAGACTGGTTTCTAGTTTTATTACTTTCCTCTTAAATGAATCATTTTCTTGATAATATACTTTTAAAAATTTATTTGTATTGCTTAATGTTAATAGAAAAGATGAGTACGTCAAATACAGTAGTTAAAAATAATTCCGACCTTTGGAATAAAATCGTGTAATCGATTCGATTTACCAATGATTCTAAATCTAAAAGTGATTTCTGTAAAAAATAAAAATAAAATGCTAAATCATTACGTACGATTTTCTGATAGGAAATAATATAAAAAATTTCTTTTCTGACACACAAATGCAAAAAAAATAAATAATACACCCACACCAAGCATAATTGTACTTTTTTTTATTAGCTAAAGATCATTGCTCGCATTTTAAATAATATGTAATAATATAATGATAAGGATTTAAATTTATTTTTCATAAAAAATAATTGGGCCTATCCTTAAGTTATAAAATATAGCAAAACTGGCTGCTAGATAGCATTATAATTTTTGGCCTTTACAACATGGCTTACGATTAATCTCCGTCGAAAAAATCTTATTGAATCCGCCATGGTAAGCAAAAAAAAAAATAAAAAATAAAAATCGAAACTATGTCTAAGAAACAATTCCTGATATTCTTATCAATACTGATAATGTCGTCGATAAGAACATCACGCATTGAACCGGATTTCATAAATCTTCCATAACATGGTCATTGTAGTGTATTTTTGCATCTAGAATCCTCGTCATCAATAAATGTTTGCCATGCGCTCAATTCTTGTAATATAAACCCATGCTTATATTCAAAACAATAAAGAAAAATTTTATTATTTAATTGCATTTTTCTTTGTAGACCTTTTTGTTTATAAATCGCATTAGTTATATTTTTTTCCTTCTAAAAACTGAGAAATAATATAAAATTCTGTTTCTATAATATAGCAAATTAAAACTAAATTCCTTTTAATAATTAGGACGAATTTAGTTTTCGTTTTTTCGTCAAATAATTTTTTTCTATTATTACATAAAATTTTAAATGATATAAAACAAAATAAAAATAATGCAAATGGCAACCAAAACCCGTAAAAAAAATATATAATTTAATATTACACACGAATAAACAATAAATCATTAAGTAAAAGTTAGAATAAATCGTGAAACCACTTCTTTTATCTACATTTCGTGCATCAAAAAATGATGTTTCTAACATTATACAATTGCCAGTTGGTGTAATTTTTTTATATCTTAAGTATGCTTTCATTTTTCCCTTGTCAGATAAACTGGGTCACAACAAAGTTAGATCAGTTGGAGTTGGTGTTGGGCTTTTAATATAGGCGTTAGAGAATCGTCAAGACACAACTAAAGCTATACTGTACGTGCCATCGATGATAATAGTAAGATCCTTCAGAATTTTTACGATTAAGTTATCTTCGAACTTATAATCGAAATGTAATAGCCAAAATATAAAATATATCTTGCTTTTTTATGCTGGTAATAAAATTACAGCATAATATTTATTCTGATCGATGCGCGCCTTGTTTTTATATGGGATTATACCTAACTAATCTTCCCAATGCAGTATAGTTCCCAAAATTAAGAAAATTTCTTTATTCCCACCTAATGAACTGTTTATAACTGTGAAACTAGTTACAACTAATACAGACTTAACTGAATAAAAAAATAATGATTTCACTATTTCAAAAAACTTGCGAAAAAATATGATAAAAGTTAGGCAAATCATTCCATAAATACAATTAATTGGTGAGGAAGTCTTTTATAATATAACTTTATATTTTATATTTAAACTGCAGGCACAACGTCATATAATTATCATCTCAAAACTTTGCTAATGCAGTATATACAAACATTAAAAATATATTGAATCGAAAAAATTATTAATGATGCAATTAAGTGCACGAAATAATAAAAATAAATTATAAATCTGGCCTTATTAAATAGAAAAATGAAATAGTTTGATTACACATCATAAACAAAAGAATGTGCAATGACGAATATTTGAAGTGAAAACATAAGAAATAAAATCAAATATCATAAAAAACAATTAAAGCATTAAAGTTTGATGACAAAAGGAATTTATTGTGTTGGTTCAAAAAAGAACTACAAAATTATGAAAAAATAATTAATGGTTTTAGAAATATCTTACTTCATATTTTTGTTAAAACGTAATTAATGATTTTAATGATATTTGGGTTTGGGATCCTGAGAATAAATGCAAATGGCAACAGTGCGGATATGTGTGAATTCACGCGTGATAATAATAATACTAATCACAGACTTCAATAAACTACAAAAATTCATTAATTAAATTTAAATAAAAAAATATCAAGTTTTTGAATTGAAATATTTTATATAACGTAAAATTTTATTTTTTTCTTACTACCTTACCACATAATTATAATATTTTAGCCCATCGAAACTTAATTAAAATTTTATTTACTGAAAGTTAGTTAATTTGAAATAAAAATATTAAAAACATAAAACATTTTTCTACCAAAAAAAAACTTTGATCAAAAACTAAAATTATAAATTTTATATTCGCTCTTTCCAAATATGATTAAAAATCTTTTTGTGTAATATTTTGTAATTAAAATGTTAACTAAAATTAAATAGGAATGATTACAATCATTAAAATGATTATTTTAACGATTACAATAAACTGAATTTTTTATTTACTGTACATAAAATGTTCGATATCATTATTTGATTTTAATATATTGATGAAATTCGAGATTCGTCTTTAATAATTAATGTGTTCTTGTTATTAATATTGCATTTTCGTCTATAGAATCGTGTTCAAACAATCAAAATGGAAAAATTGAACTCTAATCAATTCTATTGTTTGTCAAACTTCATTTCAATACATTTTAATTGAAAAAGATTTTTCATTTTCTTTCTCCTCTACTTTCGATTGGAAAACGCCGAGGTTATCGTCATTTATATATAAATTTTAATATTATCTTTACAAATTCTTAACAGAGATTCATAAGGCAGAAACTAAACAAGGATGAAAACAGTATTTTCCATATGGGGAATATTCTTAAAACCAATAATAAAATTCTACCGATCTATTATCCATTTAAAATATTAAAAAAAAACAATACATTGAAAATAATGATACATTTAGAATAAATTTTGTTTATATTTCTCTTTAAGCTATCTGGATATTAATATATGTATATCATAAATATGTTGCATATCTAAGATTCAAATTTTGAATGTATGGAAAAGCAATCAAAATAAATTCGAATGACGGCAGTAGAACTCAATATTTAAAATAAATTCTCGTAATTACAAGAAAATTAACCTAAAATTTTTCATTTTCTCATTTCTTATTATTTCGAAATCCATTATCAAAGCAACTTTTTAAAAAATTTTTGAACCATTATCGAACAAGTATAATAATTAGAATCAGTTTCGTTCCTTAAGGCTGATTAGTCGTCATTAGTTTTTCAACATCCGGAAATATGTTCAATAGAACGATAACAGTAGATCTACTTAATGAATTTTGTGTAATACTTCACTGTTTTAAAATTATAAAATATTTTTCTCTATATAAAATTACAATTACGTTATAAATTGCATTCCAAAAATTTTTCTCCCCTGATTGGATTATAAAAGTGTTAGAAGGGAGATAACTTTAAAAATAAATCGGAAAATGTTAATTTTACTTGAAAAACATACTTTTCCCATAAAGCTGAAGATAGATTATTATACCTGTTTTTATATAGTTTAGCTACATTAACTTGTTTTTGTGACATTTAATGCTTCCTATCAATACAAAATCAAATTTTTGTGTAAAACTTGTTTTCTCAAATTATACTTGACTGCATAGGCTTATGTACATTTTGGATAAAAAAATTTATAAAACTATTAATGAATTATTATAGTTAACAGAAATTTCATTAAGCGCTATTCAAACGTAGCTACTACTACTTGTATATACGCTTGACTGTATTGAATCGAAGAAACTGAGATGATGGAATTTAATTGTACGCATTCAGTAATTATTTATTATTTCTTTAATCTTCCTTTGTCTTTAATAATCGAATATTATTAATTCAGTATTTAAAGCTAATATTTCTCTTACTGTTCTTATAAAACCTGAAATAACGTGTTTTCTATAATTTGCTCTTCTTTTTTTTATGAAACTTGAATAAGTCGAAGCATGTTAGGCAGATTCACCTTAGACATCGATCTAATTAATGAGATAACTATTCTCGGAACAGGAAATATTACTTGATTAGCCCATTTGGATTAGATGTTTCAAAAGTAATTAAGTAATCGAGATTTAAAATTAAGAATCATCTTTCAAAGAAATTGGAAGAAAACGATACTGATGAACTCTGACAACAATTTTATTCTGATGAACTCGTGCTTATAGAAAATATTAGTTTCGAAACTTTTGATCAGAGAACAGGAAGACATTAATACTTTGAGCATTAATACTAAAGCCTATAATTTAGTCTACAGTTTGTGTTGTTTATGTAGACTACAATGATATGCACTTATGTGACGAGTTAAAATAAACATAATTGAGGTTCTAGATACTATTTAGGTTTTATAATTATGCAATTTTTAAAAGTTAAATAAAAGCATAAACGTTACTAATAATTTATTTAACAACATAGCAATTACATTCGCAGTCACGAAAAAAATAAAAGTCATTAAACAATGAGATTATTTTTCTTTATCCCATAATTTCCTTATCCTTACTTATTAACCTTAAGTTCAATCTTAAATCAAATAATTATGGCTTTATTTATCACTCAGATGACAAATTTCTGTTTCTTAATTTCAGAGATACACAATTAGTCCATTAATTTTATCTGAAATGTACTTATAAACCTAATTAGTCAATTGTAAAACAAATTAAATGAAGTCATAAAAGTTAGCATCAATTATTTAGGATGCAGCAAATCACTATATTATAAGTTAGAATTTAATTATAATGAGTCATTTAATTGGCATTATTCACTTTAGTAAAATGACAGCTTAATTGGAATTTGCTAGAATTCACTGAATAAATTCTAAATAAGTAACCATTTCTTTTTTTGAATTTTTTCAGTCTTTTACAAAAAATAAATGACAACATGTATTCACTTTGTCCATCTATCCATTCACAAGATATCTCCAAAATTAAACATAATAAAGCATTCAAATTTTAGGGATCATTCTTTGTTATCCAAGATACATATTTATAAATTTTGAAGGTTTCTCGTTATAAAATTGAAGCCATTCGAAATAAGACTGATGATTGTTTGAAACATTAAAACGTCAATCTCTCTCAAATTATTTGTCGTATGTGGATGGCATTAAAGTTAACTAAAAGGATTTTAAGTATATTTTATAACAGTAGCATTGTGCAATTACTTTTGCCTCTGATGTGTGTGTCAGGCTGTTCATAAAATATTTCAAGAACAAAGTCGTCTAAAGCATCATAAAATGTTTTAGACGATATACTTTTTTCATCTAAGCTATCCTGGCTATATAATTACTAATTTTGAAGTCTCCTACATGACAGTGGATATAGACAATTTAAAAAATTTTGTGCCTGAAACTATTTGTCTCACACAAAAGGTATTATACAAATGAAAGGTTGTTTTGTAAAAAATAATTCACGTTATTTTCTATCTGTAAAAGCGTTATCTAAATTTTTTAATGTTATATGCAATAAAAACTTTTTATGCAACTCTAACAAATATTAATTATTTGTACACTACGTATAATTACGATTTGCGATATAATAGTCAAAATGACGGTACTTATATACAAATAATAAAATTTTACTTGTTTTAGTAAGAGTAATAATATCCTATTCATCGTTTATATAATAATTTATTTTAATGATTATATAAAGGGAAATACAGAAGATATGGAAAAATTTCTTCTACAAAATTCAGACTCATCTTACTTAAGATGGAAACGAAGAATGACGATGATTATATAAAATTAAAACTTTTTTCATTTATTGCAACTTTCAAATGATTTTTAATTTAAGTTCTAATTAAAATATATTATTTCAGATTTACTCTCTAAGCTCTACTCATATCAAATTGATAACAACTAATTTTGTCTTTTCGTTTGGGAGATGAGGGAAAAAAGGCTATTTGATATAAATTTATTAAAATGGTAATTACTCATTAAAAATAATTTTTCTCTTTATTCTAATTTTATTTCTTTTTAGTCAAGATATATATATATATCTTAAGATTCAATTCCTTTAACTTAGTTAAAAACCTAATATAATGATTAAAAGAGAAAACTGATACAATATAACCTTTCTAAGATAATGTTTAGCAAACAATATCGGTCTAACTAAATTAAAGAATTTTTAATTTCGAATTATTTATACCTGTATTTGCAAAGTTTTACCGTTCACAAGACTCAGCACATTAATTAAGGGATTAAAATATATGGCTCTATAATCATGTATACTTCATAATATTTATTTTGAATGTCATAAAATTCTATCAGACACTTCAGAAATTTGAATAGGTTGATAATTAATTTTATTTTAAAGTCGGCATTGATTTTTATGAATTTTTATGAAAATTTTGAACGATTGCCATTTTTAAATGTTTGAAGTTGTTTTAAATATTTGTTCAATCTAAAGGATCAATTGATGTGTCATCAAGATCATGTTCAGATTTCACTTGTCATACTAAATTCCATAAAAGTCCAATAATTAATTCAATCTGTTTCAGAAGTTTCAATATTTGTTATCTTTAAATGTTGAATATATAGAGTTAAGTGATCCAGGTTATCTTTAATTTCAGAAAATCATTACCAAATTTCATGAAAATTTATTATTTCAAAAATTATTAGTGGAGACAAAGACCGACAACATAATAATTTTATAAGCATTGATTTCTTTCATAAAGTATCTAAAAAATTGAATAATAAGAAAATGAAAAGGAAGTTGATTATTTTATCTTTTTTTATGTATTAAGTCAGTCAATTTGGGAATAAAGAGTCTCTTCCACCTTTCGATGCTAACTGATCAAAGAAGTGGAATAAGCTACATCCCGATTAGGCATAATTTTTCTTATTAAAAGATGCCAAAACTTATAAATTTTATCTTAATAACGACGATTATAATAATATTGCATTCGATCTAAAATTCTTAAAATTCTTTTTATTATTATTAATTTGAATTCGAAATTTATATTACCGTTGGAACTTATACTCCATATAAATAAGAATGAAAAACAATAATTAATAAATCGATTCTCAATTTTAGAAAGGCGAAGTGAAGATAATTAAATCACGAATAGCTTTCCAAATTTAATAAAAGAAGGAAAATTATTATAAATTTTTAACGGAAAAAAATCAATCTGGAATTCGTGTGATTACTAACTTTATGAAATTTAATTACGTGTCGGATCCGAAATGCTATTTTAAAATATTATATGAAGAAATCTGATAATATTTATTGAAATCTTTGGCGTAAGAATGACTAAAAGGTTAGTTATTATTAAAATGAATAATTGTAATCTCGGTTTCGTAAACAATAGGAAATGAAATACAGCTGCAATGGAAATATATACACTAATGGAATACAGTAATAAGAGTTAACAATAAAAATTGAAACTTAAGTTTTCGAATTTGATATTCAATTTCGAAATAACGCTATAACTATCGTGAAACCTCTGTGACTTTCAGACTTTTCTATTAAAATGTCGGTCTAGTTGCTGACGAATTTTAACATTTTTCACTTGATTGTGAAATGTTTCATTTTAATGCATATTCCAATTCCAGATCGAATACTATTGAAAAATTAAAAGGAATCGGATATTTTATTTCATAAAATTTATCCTTATCCAAGATAAGTGGTGGACATAACGCTAACAAGAGTAAAAAATATATTTAGACCTCATGAGGATTATTCAACATTTAAACTTCATGAAGATTATTCGATATTTAATGTATTGTGGTAGCGTAATGATAACCATTCTCAATACATCGTTTCTGAAGAAATTTATTTAAAATTCATATCCTTAATTGTACAGTATAATGACTATTCGAATAAACGGTTGGCAATATTTTCTCCAATTTTTCATTATTTTATCGATTTCAATACAATATTTTCAATGTATTGCACTCTAACTTCCAAAGTCCCATTTTAAAACTATTTTGGGATATTTTATTTCTTATAAAATAAACAGATTTATCAACAAATTTGTAAATAAATTAAAACTTGCAGCAATTTTATATATTTATTTAATAAGAAAAATGTTTAATACCGAAAAATATTTTCAAATATCTTCTAAATACAAACTGAATTTTAAAATGAATCAAATTTCTAAAAAACATAATAAAAAAAATAATCCCTGAGCTACTATCAAACCTACTATAAATATAACATCTCGACAGCAGCACTATTTTTTTGTTTTATTCGGATATTTTAATGCATATTATTTAACTAAAACTAATTTCATACGAAGTTTTATATAGAAATTTATAATATTATTCATTTTTAAATCGCTGAATATTACGGTATTGCATTCCAATATACTATTTCATTCAGAAAATCCCGTGAGAAAATATTATCAGGTAACCGATACCAATTGTTACTTGTAGCGCCATCTAGGAAAAATTTCTTAAACAACACTTCGTAAAGGTGGCTACTGAAGTTTTAAACAATCAGCAATATAGTTGTTAAAAGTTAAGTAGGTTTGTTGTTATAGAGCGATCATTTATACAAGAATACGAATTATAAAAGTCAAATTTTTATTACAATGATAGAAAACATAATTATAATCGTAACTAAGTTTATTGACTTATTTATTTTTGAACTTAATGCTTTTTCTTATAAATACTCCAAATATCGTATACTTTCTGTAATTCTAATTTTTATTAGAAAACACTAATTTTTTTTCTAAATGACGAAATAAAAACAAAAGAAAATATCTACTAAATCAACTTTTTTTAATTACAAGCAAACATTTAACGAAGCGATTAAAGTAAATTTAACAGCTTTCCTTCTATAAATGCAAAAACTAATTCGTATTTGGTTTGTAATTGTTTGTATCTGCAATTAACAATTACTGTATGTTCGTCGAAATGTAGTGACAAGGTAAGTATACTTACAAGTTAGATATAAATGTGATAAAATAAATATCTACTGTATACCTGTACTTTTATGTCTTAGTATAAAATTAAATATATGATTTTAATCAAATTCAGTTCAAATTTGTCAAAACAACTGAATTTTAGCATTCTAAGAAATTGAACCGAATCTTTTAAATTTATTCAGATGTTCAAATATTAAGTAATTGTTCAAAAGATATATTTTAATAGGCGAAATTACGGAACGAAAATCATAAGAAATTTGTAATATTTTTCATACCAATTTTACTAATGAAATGAAAAGTAATTAATGTAATTTATGATTTTGAAGAATTTTATCTTCAAAGAAACAAAAACTTATTTTTGAGAGCATTTAACTGTAGAAAAATCCAGGATGCAAATATAGTGGATATCGAATTTACATTTTCTCATATTCCTTCTTCATTTTGCATTAACAGAAAATCGTAGCCAATTTCTTATTTTATAAATATTAAAATTTAAAACGAAACGTTATTGGTAAATATTGAAATTTATAGTAAAATATATTCAATTTTTAAATTAATAATTATATTTAGAAAGCATGTGAGGACATAACATTAAATTAGTAGATACTTAGACGAAAGTAAAAAATATTTTATTCGATACGACAAAAATTTATTTTTTTAACTTCACTCTACTAAATTGTATTATGTTAAAATAACTTCAGTTTTATCTGGTTGAAAGTTTTTTAATGAATTAAATGATTTTTATCAACTATCAAAATTTCAATAGCCATGTAATTTTCATTTTAAGATGTAGACAGACAGTTACGTAAAAAAATGCATTTACAATTCATCTGCATCTAATAAATAAAGTCGAAAATATCTCTCATCTTAGTGCAGTTTCAAGTTCAAGATATAATATTCTTAGAAGACCAATTAAGATACTAATCTTACAAAAAAAGACATAAATACAACAAAATTTACGTGATTTAAATACGCAATTAATTTAATCTTCAGTTGATGTCCAGAGATTTTAATCATACGTTCTCATAAGTTAAGCATTTTTATTACCTCTTATGTGGCGTGATAAGGAATAGTAAGAGTAGTATAACGCCGCCTACTATACTACAAATTGCTCATAGAGACTTCTTTGCAGGACTACTTACTAAATGATCAACCTACACTACTTACAGTATGATAATTTTTATGAACCGTTTACAGGCATACTTATAATGGTATTTCAATATATTTTATATATCCAATTATGCGATTTTTTTTACTTAGATCTCAAAATCTCTTAGATGCAAAAGTATTGTACTTAGCTGTTTCGATTAATGAGTGTTACAGCTAAATATTTCATTAGTATTTTACTAGAATTTCTCTAAATAAATGAATAATGTTAACAACACTAATATATTAATATATTGCACATTATAAAATTGTAATTCACAGGATTGATTTTGATATTGATTAAGATCGTTATAAGGCAAAATTAATGAATACCGTTTATATTATTATATTATGATAATAAAATTTAAACTCTGTGTTTTTGTTCATTATAATCGAAAAATGACTGTTAAACGCAATTTAGTAGAATTTTTAAACAAGAACAATGACAAAAATTAATAAATGAATCCAAAATCGATGAATCACTCATAAAATCCTTTCTATTTTGCTTCTTTGAAAAGTAAAATTTATCAATTTCAGAATTATTGAAAACGATCGATATCGGTTTAGTATTATTGATACATTCACATACTTTGGGGCAACATCTCGCGAAAATAATACTGATCTGAATGAAATTCTCATACTATACATTAGTGAGGCTTTCTAGAGTACCAAACCTATTGAAAATGATCGATATTGAATAATATGTAATTAGATGTCTTCTGTTAAAACGATATATCAGGTAAACATTATCAGATTTGAATGAAATTCGTGAATATTTTTGGGATCTGTTAGACGATCGTGTATGCTGAAAATGATCAAAATCGATTCGTTTATTACTCAATAATAACGTGTACAAATAACATATTAAGACAGTGATTTCCAAATTTTGTGTTTGCGCCCCCTTTTCTCGAAATAATTGGTACATCCTCATTTTCATAATCTAATTTTATAAATATTTTCTACTTACAATTTAATACTACAAAACAAAAAAAAATTCTTATACATAAAAATATATATTTATTATAGCGTAATAATTTTAATACAATTAAACAATTATTATTAAAAAAAACGAAAAATAGAGTACATGTTTAATATAATAAAATATTTAATGCGATGGGTGGGTTTGTTTTTTAGCACAAATTCTCTCAAATCTGGGTGTCATTGAAGATATCGCTACTCGCAATTCTTTTTCAATCACTAAACAAGATCGATATTTTGTCTAACAGCTACAGAAGAAAATTTCTGGGTACATGGATATATGTATTTATAACCCTTTTGCTGATTCATTTTATTATACCAATTTGAATTTACTTTTTTGTTTGCTTGTCTCAAAAATAATGATTTTGTTAATTCTTGCACGCCCCCTTGCAAATTGTAGTGCCTCCCTGGGGGCGCAGCCCACAGGTGGAAAATAAAGTCACTGTATGCTCCTATAGAGAAATATGGAACCGCTTCTCCCTAGACTTTGCCGACAATGGAAAGCTTCATTTAATATTTATAATTAATTAATATTATTAATATCAATTAATTAATTTTATCACTCAAATAGTCATTATTATTATACAGGTAGTTCTCGGTTTATGGGTTCCTAGTTTATAAGTTCCCAAATTTATGAGTTTTTTTTCCAAATATGAAATATTAGAAAAATTGAAAATATGAGCATTAATTGCAATAAATATATTCTAAACATTAATAAAAAGGCATTTAAATCCATATACATAGTTATACAATACAGTACAATTGGTTTTTTAGCAGAAACTCTGTGGTATGCTTTGAAATCGGAAAATTCAAAATGGCAGCTGAGAAGCAAAAGTAGTCTCTCTTCTAGTTTTATCAGCATATTATGTAAATAACTTATATTTCTGGACTCTCCCGAAGATAGTAGTTCATTTGCATTAATGTTCAGCTACTTATCTGTCAATAATATTGAAGAATTAAAATCATTTAACATTAATATGACATAAATAATTTGTTTGATTTTAAAGGCTATATTTTCATTTATTTAGATAAATACACCATTATTTAATCATATACTATTGATTTTGTTAACCTTTACTTAACTTTACTGTGGTCAAATTGTATTATTGAGAACGGAACTTCTGGTTTTAATAATAATTATACTGTATAGGAAATTGATTCTTGGTTTAGGAATTCTTACTTAATGAATTCACTCCTGGAACAAGTTAGTTCATAAAGGCAAGAACTACCTTTACTATTTAATAACTAATACAGAAATATTTAAATATTTCAACAGTTGGATCAGTATACTGATATTTACTAACTAAATGTCAGGGCTGGATACTATTTTGGATACTGTATTTATTTTAAGGATTAAATTATCTTTCACTCCTTCAGACCTCAATTAAAAATACTGTTATGTATTATGGAATGGAACTGCCATCTTCCAAACAAATTCATTTGGTTAATGATGTCATCTTGTCTAAATAATAATATCTCTAAATAAAAAGTTTATTATATAATTTTTATTTTGTATTAGTTAAGTATACAATTCGTCTCCAACTTACGTGATTAATTTTTCCAAAAAATTTCCACATAAATCAAAAACAGCCTAAATTCAACAATTCTTAAATTCAATATATATGAATGAGTGCATTTTCAAATAGAATGGTTAAATAAAATATATGATTATATTTTAAACATTGAAAAGAAAATTTAAAGTTATAAATAATATTTTTGAAAAAAGTATATTGTTTAATGAATTTTTCATTTGTGTTTTATGAAAATTCAATAAAAATAAAGATTTATGCCTCTATGTATCTCTGAAACTGCATTAGTTGGAGACCCATTGTATATTATTTTTGAGAAATTTGATAATTCTTCTTTGAAAAATTATATATTATGATCTACTTTTATACAGTTGATTCCACTTAATTGGGCCACCGGTTAATTGGAGCAGCCACTTTTTTGGGCCAAATTCAAAGAATGGAAACCAAACTAATACATAATTTAAACCAGGGGTGTCCAACCTTTTGGCTTCCTTGGGCCACATTTGAAGAAAAAAATCGTCTCAGGCCACACATAAAATATACTAATTCTAATGATAGTTATTAAACAAAAAAGTTAGTAAATAATATACAATATATGTTATCCATCATGACAAATAAGAAAAAAAATTTTGTAGCATAATAATCTTTGACTTCTTTTCATTCAGAAATTTTTTTAAAAATCATTGAGCAGGTTTAAGAAGTCTTCATTGAAATAATAAATATTTTAGAAAAATTGAAATGAGAACTGTAAATAGGTATTTAAATAATAAAAACTTCATTAATTTTTTATATATTTTTAGTACAAAAATGAAACGTTTCTTTTTCTTTATTAGTGGGATATTTGGTGATGTTACTGCAAATTTCAGAAAAAAAAAACAAGTACATAAAAATCTCAATGTTTTAAGAAGTTTACTATTTTGTGTTGGGCTGCAGGTTGGACAGCCCTGATTTAAACACTTAATTGGGACAGTAGCAGAAAAAGAATTTAGCAATTTTTGACATATTTTAGGAATTTTTCGAAAGTATCAATATGTCAACACTACGTACACTAATATTTGGCAACACTAGCATGATGTGAATCAGTTATCTATCATTGTGCATCTGGCAAGTATGTGTTTGCTTAAGAGTATACCAGTATTATATACCATGAGTGGCCAACCTTCGTGTCATTAACAGCCATATAGGAGACTCTCATATACTTAAGAGCTGCAATTACTTTCTTTTTGGGTCAGTGAGAGCTACATCAGTTTTTCAGTTAATCTTAACAATGGTTTCAAAGTTATTTTTTATATATTTTACATGCATTTATTTCATTTGGATGCATTTTACAATAAATAAACAAATTACAAAATATATTATTTGTAAAAATTAAGTAGGTATTTTTTCTATATTAACTATTGACTTTCATGCTGTGGAGGCACACTGAAGGTACCAAACAAAAAGCCGCAACTTGGCCACCATTGCTATATACTGTACCTAGCAATATTCATTTACAGTGTCAATTTTATTTAAAATTTTTAAATCTTTGCCGAGATGTCAAGAAATGATTTTACACTTTCAAAATTGCTTTGCTGGATAAAATTAAAAGCCTGCCATTTAATGCAAACCATCTCAACTTGTTGATATAACTGGTATACAAAAATAAAAAGACAAAAGACAGATTACCACTTGATGCATTTTTGCAGAATTAAAATTTGAAATTGTAAAATTTATTATGTATTATTTTTTCTTCACTATAGTACAAATATTTTCTGTATTTTGGTTTAATAAATTATTAAAATAGGTACTTAATTTTTATTTTTTTACCTACTTATTTATTTACCTACATATTACATACTTTATTTTAGAATTTATTATTAGTTTGTTTAATTGGGGCAGCCACTTAATTGGGCCAAAATGGATTAGTCCCAACATGTCCCAATTAAGTGGAATCAACTATATATATAAATATATCAAGAATATGCAAAATTTTCTTAAGGATAGTGTAAGAATCCACATCAAATGCATTTTTTGTATCATATCTTCTATATATGCTATATTCAGAATATTCAATGAGAAAAATGCACCCTTACCAGCCTGCAGGCTGATAAGAGTGCATTTTTCTCATTGCATATTCATGTGCTTTAGTGACATCTGATTTCTTATTTCATGAAATTATACATGTGCTAAATGCATCTGAATATTTATTTTTTTGCTGGACATGAGAAAGAGAACAATTTTGTTTGGTTTGCATGTTATGCGTAAAAAACACTAAAAGAAAATATTCCATTTAAAATGGCTCTTCAATATAATATAATATATTTATTAAAATAAATTTTTTTACAAATACAGTATATTGTTTTTACACACAAAATATATTCCATATAATTTAGAAAATTATGAAAAGAAAAATTTCCTTTTATTAAATAAAATTAAGGAAAAGTTTTATTAATTAAAGAAAAATCAAGACAATTAAGTTTTGATTTTTATTAAAGGATAGGTTGCTAAAAAATATCAAAATCATAAATTCTGAACTCCCCAGAAGTATTATTTAAACAATGAGTTAAAAGATAGAAAAATCAAGCCAAAAACAAATAAAGGAAATTTTAAAGTGGGAAAAGATAGCATAACAAAGTGCAAATCTAGTGTTATAATATGAGCAAAATAATTCTAGTATATTTTAAAACTAATAACTGAATAAACATAGAAAAGCACTATCACTTGAAAAAGAAAATAGAATGAAAAGTTGGCTACTCTATAGCACTTAGAAGAAATCCTACAATATTCAGCATTATGAGAAACAATAAGGACCGTTATAGTTCAGATTATGTTACACAAATATACTTGCTATTAACTGCTCCACAAATTTGCACCAAGAGTATATAGGGAGTATGTAGAAATTTAAAGAATTTGTGGACTAAAGGAAGACAAACAAGATATATGTTTAGGTAGGACCACTACTAATCTGGTGATGAAATCCTATAAACATAACTTAGACATACATTGGCATGATGTGAAAGTAATTAGAATCATATACAATACTCATGAAACAAAAACTTCAGAAGCCTTAGAAATTTTAAAAAGGAAGAAAATAGCCAACATTATTAATGATAATCTTCCTGAAGACATGCCACAATCTTGGCTTTGGAGTCTTAACCAAACATAGAGATCTTCCAACTAAAAATGGCTATTTTTTCAGATTTTAAAGTTTATTCGTAAAGAAGCTATGACACATATTGAACTTTCACTTTATTGTGTAAAGATGATTGGAGCAAAATGGGGGCTTATGAATATGTCTAATATGTATTTAATTTACAGTTTATTTAAAATAAACATATTTTTTTAAGATTTTGTATATATAAATATAATGTTTTTATTACTATGAATAATTCAGGTTAATCTTTGATCTTTGTTTGTTAAATTGGTTCTTAATTTTGAATCTTGTATTCTTTATCGCATAGAATGTTTTTGATCTAAGGAACATTTGAATTGATGAATGACTTGCTGATTATGGCTACTTGTCAGCCAAAAATGTTACTGTTATACTGAATTTTTTAAGATTAATTAAAGCCATTTTTTCTTCTAAAGGATTTGTATTCTTTCTATTGATCAGAACTATCAAAAATCACACAAACTATTAGAAATAACTTATGAGAGCTCATTTATATCAATATACTGTCAAATTTAGATAATAGTGCACTTATCCAGAACAAAAAATATTAAAATATATAGATTAGGGACCATTTATCCTGAATGTATAAGACTTGGAGTTTCCTGAATAAGAGGTTTTTCTGAGCACCTCATCGAAAATCTATTATAACATTTAAAAATTACAAGAAAAAATAAATAATTGCTGTTTGAAATTAAGATATTTTGGTTTAGTTAATATCAATTAGTACTTTATAGAAGCAGAAGAACTTTAATTTCCTGCATCTGAATCTTGATGTGTGTAAAGTTTAGAAATTTTTATTTTACTGCATTTTCTAGGAAATGTTATTTCATATAATTTGTTAACAGAATGCTATTTTGCTGAAAAATAATAAATAATATTGTCAGTTATATGAAGAGTATATACTTTGACATATATTTTTAAATGTTATAATAGATAAATGATCTCTCATAAGTTATTTCTAATAGTTTGAGTGATATATATATGAGCTACAGTCACAATGAACTGCATCATATTCACTCTTAGTTGTGTTTATGGGTAGTTATGGCCATTGTGATATCTCGTTGTAGTTGAAAAGATATCATAATGGCTATAACTTTTCATAAATAAATTTTTCTAATTAATTGAAAAATGCATATTTTATATATATTAACTTAATTTATGCATTAAAATTGCAAAAAAAGTATGAATTTTTCAATCTCATTTCAATATCCGTAAATATTTTGAGATTAAAATCACTTTATTCTGTCAATATTATATATGTTTCAATAATAATTTCCCATTCTAATTCGAGAAAAATTCAAAAATGTAAATTGAGAATATGATTTAAAATATTTGAATAATAGATTTAATGACATTATAGAGCTATAAACTAATTAGAATATGTTATAAATAAGAACAAAAATCCCAATTTTGGATTTACATTCTTATTTATAATATATTCTAATTAGTTTCTAGCATAACATTCTAACATATTCTTTTTACTACTTAGGATATTACAACAGACAAGAAAGATTACATAATAAATATTTGTAATGATAACAAATTAATCTATAGCACTCACTAGCAGTCCAAATAATTTTATTCATTTAAAACAAAAATGAATCCTAGGTAAGATTCTCGATCGATTGTCGAATTTTCGCATCACGTCGTATTGGGCAGCACGGCATCGCGACACCGATTGCTTCAGGATAAGATAAAATTTTACCTGGTATTGTATTAAATGAATTATTACAAAATTTCCTTCCTGATCTTCAGGAGACATTCAATAACCCCTATATACTTCAATGGTTTTGCTTATTACTTCAATTTCTCCAGCCAAAAAAAAATTGATTTTTTTGACCCTTGTATAAGCTGACCCCCACTTCAGATTCAATTTCTCCAGCCAAAAAAAAATTGATTTTTTTGACCCTTGTATAAGCTGACCCCCAGTTCAGAAAAATTATTTTTGAGAAAAAACCTCGGCTTATACACGAGTATATACGGTAATTTAAATTGGTAGTATTTTCTATTATTGTCTATAATTTTTAATTTTAACTGTTTTTTCTAGAATAGATATGTATTTTGTAATAAACTTTAATAGTTTTTGGTGTATTGAAAGGACCATGAGGGTATGGATGTACCAAAAATGTTATACTTAAATAAAATATGTTTTTTTGAAAATAGTCTACTGCTGCTCATTGAATCAGTAAAAGTTGACAAGAGCAGAAACGAAGATTTTAACCCAAACAGAAAAGGTAACAAGTTGTTAAATATGATTCTCAGTTGAATTATATTGTTCCATTTATTATATAAATTGCTAAAGAGGACCCAGAGGGTACAAAACTCTTCAATAAAATTATTTTAATTTGAAAGGAAAGTTTTACTTTATTTCCATATCTTTATCTGCTCTTTATGCTGACTTTCAATATTAATAAGATGTTAAATATAGCAAGCTGCTATTTATCATGAAAAAAGCCATTGAAAAAGCAACAGTGATAAGCTTGATCTATATAAGGCATAATGTGATTTTTACTTCTGTTAGGAATGATAGAGTGGAATCAAGAAAAAGCAACAGTGATAAGCTTGATCTATATAAGGCATAATGTGATTTTTACTTCTGTTCGGAATGATAGAGTGGAATCAGAGAAAAAGTATAGGATATATATATAGATCTGATAGAATGAAGACCTAGCCATAGAATAATAGTGTTTTGGATTCATAAGTAGAAATTTAGAAATCAGAATGGAAGAGCACAAGGAGAATGTTTCCAAATGAGTCATAATCATGGCCTTAGTGCAAGTAGTCACTACATACAAATTAAACATAAGATAGGATGAAACAGAAATTATGAAAGCAATCAAGAGAAAAGATGAAGGAAAAATAGTAATAGATTTTCTTCAGAAGGATTTGTACACACTGCATAGAAGGTGACAGAAAGAATAGGAAAGGGTTATAGGTTACGAAAGTAAGCATGAGTGTCCAGTGAATTTCATAAAGATGGATGAAAGGCAGCAATATCCACAACTTGGTCTCTTGAAAGAATTAATTATTGCCTAAAGATAGCATTTGAAGGAGCCAGAATATCAAAATGACCAATAAGTAAAAGTTGTTTGATAGTTCAGTTCAAATATGCTCTTATAAGTGCATATTTGAACTGAACTATCAAACAACTATTTTTTATCATCAGATATCAAAAAAATATACAGGGCAGTAAAGTCAGTTAGTATAAAAAAACTGACTAAAAGTTAGAGACGTGTGAAAACACAAATTTTTGAGTTGTGTTAGTTTTATCTTTAATACAGGAATCCCTTGATTAGTGCAGATTTGAATAATGCAGTTTTGATTAGTGCGCAAAAAAAATTGAGACCATCCTTTGATATATGCAGTTCCAAATTTGATTAGTGCGCTTCAAGAAGTGCGAATTATTTATTTATTTATTATTTATTTATTTATTTTTTCAAACTCTGAAGCATTGGTAACTGAGTCTTGGCGATTGTAGTCTACATGATTAGAGCATTGCAATAAGTTTATTTATTAATTTTTTTTTAATTCTGTTAATATTACAACTTTCATCATCTAATTGTTGTATTTTAGATTTGTTCGTAATTTTATTTATTAATAAATTTTATTTATTAATAAATTTTACGTGAATGGCAACTATCTAATAATAACCATTACAGTATTATATTGCCAGTCTTGCCTTCAGTTCTTCTCCACTGCTCGATGTCTACAGACGTGCAATTATTTTTTACAAAAATAAATTTTAATTCTTACTATAAATTTTTAAATATCTATACAAAAATATAGGTGTGCATGTATGTAATATATATATATATATTATCCATATTACTCAATGATTTAAAATACATGTACTGCAGTATAGATACATTTTAACAGAGGGAAAAAAATATATGATTATAATTTTAATATTTTCCCAGGATTCATTATAATTATTCCCATTGGCTTTTTAGTTTGATTAGTGCAGTTTTGGTATATGCAGTACATTGCAAGGATTTATTAACTGCGCTAATCAAGGGATTCCCGTAATAACGTTAGCAATGAAAAAATTGAATTTACCTAAATAACTCTTCACAATACAAGAAAAAGTTACTACATTTGAATCTGTGCATACACTTTATATAAAATTTTATAAATTTAATTTACTAATAAATTCCTGTTTTTTCATGATTTTAAATTATTAAAATTAAAAAATATAACATTTTAATAATAAGTATTGAGCAAGTAAATTCATCCCTTTTGATTTTAAGTAGAATAAAATAATCTGGAAGACATTGAGTATGTATTTCAAATAGAGAACTTTGTTAGGCCCAATCTACACTATTGAGCAGCACAGTCTGTTCTCTTTTTCTGCTCTCCGTCTGGTCAAATATTTTTGCATTGTTTGTAATGGACTTGTTTACACTATAGGTAACAGTCAAATCTTGATCAAGTCAAAGCTGACCAGAAAAAGTATATTTGACCAGAGCGTGACCAAACTTGTCTGAATCTGTATTGATGGTACTTTTCTGATCAATCAATAGTCATTCTAGTGCTATTATTTTTTTCAAAAATTTAAAAATGTTATATAGATTATGAATAATGGAAAACTTGCATGAATTCTGAAAAAGATATGTTTATAAATTAATTAGTACTATTTAGCCTCAAGTTTATCTATATAAATATATACAAAGTGAAATTAATAGAGTAATTTGATTCCATTCGAAAATATTTTACAAATTTATCTTCATCTACTAAATGATGATACATTCAAGTTTAATGCAAAAAAACAACTTGAAAGAGAATATTGTACTTTGTAAGTATATCCTTCTTTTTACCTTTTTTATTTCTTAATATTTTCCTCCTCATAAGAAGGATAGCCATAATTGCTAACTCTTCAGATAAAAAATTTAATCCCATTTTCTACATTGCAAAGCAACTGCATCCAACTTGGAAATCAATTTCAGACTTACTTGTGAGTGAATGTGAACAAGTGTAAAATGACTGGACTGAGAGTAGAGCAAGATCAAACCATGAGCAACTCAATAGTGTGGATTGGATCTTATACGTAAAACTGGTGAAATGCAATTTAGATACATAAAATATTTTAATGTGCCAGATTATAAAGTATCAAGTTAGAGTAGTATTGGATTATAAACTACTAAATTATAGAAAGTGCTGGATTATATGGATTATCTACCATTACAGATTTTCAAGTGAGTCCAATTTTATTTTAAAACTTGATTCTATTCAAGTTTTAAGCAGTTTGTACATCTCTACTGAAAATATATATTGCATTTTATATCATTAAGTAGACTTTATACAATTTGCAGATATTTTAACAGGTAAATCTTGTAGAAAGAAATATATATATACAGGTAGGTCTCGATTAGTGCGAATAATTGGTTCCACGAATTTCTCGCACTATTCGAAGTATTAACTATATGTAAAATATGGTAATTGGTTCTTGCTTTGTGAGATTCTGGCCATTAGCTAACCTCACGATGAATAACCACAATACTAACTTAACACTAACTGTTTAAGAAATATTTGCTTTCATATTTTACATCATTTTTCATCATCTAAATTAATAACTTACCAGGAATTGCGTCTCATACCATCATCAAACCAACCGCCAAATTGAAACCAAAATAGCAAATTGAAAGCGGAAGTTGAGCACCGCCTGGCTGCCAATTCATTTGAAGGGGTCGAGAATTCAGTGGATAGTCCGATTTGCGATTAAGCATTCCAACTTTATTGAATCAGTAATTTAGTTCCACATAGAACTAATAAGCTAAAAAAATTTAACAAAGTATGCTTTTATGTCGCTCAATCACATCCATTTTTTGCTGTAGCAGACTGCTGTGATAAATCGAAAATCGCAATAATCGAAACCGCGATAATCGAGGTATTCCTGTAATATCGGTAGCACAGCAATATAATATGCAAATAATTTTGTAAAGATATCCTTACTTTACAAAATTTACAAAGAATGCTTTTATGTCGCTCAATCACATCCATTTTTTGCTGTAGCATAATCACTAAGATATGTCGCTCAATCACATCCATTTTTTGCTGTAGCGTAATCACTTCTCTCGCTCAATCACATCCATTTTTTGCTGTAGCGTAATCACTAACTTCTTTTTAATCACATCCATTTTTTGCTGTAGCGTAATCACTGACCTCTTTTTTTTCTCACATCCATTTTTTGCTGTAGTGTAATCACTAACCTCTTCTTTTTTTTATCCTTATTTACAAAAAATTTAACAAAGAATGCTTTTATGTCGCTCAATATCCTATCTTAGAATTAGCATGACTGCTTTTATGTCGCTCAATCACATCCATTCCATTTTTTGCTGTAGCGTAATCACTTCTCTTTTTTTCGTTTCCTGTCTATAGGTAATCACTAACCTCTTCTTTTTTTCGTTTCCTGTTTTATCGTCAAAACTATTCTTCCTTTTATTCATTTCGATACTTAGTAAAAGAGAAAATTCTGTACTATACTATATGTATACGATAGCAAAGCTAAATGATAGTACAGTAATGTTGCTCTTCCGATCTTCCTTTTATCCATTTCGATACTTTTTAAAAGAGAAAGTTCTGTACTATACTGTATGTATACGATAGCAAAGCTAAATAATAGTAAGAAAGTGTTTTTCCTTTTATCCATTTCGATACTTTTTAAAAGAGAAAATTCTATACTATACTGTATGTATATGATAGCAAAGCTAAATAATAGTACAGTAACGACTCTACTGTATGTATACGATAGCAAAGCTAAATAATAGTACAGTAATCTTTGTATACGATAGCAAAGCTAAATGATAGTACAGTAATGTTGCTCTTCCGATCTTCCTTTTATCCATTTCGATACTTTTTAAAAGAGAAAGTTCTGTACTATACTGTATGTATACGATAGCAAAGCTAAATAATAGTAAGAAAGTGTTTTTCCTTTTATCCATTTCGATACTTTTTAAAAGAGAAAATTCTATACTATACTGTATGTATATGATAGCAAAGCTAAATAATAGTACAGTAACGACTCTACTGTATGTATACGATAGCAAAGCTAAATAATAGTACAGTAATCTATAAAACAGTTAACGGAAAAAGCCCATCTTTCTGATGTTTCACCCCTTCAAAGCAGAACGGCAAAAAGCCCATCTTTCTGATGTTTCACCCCTTCAAAGCCAAGCGGCAAAAAGCCCATCTTTCTGATGTTTCATCCCTTCAAAATCGTGTGACCCGTTCTTGGACTGCTCCTCATCTTCACCCCTTCAAAGCCAAGTGATTGTTCTTGGACTGCTCCTCGTCTGGTTTTACTAACTGAAAATTAACTGTAATTTGTTAATTGATATCAAAAAAGGAGGCGGAGCTTTGTTGCTAAGACTGGTCTATGCTTACAACTCGCATTAATCGAATATTTGCTCGTAAAGACTGGTCTATGCTTACAACTCGCATTAATCGAATATTTGCTCGCAGTAACTGTTTGTTAATTGACATCATAAAAGGGGACGGACATTTGTTAGTAAGACATTTGTTAATTGACATCATAAAAGGAGATGGATCTTTGTTAATAAGACTATTTGTTAATGGACATCATAAAAGGAGGCGGAGCTTTGTTAGTAAGACTAGTTCATTGCTTACAACTTGCATTAATCGAATATTTGCTTGCACTAACTGAAAAATGGTATCGATATTATAAGTCGCACTAATTGAAATCGCATTATTCGAACTTGCACTAATTGAGGCCTACCAGTACAGTCAAACCCTGATAAGATGTTCCCTTTAACATAGGGAAGATTCATTCTGCCAAATTTCTTGGTGGTCAGCGAGGGCTGCCACTCTTGCTGACCGCCAAGAAATTTGGCAGAATGGATCTTCCCTATGTTAATGAACAGGCAAACCCTGATCAGATGCCATCTGCCAATAGAAATGTCTAAATATAATACCAAAAGGAATATTTATTTGTCCTCGTTAATCTGCCAGGGGAATGTAAAGTGACTTACATCCCGAAGTTCATCAATGCTGTATATACAGTATTAAAAGCTCTCTGGACTCATTTGTAACCAGGACTGGGAGAGATGGTGCTAGGGGTGGGAGAGATGGTGCTTTAATCATGTGTCTCTTTAAGCCTGTTCATACCTAGATTGCAGAAAATTTAAGATAGAACCAGATCATTTCCATTGTTTATTGCATACCAAGCAAATAAGGATATCCTATAGTAAGCTGTGCACATTGTGTTTTACAGAGAACTCAAAGTAGAGGATCAAACATTAGATGGACATGCTTTCTGTATAGTATGGTACGTATACTATACTGCAAAATATACAGTTTTTTAAAAATGTTAAGTTTGAATGCTAAATATAAATGTACTGTATTTTATTAAATTTAATAAATTTGGAGGTTCATTTTCATTTCTATACTACACGTGTTTTCGATAAACCACCAACCCCGATTAGCCATCAAACTCATCCCCAACGGGGTTCATTTTCATTTCTATACTACATGTGTTTTCGATAAACCACCAACCCCGATTAGCCATCAAAATCATCCCCAGTTGATGGTGGTGGCTTATCAGGATTTGACTGTATATGTATGTATGTATGTATGTATGTATATTAACCACTTAGGCACTCTGTTGTTGTTTCCTCCATTATTTTTTAAATCCTAAAATAAATAAGAAATTTCACATTTTTCTTTTAAAATAAATTCTTATTTTTTAATTTATATTCAGATTGCATTATTTATGTTATCTGTTCTAAACTTATGTTCAACTAACAATTAAAGTGGAATTTTGTTGGCATTACAATTTGTGTTTATTTAGTTTTTGTTAATTATACATACTGTCTGATTTAGCTAAGGCCTTTACACCAATAAACCCAAAACAATCTACAAAGGTCGGAATTCTTTCCGAACCCCTGTACTGAGTCCAACACCGTCCCCCCCAGCCTTTCAATTTTGTTAATTTCATAATTCATTTAAAACAGAAATATCCGAATAATTCAGTAATATAAAAATGATTTAGTTTTATTATTGTTACGGATGTGCTAAATTGGCACTTGAAAACGTTATCGATCATTTATAGCCTGTTTAATTAATTGAATGACCCAAAAATCTGTAAAACCTCTGGGCAAAATTAGATGTAAGTTAAGCTAAATAACCTTGAAGTAAGTGTCATAGATACTGTACTTTCTAGAAGTGGTATTGTATCAGTTCCTTTTTGGTACTTTTAAGAAAAAAAATTTATGTTAAAATAGCACATATCTGTCAAATTAAAAATTTCCATTTAAAATAATCAAGATCTTGAATAAAAAAATATTAAACATTATTATTTTAATTGATTTATTTACAAATAGAATTATTTTACATAATTCAATAGGTTCAAATTATTAAAAATATATGTGGAGCTAACATTCAAAAGAGATTTTGTCACTCAAATACAACTTTTGGGAATGATCAAAACATGTATTTCTCTCAAATTTTCATGTTATAATGTTTATAATGCAAAGACCTTTATAACTAAGACAAACTTGCTTTTGGATGATTAAACTCCGCAGAGATCGTGGTATGAACCACATAAATCGAAATCAGTATTTAACTCAAAATTTTCAATTTTTGGACAAAGTCTCTTTTGAATGGTAGCTCCTCATATACAGAGGAGGAATGAATTGCTTCAATGCTTCTTACATCAAAGTTGCAAAAAACTGATATTTAAAGTTTACTCATCATAAAATCGCTTGAAATCCAAAATAATATGGCGGCATTCGTATGATATAGGATACAACAGAACAATGTTGACACATAAAAAAAATGCTAATTCGTTTAGGAAAAACACGGTGGTACGATTTAACGTACGATACGATTTGGCCTACTTTCCCCTAAGGCAAGGGTGTCAAACTTGCGGCCCGCGGGCCGCATGCGGCCCACAATGACTATATTTGCGGCCCAGCCAACAAAACGTACACAATAATAATAATGACCATATTTTGTTCAATGTTTGCACGTATGTAGTGAAACTATGCGCAGGCATACCATTCACCCTCCCCATTAATATTAGCAGCTTATATTTTAGCAACCTACTGACTACCTATAATCTGTCCCAGTTAAGAAAAACCCTGATGTAAACAAACCGTTTCTCTGAAATTTATATTCATGCTCTCTAAAAAAAATTTTTTTCTTCGATTTTCTCAATAAATATAGAATCAGTACCTAATCATATGCAAATAGCAGTGATTGAGATTCAATGCGATTCAAATTTGAAGGCAAAATTCATAGAAGTTGGCATGCCTGAATTTTATAGATATTTACCAGTCAGGCTTGAAAATACACGAAAATTAGAATGTGAAATCATTTCCATGTTTGGAAGTACTTATCGGTGCAAGCAGTTATTTACACTTATTTCCTTTCATAAGTTTCCTATCAGATCAAGAATTAACGACGCTCACGTTGAATCAATTTTGAAAGTAATCACTGCGAGCAATATTTCTCCCGAAGTAGGAAAGATAATAGCAGAGAAGCGATGCGAAGTGTCAGGAAGAAAACATTAAATTGTCCTTGTCCTTTTTTATTTCTGTACTTTTCGAAATAAATTTATGTTTCTATGAATATTGAAGTTTTTTTGCGGCCCACCTAAACTCAAATTTTTTTATTTTGGCCCAAGTTAGCCTTTGAGTTTGACACCTTTGCCCTACGGTATATTAAATTTATAAAATTGTTTTTGTTTGTCATAATGTTATGAAATTTATTTAAACAAGCAAAAAAATTATGTTTCGATTTAATTGTTATTTTATCAATAAATAAATAATTCTCAGTAAGAAATTCGAGTAATATAACTTTACAGAATATAAAATATAATGAAATTCTAAACAGAATATTTAAACGAAAACTTATTTTTATGTTTTTTCATCTTTAATATAATTATAAATTTTCATAAAAATATAATATTTTGAAATTATTGTAATAAGCAATTCCGTTTTAAAAATGATAGAAAATTATTGAAAACACCATAACAAGTGACTTCAATAATTTAATCATACATGAAATTATATCGAAGGGAATTATGATGAAGTAAATTCTTGAAATTCAAATAATTCTCAATCGGAATTTGTTATTAAAATGATTATGTATAATTACATAGATAGTTTCATTCATAAATTTCTTTGGAAATAAATTCTATATTATGAAATAATGATTAATGTGCCTAACATATAAAAATAGTTTATTTTAAAATACTAAAGGGGTACTGTGGCAACTGTTAAGCAACAAATAATGTAGAACTACAACTGTCACTATTTCAAGGCACTATCTCACTAGTTCTATACATTGTAATGTTGCTACGTTGATATCTCACATGTAATATAAAGAAAAATACAAGCAATTTTTATTCATATTAAGTGTGAAGTAAATTTAAATCTATTCTGTAAATTAAAAATAAAAATCCAATTAATGTACAATACATAATAAAGCATTTATTTTTGTAATTAGGTAAAAGATGATCTTATAAGAGAACTAGATTCGGTAATATATTTGAAAAAATAAGATAAATTTGTATTTTTTGGAAAAATTGTAATCGGGAATTAGCATTAAAGAAAATTAAAAATTAAATATCATATCCTTTCGAAAGAGCTAAGATATGATCTTCTAGGGTTTATTTTCTTTAATGCTAATCCGGATTGCCAACATATCTTTCCAAAAATTAAATATTTATCTTATTTTTTCAAATCTATTTCCAATTTAGTTTTCTTATAAGATTATTTTAGAGACCTAATTTCTGAAATATAATCTTTATTTTGTAAATGGACTGGACTTTTAATTTACAGAATAGATTTAAATTTCTTTCTCTGTTAAATTGCTGTTTTTAATTTATATGACTTTCTAACTTTACTGTATTGATGTGTTAAGAATGGATTCTTAAATTTCTTTTATTATAACTAATACTCTTTATGCTATCTGATGATATGTGATTTAGTAATCTATGATTATTATTTTCGAAAATATAATGACAGAGTAATAAATAACACGTCATTATTATAAACATAATAATGATATATTGTTTATCATCAATAATAAATAACATATCATTTTCATAAATAAACGATAATGTTTATTATGCGCTTATGTATTGTATAGCTTATTAAATTGTTATAAACAGGGAAGAATCTAATTTTCTGAGAGTCCTATGCTTGAGATTTTTTCAGGTACCATTTTTCAAATTTTTATATAAAAGAGAGATATTTAAATTGCTAATATTTTACATTTCTACCGCTTCATTAATAACTACAGACTTCCGTTTTGCCTTGAGGCCCCTTAAAAGTTGGGGCCAAATCCTATTAGTCCTTATATAGATCTATTATTGGTTAAAGAAATTATTTTTTTTACAGTATATGACTTCCGTTTTGCCTTGAGGCCCCTTAAAAGTTGGGGCCAAATCCTATTAGTCCTTATATTGATCTATTATTGGTTAAAGAAATTATTTTTTTATACAGTATATACAAAATGTTTCGTATAATAATGTGCTTTATATTAGTGTTTCCTGTTTGGTGGTTCATGAACCCCTGGAAGTCATGAAACTAATTAATGGGATCCGTGGCTTACCTTAAAAAAGATAAGTACGGATTACTTTAATTACAAACTGTAACTGATATAAATAATTTATATCATCAATTTCTAATACGTAAATAATTAAAATTTGTTCATTTAAAAAGTAAAATTTGATATAAACATAATATTAAAAAGTTAAATTTAATAAAGTTTAAAAGTTTAAGTGTAAATATAATGTTAAAGGTTAAAGGGAGGTGATAACTTTTAAATAATTGGAAATTGTTGCTGTATACTATTCAAGAATTTATGTAATTAGATATTTATCATTCGCTATTCTTGAATTTCAATATATAATAAAAGCAACATGTTTTTGCAAGCATTAAATTTATTATTCTTATAATTATGAAATTAATAGAAAACAATAGAATTTGTATAATGAATAATTTTATTAGGTCGAACAATAAATATTTACAAAAAGAAAAGTTGTTATATAATTTGTAGAATATCGTATACAACTCGATCTAGAAAAATTATATTAAAAACAAAAATGAAACAACTTAAATTTCTAATTAATTAATCTAAGACTTCATTTATTTAAATGGGTAATGATTTATAATTATTATCCATTTAAATAAATAAAGTCTTCTGTTAATTAATAAGAAACTTGTTTGATTAATATAATTTTTCTAGATCGACTTGTATACGATATTCTATAAATTTATAATTTTGAAAAGTAGTGATACGTTACAATAGATGTTATAACAGTTATTATAACTAAAATGGATAATTGTTAAAAATTTACATAAGAATGCAGTTATGGCCTTGATGTCTGATAACTTTTGACCGCGATTTATCTGTCGAGGGAAGAGAATTAAATCAGAATTTCTGACAGCAGGTATTACTTAACTTACACCAAAATACATATTTTAGAAAAATGAACGAAAAAATTTCTAATAGATGTTTCAGTAAGTGAATCTCACAGTCAGATTTCAAAATGATATTGGAAAATCGCAGAAGATAATTTACTATATATAACATATAAAACAACTATTATATAACATTAAATATAAATTAATGTTTCTTGGAGATGAAAAATATTAAGATACCAATACTGATTATTTGTACAAATATTTATCCATTACAAAAAAAAGAAAGCTGGCATTAACGCTTGAAATTAGATTTATGAAGCTAACGAAATACTTTTAAAAAAGAAATTTTAAGAGTTTCATTAGTTTCATAAATCTTAGTATTTTTTACTTAACTTTAAATGGGAAATTATATGCAAGTGCAAACGATAAGTTTGAGTGTAAGAGAGGATTTAAATTTTCGTTATCTTCTGGTTTCTAGTTTTCTTTCTACAAAATGCTTCAAAGACTATAGAATAATTGCAACAATAAACACAAAATAACATGTCTATACAAAATTATGGACAAACATAAGTTATTCGAGACTGGACTATTCTGATTTATAGAAGTGTCCGTGTTTTTGCCATTTCTTTGCTTTTACTCGTTATCTTCTGGTTTCTAGTTTTCTTTCTACAAAATGCTTCAAAGACTATAGAATAATTTCAACAATAAACACAAAATAACATGTCTATACAAAATTATGGACTAACATAAGTTATTCGAGACTGGACTATACTGATTTATAGAAGTGTCCGTGTTTTTGCCATTTCTTTGCTTTTATTCATCTTATAAAATAGAAAGCGCTCTGAATGGATTCTCCGAAGTTTTCTTTTGATTGGGATTGGCGGCAAAAATTGTCAATTTCGATGTTTATAATTTTCTTTTTCAGATATCTTATTGACTTTTGTCTCGTTTTCTCTAACATAACTTAGATGACACTTATTTCCTTTCCAATATATTATCTTGAAAACATATGTATATAACATCTTAATTTCTTACTTAAACTTATATGTCAAAAATTATTTAATAAGTAAATCTAAAATCAGTTTGTTTCATTAGTTTTACCGTTGGTTTAAGCATAAAATAGTATACATATATTAAGAATGGCCAAACTTCTTGTCACTTCGAGCCACATCAGGAGAATCTCAAATACACGAGAGCCATAACCAGTTTCTTTTTGGATCAATATGAGCTTTTTCAATGTTTTTCGGTTAATCTTAACAACGATTTCGAAAATTGTTTAATATATATTTCAGATTCGTTTATTTATATTAAATACTGAATATACTGAATTTAAATTATAACCGTATAAAAAACATTAAAATAATTAGAATATTAACTATACAGCTAATTATACTGCAGAATATATACATGAAAATACAACTATAATAACTAAACAAACAAAGTGAATAATTGGCAGAACACAAGAGTAGAATTAATTTTTTAATCATTAAATTCTTGATATTAAAATAATTGGAGCAATTGATCGTTCAACGAGCAATAACTAGTTTTATTGTCCTTTATAGTCCTAGGCAATTTTTTGTAGAAAATATTGAACCTGAACATAATTTGACATTAATCAGATAAGTTCGTGGAGAAAGAACACAAACTGCGAAATTCCACACATTCTTTAATTTGTAATCGTTCATATTCGTAAGTATGAAGAATTTTATTATTGATCAGATTAAAATCAAAAAATTCTTCAATACATATATACTGATGACAAATCCAAAATCTATCGCATGCTAAAATTAGATATATATCATGGCATTAGATACGTTATCTAATTTTACATAATTATACAGTGATACATTACTGTATATCAGTATTAGTTATCTAATTTTACTGTGATATACAGTATATATTACAGATTTAGATAGGAAGGTATTGTATTACCAGTTACCAAAGTAAAATACAAATATTTATCTCTATAAGCATAATTTTTATTTATATTATTTGAGATATATAAATGAGTTTTAAAATAACGATGTTTAAAATAAATAGGACAAAAAGCAAATAAAACAAACATGCTATAAAATTTTCAGCATGCCAAAATTGGTAGACATGCCATTCATTTGTCATCAATTATGTACATATTATTTTTTGATATAATTTAGTATTATTTCCTGTTGTTAATTTGCTTTTAATACTTTTAAAAATATAATTGAAAACAACCTGTTTATAAAGTTAAATACAATATATATAGCATTCGCAAATGCATTTCAACCTTTTACAAACTGATTTAATCCTTTTGCAAATATATTTAAACAGGCACGAATTTGTTTAAATTTTTGGCAAATTTATTTAAATCTAGTGCAATTTATTTAATCCTTTTGCACTTACATTATATTCAAACTCTCGGCTACAAACACTTTAACAAAATGGTAGAGAAAGGATAGTGAATAAACGAGTATAAATATTGATATATGAAAATAAATTTATTGATATTATCAAATTAATACAAATTTTAATGATAAAAATATGTACAGGTATTAATATATACAGTATTGAATTTAGTACAGTGGTTGGCTAATTGCTGTGGCTGATAACAAAAGAAATATGTCCATAAAGTAATTGGTATATATGAAAATAAATTTATTGATATTTTCAAATTAATACAAATTTTTATGATAAAAATATGTACAGGTATTAATATATACAGTATTAAATTTAGTACAGTGGTTGGCTAATTGCTGTGGCTGATGACAAAAGAAACATGTCCATAAAGTAATTGGCGCAATCCTAGGAAGTAATACTATATATAATGCATTCTTATGTATATAATTTCGTGTTCAAGAAGCTTCTCACTGATTTTCATAAGAGTAATTTCTGGCTCTTTCTCAACTGCTGCTTCTATATATTAGGCGAAGTACATCCGGATTAAGTAGTTTTGGCCTGTCCCCTCGTAGTGTGCTTGGGCTGAAATAGGCCCCTCCCTATTCTACTACTACTACTACTACTACTACTACATCCGGATTAAGTAGTTTTGGCCTGTCCCCTCGTGATCCATTGTTTAGCACCTCAAAATTATCCCTTCTGTACTAAATTTAAAATATAACCGTATTAAAAGATTAAAATAACTAGAATATTAACTATACCGCTAATTATATTGTAGAATATATACATGAAAAATACAACTATAATAACTAAACAAACAAAGTGAATAATTGGCAGAACACAAGAGTAGAATTAATTTTTTAATCATTAAATTCTTGATATTAAAATAATTGGAGCAATTGATCGTTCAACGAGCAATAACTAGTTTTATTGTCCTTTACAATCCTAGCCAATTCTTTGTAGAAAATACTGAACCGGAACATAATTTGATATTAATCAGATAAGATCGTGGTGAAAGAACACGAACTGCGAAATTCCACACATTCTTTAATTTGTAATTGTTCATATTCGTAAGTATGAAGAATTTTATTATTGATCAGATTAAAATCAAAAAATTCTTCAATACATATACACTGATGAGAAATCCAAAATCTATCGCATGCTAAAATTAGATAACGTATATATCATGGCATTAGATACGTTATCTAATTTTCCATAATTATACAGTGATACATTACTGTATATCAGTATTAGTTATCTAATTTTACTGTGATATACAGTATATATTACAGGTTTAGATATGAAGGTATTGTATTACCAATTACCAAAGTAAAATACAAGTATTTATGTCTATAAGTATAATTTTTATTTATATTATTTGAAATATATAAATGAATTTTAAACTAACGATGTTTAAAATAAATAGGACAAAAAACCAAATAAAACAAACATGCTATAAAATTTTCAGCTTGCCAAATTGGTACATATGCCATTCATTTGTCATCAATTATGTATATATATATTTGTATATTAATCGAGTATTTCAAAACTATAAATATTAAAATAAAATCATTTCCTAAATTAAATTTCTTAATGAAAACGAATTTATTAACATATAATCTTATTTCGTTTTTAAAAAATTAATATTTCGCAGCAGAAAATTGACTTGATATTAAGATGAACAATATTTTCAAATTATAGAAATAGTATGAAGAATAATAAATTATTTCAATAATAATTGAAATAATTTATAAATAGCTTCATAGATCAATTTTGTTAATATAAATTGAGTATTAAATTTATTTTGGTAAGAATATACTTTCCACAATTTATGATACAGTTACCTGTATATATAGTATATAAAATATGAATATCATATCAATTAAAAATAATATAACATATCTTTTAAAATTTTAAGAATATTAAAGAACTCCATTTCAAACTTTTTGTTTTATTACTATATTAACAAGATTTAAAAAATTAAATCTCTCAATTTATTCTGGATATATTCCTTTAAGATAAATAGATACATTTGTTTATGTTATTTATTAATACAGTACTGTATTTATTTAATTTATGGTGAAAGAGGTATGATCACGTGTCAAGTGCAGCAATGTCAACTTAAGATTTTCGAAAGTAATAATTATCATTAAATTTTATACAAGAATATTATAATCATTAGATAACATGATTTTCATCATATTATACGGTGAGCAGGTGTTTTTTCGGATATTCTGGATTGTTTGGTTTAATTAAATATGAAGTTATTTGATTTAGCAAAAGTTGTCATATTTATTTATTTAATTTATCAAGACACCCTAAATAAATACGGATGACCCTCTCGAAACAATTTCAATAAATAAGAGATATAGTAACAAAATAGTAACTAGGAAATAGTATTTAAAACAATAATACCAACACCAGTGAGTGCCAACTGAGATATGTTGTATATTATTGATGAACGAACAAGAAAACAAATCATCACTTTATGTGTACATAAAGTGAAATATTTTCTTGTGCGTACATCAAAAATAAGTTCAATTCAATTATATATAAATTCAATTTTCCTTAAATTGTCGATTTCGCAAAAGTTATCATATTTATTTATTTAATTGATCAAGACACCCTAAATAAATACGGATGACTCTCTCAAAACAATTTAAAAAAATAACAGATATAGAAACAAAATAGTAACTAAGAAATAGTACTTAAAACAATAATACCAACCCCAGTGAGTGCCAACTGAGTTATGTATATTTCTGATGTACGAACAAGAAAACAAATCATCAGATTTATGTGTACACTGTACACATAAAGTGATGATTTGTTTTCTTGTTCGTACATGATTTATTAATTATTTTTAAATCTTGCATTGGTATATTTATAATTTTATCAATTGATGGAAAGTCAAATTGACAATCATAGTAGAATAAAAGTCTGGTTTGATTGTTATTTATAAAATAAATCATAACCAAAATTGTTTGATTATATGCTATAGTTAGATTTTCGAGGTAACGACATGGAACAGAGGATAGATTATAATACCAAAGGAAATTGTTGAAATTAAATTTTCCAAAAACCACATACGGAGATCATGAGAAATTGAAATATTTGACAAGTATCTCTTTGTAAACGCATTTTTTATGAAGTTGATTCACTATATAATTAATATAATATTATGAGTTACTTTGGAGTTGAAGATAATTCCTAAATCTTTATGTTGTTCTTCAAGATAGATTAGATGTCCATAACAACTTAGGGATGAAACATCACTGATATTTTTAAGAGAAAAATCATATAAGCTGATTTATTATAGCCGATTTTTAGATTATATAATATAAAAATAAACAAATAAAATATTAATTTATAAACTGTGCCATTACTTTTAATAGTATTTGCATAAATTTTTACATTAATATTATTTTGTAGTAGATTTTAAAAATACTTTAGATAATTAAATGCTCATTATTTAAAATTTATAAATACTTCCTTTAATAATTACTTAATGATTAAAACAGATGAATTAATTTATATAATATGTATTAAATAATATTATTTCTTGTTTCTTTCAGATAAAATTGTGAGAGTTTAATTAAAATTTATAGAAAACTACACAATATTCAAATGCCATTTTTTATTGTATTTCTATTGTTGTTATTACAATTAGAATATTATTTATCATTGAACAATAATTCAAATAAATTCGAGAAAAAATATAATTCGTCTTAGATTATATATATAATATTATATTAATTAAAGATGCATTTTCAATTGAATCCAAAGTTCCATTCTTTCAATTATCAATTGTTAGCGTCCACAAACACATGGCGGATTAATTGCAGTGCAATGAATTTTTGGTTCTTGTCTGCATTCTTTGTAACATACGGTGTTTTTTTGGTGTTCAGTACAGTAAATCCAAGGAACAGCCTGTGCAAAGATTCCTATAGTAAATAAATTATAAATCATAAAGCCTATTGTCTCATATATAAATACAATATTATAAAGAGAACTTACCACTAATGCAGATGGAAAGTAACAAAATTACTAGAAGTTTCATGTCTCTGCTATAAACAGAATATAAAAATTCATATATATATATTATTTTGAATATCTAAAATAATATTTTATTCAAATCTTTTTATATAAAAGATGGAAAATATATATTATTATTTTAATTAGATCAAATACATTTAGGCCTATATATATTTCTTCATAAAATCATTTCCTGAATATTTTGAAATTTTTTTGACAATATGTTATCATTCAATATTTTTATTATTAAAATATAATATTATATTTATTAGATGAAATAAATTTATATATTTCTTCATAACAAAATCATTTCCTGAATATTTTGAAATTTTTTTGACAACATGTTATCATTTCAATATCCTTATTTATAAAAAACGATACTTAAATAAAAGTCTAATGCTACATAAATAAAACTTTCGCGAATAATAGCATATAAGAAAATGACAGTTTATACCATTCTTAGTTCCTCTTAGTTTATTGATATTACTTCAACATTTTTATAAAATATGTACGATTCTTAGTTCCTCTTAGTTTATTGATATTACTTCAATATTTTTATAAAATACGATGCGAAAGGACGAATCTTTATAAATCTGAAAATATATTTAATTGTAAAATTCGGTGTTCGTATTTTGCCATTAAAGACAATTTCAGGATAATATTTATTTAATCCTTTAATTCATATCCGCCAGATGTCATCTAGAAGAGCGTCTCTTTCTAATTGTGAAATTTGTGATTCTCCTTTTCTAAAATCTGCCGATACGATTCTTAGTTCCTCTTAGTTTATTGATATTACTTCAATATTTTTATAAAATACGATACGAAAGGACGAATCTTTTGATGTATTAAATAAATATTCCCTATTATCCGAGGAAATATGAGAATTGTATCGCTTCCACTTTTTCTGTGCATTCGCAGTAAAAAATTTTAAATAAATTACTACACATTACTTTCGAGACATAGGTACCTACTATAATGAATTGTATCATTTCCACGTTATCTGTGCATTCGCAGTAATAAATTTTAAATAAATTAGTATACATTACTTTCGAGACATATTATAAATCTGAAAATATATTTAATGGTAAAATTCTGTGTTCGTATTTTGCCATTAAAGATAATTTCAGAATCATATTTATTTAATCCTTTAATCTTTAAATATAATAGCGGACATAAATTTTCGTGATATTCTTAAAAATTAATATTTTTAAACATTTGACTCAAGAAAGACTTTAATATATTTTAAATTAATCATTGAGTTGTTATGATAGTTATGATGATGATATATCAGTTAATCCTTTATGTTCAGTCATTTACAAATGAAGAAAGTCAAACTTCGGAAATTTCTCCATAATAAATTTTGAATTACTGATGATGATATATCAGTTAATCCTTTATGTTCAGTCATTTACAAATGACGAAAGTCAAATTTCGGAAATTTCTCCATAATAAATTTTGAATTAGTTAATTTCGATTTTTATCAAATTCAATAGGATACAAATCATTCCTATTCCTATTCCTATTCAATTTCATAAAAATCAAATTCAGCTTAACTAATACTGAAGATTCATTTGTTTAAACATATTGGATATTCAAACCAGTTTCTCTATAGTTATCTCAATAACTGTAGATAAACAAATCTATAGAACTATTTAAGATCTTTCTAATAATTTTTAAGGTGATTTTGATAATATATATTCAATATTTTAATTCATATCTTTAATCATTACAACTTTGAAAAATAGCCAATAAATTCTTTCCATAATTATTTTCTCTAATAATAAATTATATATTAAACAGAGTTTACTCTATTTCTTCATTAGTAATCAATCACAATGTTTGATATTCTCTATTAAATATTTAACATTAGAAAATATAAATGAAGTTAGGATTTTTAAATAGTAATAAATTTTATAAATCATATTATCTCTCTTCAGCAATTATCAATAAAATTATTATATTATAGTTTGTAATACATCATAGAAAAATACAATAATTTACTCGGTTATAATTATTGCAGACAGGCAGAATTTTTTTCAATTTCGCACATGACGAGCAATACTTGTGATAGTTTTAAATACATATAAAGCTGAAATCATGTCTTCTGGTGATTCATCCGTTCAAGCCATTCAAAGTCATGGTTGTAATCATATCTACTACTAATTTGGGTGATGCTCTTCAAAAGATGAAAGCAGAAATTGTTTCCGAAGTAACAAGTGCAGTTGGTGAGTTGTTGCGACCTATTATTTTGAACTACGATTCGCTTTACAGTACTCTCATTGATATCAATCAGTTAATGATATCTTTTAGAGCTGATGTTAAACAGCTTAATGCTGTTCACTGTTCTATTATAAGAAAATTTGATGATTTGATGGCTAAACATATCGTTATAGAAGAGATGGTGGAACGTAATAAATGCGATCTTTCTGTAGTTAATCAAGTATTTCAACGTTATGAAAAAATTTGATACTTTCGTTCACAGTGATATATCTAGCAATAAGGTCATTCAAAATCAAGTTTCTTCTGATCAGTTATTTTCTCGTCATATAAATTATGCAAATGCTGCTCGTCACTCAAATTTGGAAATTGGTTCGGTTGTTGCTCCTCGTAAAGTTAGTCAAGAAACATCTGGTGTTCACAATTCTCTCCGAACAGTTGCTACTAAAAATCAGTACTCCAAAATTTTTATTTCTCGTTTGCATCCTGATATCGGCTGCGACGATATAACTAAATATTTGTAAAATAGAGTTAATTTTCATTTTCGTGTTTATAAATGTCCTACTCGTTATGATTCATACAGTTCTTTCTGTTTGTCTATCTCCCATAAAGATGAAGCCGTAGTACTTAATTATAAATTCTGGCCTCAAGGAACGCTTGTCCGAAGATTTTATAATAGGTATGCCTCAACACTCCGAAAGTACTGCATCTCCTTCTGTTTCTAATTCGTTTCATTTTACAAATGAGGAGGCTTCTCATGTTTCCGGAAATTCGCAATCATGTTTTACACAAAATAATTCTGATTAGCAATCAACCATTTCTATAAATGCTGTTATGTTCACTATCTTTTTTCAAACTGTTCGATCAATTAGAAATAAAATTGATGATTTAAGATCATTACTATCCTTGCGTTACCATATAATTTGTCTTGCCGAAACTTGGTTCATGCAATCTGATACTGACATTGATGTCCTGTATCAGTCGTTAGGCTACAGTTGTATCAATGCATACTGAATGACGCAGAGAGGTGGAGGGATTTCAATTGCCTGGCTGCAAGATGACCTCTCCGTTTCTTCTGTTTTTTCCTTTAAGGATTCTTTGACTGTAGTTTTCTTCAATAATGTGAAGCTGATTTGTATTTGTATCTATCTTTCAACTACTGCGTCTGAAGATGACAAATTTGAAATACTGATTCAACTTGAGAATCTGCTAAATCGAAAAGACGAGCGTAACATTATTTTGTGTGGAGATTTTAATTTTCCAAATATCTCTTGGATAGACGGTACAATTTGTTATAATCATCTTACTAACTTTCAGAGTGAATTTTTAGAGAGAATTATTACTTTCAATTCTTTGATTCAAATTGTCATATTTCCTACTCACATTACTAATTATTTGGACCTTGTGTTTACATCTTTATCCGATTTCTCCATACACAAAACTGTTGGATTTATCTCAGATCATCTTCCTCTCCTTGTTCAGTTTAGGCTTACGCCTTTATCTCTTAACTGTGTTTCTACTATCACGTACATTAGAGATTGGAATCACGCATAATGGAATTCAATTATTGCTTATATTCATTCTTTTCCTTGGACGAATATTTATAATTCTGATTTTGATTTAAATTCGTTTTATAATTCTTTCCTTCAATACATAAATGAGCTAATAGATCAATTTGTTCCTCTGAAGAGAAAATTCATTGGTTCTTATCCTTGGATTTCTCCCAGTACCCGCTTTTTGAAACGTAGGATTAATCAATTATCCAGAGAGTGGAAAAAACATGGAAACTACTCCACACTTTTTATGTTGAACGATTATAAACAGCGTTATTTACATGCTTTAACTAATGATAGAAATAAGTTTGCTTCTTCTACAATTAATAATTTTGCTGGCCAGCCCTCGAAATTGTGGAGTGCACTTTCATCTCTTTCTCCTCGCTGTGCTCGTTTAAGCACTAATTTTGATAATGATTTTAAAATTAGTCTCTACAATAAATTTTTTACTCAGTTTTCTTCATCCTCTGACATTATTTTTGACTCATCTTGCCTTTGTAATACTACATATGTTATCGATGAAAATGATATACTGAAAGCTTTGGAAAAAATGAGGAAGTTGTGGACTTGATGGAATACCTCTCTTATTCTTCAAAACAGTTTTATCTGAAATTCGGCATCACATTGCATTTGTTTTTTCTAGAACCTTACAATCCTCTTTTGTACCTGGCGTCTGGAAACTTTCTTATTTAATTCCTGTGTTAAAGAAAGGTAAAAAACTGACAGATCCAAATTCTTATCGCCCTATATCCATTTAAAATAATTTTTTAAAAATTTTTGAAAAAATCCTGTCCTACCATTTGATTTTTGAACTGAAAAATAAATTATCCGTCAATCAACATTATGCTATTCCTAAGAAATCCACTGTTTCTAATCTTTTGCAGTTTACTCATATTGTCTACGAAGCTTTTCAGTTGAAAAAACCTGTTTATGTCGCCTTTCTTGACATTTCTTCAGCTTTTGATTCTGTTATTCCGAACCTTTTGTATAAAAATTTAACTGATGATTTTAATGTCGCCGATGCTTTAGCGTCGTGGATTCATAAGTTAATAACAAGTAGAGCTTATAGAATTATGATTTGAACAAGATTTCTCTCCATTGTTTTTTCTTCTAAAGGGGTACCTCAAGGCTCACCACTCAGTGCTTTGCTTTTCGTCGTTTATATAAATTCAATATTTACTTCTAATATTTGTTCTTTGCTAGTTGGTTACGCAGATGATCTTAAACTCATAGCATATGATTTAGATCAACTTTTTCACGATTTTGATACAATCGGTAATATCTTGTCCAGTATAAACTTGACTATCAATAGAGATAAAACTGTGTTTATGAGATTCGCTTTAAGTCTTCCTTTGCCTAATCTTGATAACGAACTTGCAAATCATTATCAAGTTGTTTTCTCTCCTTGTCATTGTGATCTTGGCATTATGTTAGACAGTAAACTTTCCTTTAAATATCATATTGATATGTTACGTAATAATCTTGCCCGAGATAGAGGAATTGCTTGGAGATATTTGCGAAACATCAACAATAAAGCGATTTTGTCAACCTTGATTAATTCAATTATTCTATCAAAAAATTTGCATGGATTAAGTATCTATGCTGCAGCACTTAACTCGCATTTGGCTTCTCTACAACAAGCTTTTTCGAAAACAATCAACCTTATTGGAGGTTTTGATAGGCACTTGTGCTCTCTTTCTACTGAGTTAAAATTTAAAGAATTGAACATCAAGAAAATTTCTGAATTAATTGAAAATCAAGATGTCAAAATCGTCTCTAATATGTTACAGGTGTATTTTCTTACCGAACTTATTCAGTTAAATGTACCTTCAAGAATTACCAGAAACACAGATTTATTGTTTATTCCTTACAGTCGTTATCTAGACTGATAAATCTTTTCTTTATTAGAGCCTTGAAAACTTATAACTTGTTTTATAAAAATTCTTAATGTTCTCGTACGCAACTTGGGAGTTACTTTGTACGCTTGTACAATTGTAAGTAATAAATAAATAAATAAAATAAAATAAATAAATAAATAACTCTTTATAAACGCATTTTTTATGAAATTGATCCACTAGATAATTAATATAATATTATGATGTAATTTGAAGATAATTCCTAAATTTTTTTAATCCTTTAATTTTTAAATATAATAGCGGACATAAATTTTCGAGATAAGCTATATTTAAAAATTAATATTTTTAAACATTTGATTCAAGAAAGACTTTAATATATTTTAAATTATTCATTAGGTTGTTATAATAGTTATGATGATGATATATCAGTTGGTTCTTTATGTTCAGTCATTTGAAACTGACGAAAGTCTAAATTTGGAAATTTCTCCTTAATAAATTTTGAATTATATACTCGTAATTTCGATTTTTATCAAATTCAATAGGACACAAGTCATTCCTATACCTGTTCCTATTGAATTTGATAAAAATCAAATTCAGCTTTGAGATAAGATTAACTAACTCTGAAGATTCATCTGTTTAAACATATTGGATATTCAATGTAGTTTCTCTATAGTTATTTCAATAGCTGTAGAAAAACCAATCTATAGAACTATTCAAGATCTTTTTAGTAATTTTTAAGATGATTTTGATGATATATATCCAATATTTTAATTCATATCTTTAATCATTACAATTTGGAAGGTAGGCAATAAATTGGTAGGCAATTTGTTCTAATAATAAATTATATATTAAGCAGAGTCTACCCTATTTTTTCATTGGTAATCAATCACAATGTTTGATATTTTCTATTATATATTTGATATTAGAAAATATAAAATAAGCTAGGATTTTTAAATTGTAATAAATTTTATAAATCATATAATCTCTATTCACCAATTATCAATAAAACTATTATATAATTTTTAATACATCATAGAAAAATACAATAATTTACTCAGTTATAATTATTGCAGACATGTTGAATTTTGTCAACTATGCATATGACGAGCAATACTTGTGATAGGATACGTAGACGAATTAAAAAATGTGTTTCAATAGGCTGAGTCCGTATCTTTTCTAAAAAACTAAAATCTAGAATAGATCGTAATCTTTCCACATGAAAATTTAAAACACGGCCACTCGTCCAGTTTATATTTTCCTACTGTTTTTATCGCAATCTTTTCAATCATAAGACTTATAAATGATTTCATTCATTTTTCCATTTTAAAAGAATCTCTTGTAAATGAATAGGAACTTATTATAATCTAAATTAGAAATTGTTGTATAAGCAGCAGGGCATTTCACTACCCAACATGGGTTGCCACATCCCTGGTGGAGTCACGATTACTGCAGTTAAGAAAGGTTGCATTTAGATAAATTCATAAAATAATTTATGAAGTATTAGAAATATGAAAAAAACAGCTATAACGATAAGTGACGATTATATGAATTAATAACACTTTTTAATAGTTCATTTCCGTTTATTTTTTCTAGTAATTCGATTGGATGAAGTGCTAGTTAATTACTAAATGTTGATCAGAAAATTACTTGATTTTCGTGATACATTATTTATCTGATTATAACTTATGAGAGAAGAAATCATTAATCCAGATATGATTTGCCAGAATTCTGCACATTGCAGCGTATAGATGAAATTCGGATAATCCTATTCGAGAATGTTTCATGTTTTTCTATTTATGTAATAATATTTGATAATTATTTAATTTACATAAATCGGAGAACCACTGAATAAATTTAATAAGGTAATTTTTCTTGTACTGCTTTCAATATAATTATTTTAAATTTAATTTTGAATTATTCAGCATTATTTATTTATTGCTATTTCTGGCTGTCAGGTTTAATAATTTTTTCATACGGATTTATAATTGCCCAATATGTTATTATTATTATTATTATCGTCATCGATAATAATTGTGATAAACAAGTATTTGAAGTATTCTCTCGTAAATTTATCCGGATCTATAATCGAAAAAGATTTGAAAGGAGTGTAAAAATCTACTGTATGTATTTAAGTCCGTCATCGAGATTCATGAAATAGATGATCTTGTATCTCCTTTAGTCCAGATAAAGATAAAATAATTCTAAAGAACTTTATGTAGTGTAGTGGAATTATTTCAGGCTCAATCATAAATTATTTACATTCGTGGTGACGCCAGAGAATCTGATCCAGACAACAGGTCAGGCCTAGATCTCCAATAAATGTTTTCTGAATTTTGGATCTGGATTAAATAACAGATTATCACGAAGGAAAGTGGAACATTTTTTTAAACAAGTACGGGCAAATCCTCGATTAAGTGCTCCAATAATAACAGAACATATCGCAGAGACTACGGGCCAAGTTGTTTATCCAGAAACCGTAGAGTACTACGATCTAGGAGGTATGCATAGAAGAGTGCCACGAAGGAAGCCACTCATCTCTGCAGCAAATCAACGAAAACGGCTTGAGTTTGCTAAAGAACATATTGGCAAGGATTCTGCCTTCTGGAATACTGTGCTGTTTACTGATGAGAGCAAGTACAATATATTTGGATGAGATGGGCGTGGTAAGGTGTGGAAGAAGGCGAATGAAAACATGCGAATGGTGAATCTGGTTCCAACTGTTAAACATGGGGGTGAACATGTGATGGTTTGGGGCTCGATGGCTGCATCAGGAGTGGGTAAACTGGTAATTATTGAGGGCACAATGGACAGATTTAAATATCTGAACATATTGCGAGAGAATCTGCAACCATCCATCCACGCCTTGCAGCTTGGAAATTCCTGGATCTTCCAGCAGGATAACAATCCTAAGCAGACTGCTGTGATCGCGAAGGAATGGCTGCTGTACCATGTGCCACGACAACTCCATTCACCGCCCTAGTCACCAGACCTCAATCCCATTGAACATTTATGGGATGAGCTCGAATAACGTGTATGAAAACACAAAATTACCAATGTGCAGTCTTTGAAGGAAGCCCTGACGAAATTCTGGGACACCATAACATCTGACATAACAGCAACACTTGTTTCTTCCATGCCTCGACGACTGCGGCAGTAATTGCTTCCAATGGTGGTCCTACAAGATATTAATAGGACTACTATATAGTTCTTGCATACTGTATGTAGACTTTTGTGGCAGCCCATTTTCAGTAATTGTGCAATTGTGCACAATGTATATTTATTTTTGCTTTTGTACCTGCAATACATTCTCATGTACACTAAATAGTTATATTAAAGTAATGATTACTGTCGTATCTGCTTTCCATAGCATGAATGTATCATTTTAGGTGGTGTATGTAGACTTTTGTGACTGACTGTATTATAATCTAAATTAGAAATTATTGTATAAGCAGCAGGACATTTCACTACCCATCATGGGCTGTCTATAAATGATTTCGTTCATTTTGCCATATCTGAATCTTTTGTAAATGAATAGGAAATTATTATAATCTAAATTAGAAATTGTTGTATAAGCAGCAGGACATTTCACTACCCATCATGGGCTGCCACATCCCTGGTGGAGTGAGGATTACAGCAATTAAGAAAGGTTGTATTTAGATAAATTCATAAAATAATTTATGAAGTATTAGAAATATGACGAAAATAGATCTAACAATAGGTGACGATTATATGAATTAATAAACCTTTTTAACAATTCATTTCCGTTTATTTCTTTTAGTAATTCGTTCGGATGAAGTGCTAGTTACTAAATGTTGATCAGAAAATTACTTGATTTTCGTGATACATAATTTATCTGATTATATGAGAGAAGAAATTATTAATCCAAATATGATTTGCCAGAGTCCTGCACATTGCAGCCTATAGATGAAATTCGGATAATCCTATTCGATTGTGTTTTATGTTTTCCTATTTATGTAATAATATTTGATAATTATTTGATTTACATAAATCGGAGAACGTCTGAATAAGTTTAATAAGGTAATTTTTCTTCTGCTGTTTACAATATAATTATTTTAAATTTAATTTTGAATTATTCAGCGTCTTTTATTTATTGCTATTTCTGGCTGTCAGGTTTATTAATTTTTGTCATAAGGATTTATATTTACTCAATATATTATTATTATTATCGACGTTTATAATAAGATGATAATAATTGTGATAAACAAGTATTTGAAGTATTCTCTCGTAACTTTATCCGGACCAATAATCGAAAAAGATTTGAAAGGAGTGTAAAAATCTACTGTATGTATATGTCCATCATCGATTTTCTTGAAATGGATGAGCCTGTATCTCCTTTAGTCAAAATAAAGTTAAAATAATTCTAAAGAACTTTATGTAGTAATGTAGTGGAAGTATTTCAGGCTCAACCATATTAAATTACTTACATTCGTGATGATGCCAGAGCATTTGAACCAGACAGCAAGTCAGGCCTAGATTTCCAATAAACGTTTTCTGAATTTTGGATCTGGATTAAATAACATTATCACGACGGAAAGTGTAACATTCTTCCATGCAGCCAGTCTTATTGCTATATTGCATAGTCGAATGCAATACAACAATATAGTTATAAGATTAATAAATGTTATACTCAATTTTTGTTAAAATCAAAATAATTGTAATATATAATATACATTTTAAGTTTCATAATATTAAAAAATATTTATATTCAATGAACAGGATATTACAAAATAAAGTCCCAATTTCAGTATTTATGCTATAAAATAATATTTCCTATAAAGTGATTTATTAAAATATAATCACCTATTATGTTTTAATAATTATTTTTTGATATAATATGTTCGCCGTAAATTAAAATTAATCCTGTTGAAACCTGACTGCAATTTGTTTTCAGTACTGTTAAATAAATTTATTTAAAAACAACTTGTTTATAAAATTAAATAAAACATAAAAGATATGTATATATAATGTATTACGTATTTTTAAAATATTATTATCTACATTACAAACAAAGTATTAGGAATTAGTTATAAATCATTTTTAATATTTATCCAGTTTAATATAATTTTTACAGTCAGTGTTCGCCGTAAATTAAAATTAATCCTGTTGAAACCTGACTGCAATTTGTTTTCAGTACTTTTAAATAAATTTATTTAAAAACAACTTGTTTATAAAGTTAAATACAACATAAAAGATATGTATATATAATGTAATACATATTTTTAAAATATATTATCTGCATTACAAACAAGGTATTAGGAATTAGTTATAAATCAGTTTTAATATTTAATCAACTTAATATAATTTTTACAGTCAATTCGATAAAAATGAAAGAAAATTTACGAATAAAGCCAAAGCTTCTATTTTTGATCTTTCTAATTTGCATTGGTGGTATATATATTTTCTTATTAATTAATTTTTAGATTATATTTTTATAATTTATTCTGTATTTTTATAGGAATTAATGCAGGAAATAAACCGACTCACCGATATTGTACTCATAATGAGCAAACTACCATATGCGCTATAGAATGCATAACGGAACGCAAAGATATTTGCACAGCAGTAAATCCACCATGTCATTGCAGAAATTAATGATTATGGTTTTAAAAATTTTGAATCATAATTATATATTTTATATCTATATAATGCTATATTTGAAGTAATAAATGTACAGTAAATAGAAAAGTTGCAATGAATCAGATATTTTTAATTCGAGCATTCACTTTATCATTTTAGCTAGTTTATGAAACTTTGATTGAACTTCATGCACATATACATTCTGTATCAAATGCAGAAGAGTTAATGTCAATAATATTAATAATTTTAAATAATTAAGGTTATAGTCAGGACGGTGACAAGCGGTAAAGAAGGTAAGCATCGCTGAAGAACGCAAAGGATTCCTATCTATTATATTAACAATTGTTATCAATACATAAAATTACCGGTGTTCGCAATAGTAATAAAGTTCTAAATACTGTATTTATCGTTTTAACTTATTGATGATTACTTTAAACTCGAGAGCAAGTCACCAACATATAGCACGGCTGTCACAATTATCTTTAAGTATACTAAATTATTTCTACTCAAATAATTTGAAATCATTATTCTTCAATTTGTGTATGGCTTTAAGACTTTTAATCACTATTTAATATTAATAACTAGTGAAGTGATTCTCAAACCCCGAAATTATAACAAATTGCCTAAAGTCAAACATCAACGACTAATTAATTCTATCGTATATACTATTGAATATAATAAGTGTGATAAACAAGCTTAGAACCTATAACTGAAAAGTTTTCCAGTGAATATTTTTATAGAATTAGATTACTGAAGAATATAATTATTGAAATCATTATTCTTCAATTTGTGTATGGCTTTAAGACTTTTAATCACTATTTAATATTGATAACTAGTGAAGTGTTTCTCAAACACCGAAATTATAACAAATTGCCTAAAATCAAACATCAAAGACTAATTAATTCTATCGCATATGCTGTTGAATATAATAAGTGTGATAAACAAGCTTAGAACATATAACTGAAAAATTTTCCAGTGAAAATTTTTATAGAATTAGATTACTGAAGAATATAATTTTCTGAAGGTTCCAGGTGAAAATCTATTTGAGTCAATCAGAATCTTTTTGAGAAAAATGCAAATTACAAACAGAATAGAAAAACAGATAGCCAGGGTATTAAAAAAGCTACATACAAAATTTTATATGTAACATTTTTCAATACTCTGGATTATTCTGAATTCCAATAAGAAAAATTTGCATTTGTTTGAATAGCCAGGGTATTAAAAAAGCTACATACAAAATTTTATATGTAACATTTTTCAATACTCAGGATTATTCTGAATTCCAATAAGATAAATTTGCAGTTTTTTAAAAAATGATTCTGAGGGACTGAAGTGATTTTTCCCCTGAACGCTTCATTTATTTTAGGAAAATTATAAAATGGTTTTAAAAAGCAATATATTTTCAGGCGGCACAACTGAAATTAATTTAGTCAACATACCTTTAATTATAACAATCTAAATATTAATTAACAATAATCGTATTAAACAAAATATTTATTTAATTTTTTCCTAATATGTTTACTCTGAAGTATAGAATCAAATATGTGCTATTGCAAAATTAAATAATATCTCAATAATAAAATATTTACTTTCGTAAAATTTCATAAGTTATGTCAATAATTGTAAATTTTTTGAAGCTGAAAAAATAAGGACAATGGTAAATATTTTAATTTATTAACATTAAAATGTCTTCATATCTTACCTGAAAAAGTCTGTTCAATATTTGCTAATTAAAATGTAAGTTTCAAAATTTGTTCTAAGATGCATTTTATATCTTTTCAGACAGTTCTAAGAAAATTTTATACAATCCGATCATAACTCCAGGAAAATTTTATGCAATCCGATCATAGTAATTCCAAGAAAATTTTATGCAAACCGATAATAGTAATTCTAGTTAAACATTATGTTGCTATTGAAATACAGTAAGACCCCGTTTAGCGCGGGGAGACGAGATGTGAGGGGGCCACTTTTCTGGATCCTGTTTAACGCGTGGATATGCTCCGAAAAAACAAAGTGAAACAGCGTTAAACGAGGTTATTTTAACATGTAAATAATGAGGATAGATGAAACAGAACAGTGAATAAATAACTCCAGGAAAATTTTATGCAATCCGATCATAGTAATTCCAAGAAAATTTTATGCAATCCGATCATAGTAATTCCAAGACAATTTTATGCAAACCGATAACAGTAATTCCAGTTAAACATTATGTTGGTATTGACATGTCTTTTTAATCACTTTAAATCAGCGATTCTCAACTTATGGTACACATAACACTGGTGGTACGCGAAAGAAAAACTATTTAAAAAATTATATTAAAATAGTTTATTCAAATAATATAAAACTGGTATATAAAACAGAAATTAAAACTGTATCTCCATTATATTGATTACTCTCTTTGTCAGCATTTTGTCATAGACAAAATGTCCAGTCTTGCACTCTAGGTCAGCGGTTCTCAACCTATGGTAGGCGTACCATCATTGGGAGGTAGAATATTTCCAGATGGTACGCGAAATTATATCAAATTTATAAATTATGTAGTATTTGATAGGTACACATAAAGTTAGGAGAATAAACAAAAAGTCTGTCTGTTAACTATAAAGATTTTATTAAGTGTATTAATATAAAGCTTTTACCAATCAGTGCCTTCTAATTCTGAATAAAGGTTCAAACCATTTCTTCTCTTACACAAGTTATAACATTTTTACCGAGACTCTAAGAAAGACTTTTCTTTAATCACTTTGAATTTGCGTGCTATTTTCTTTTAAAATTTTTTCGTTACTCGATATCGCGTTCTCTGGTAATGCATGTGAAAGCCGCTGACAGAAATTTTCGATTACACTGGCTTCAAATTATATTTTGTTTGTTGTATATATTTTCAAATTTAGAAGTCAAAACTTGCTTCGGATTCATTTTGTGAACGTTCCATAATTTCCTCAGGAAATTTTTAATTTTTTTTCTGCATGTTGGTTGTATTTTGTTGATTCTACATATGTTGTTATTTTGCTTGTATTTAGTTCCGTTTATTTTATACCTTAAAATGGACAAAGAACAAGAGATGAGCAATGTACAGAGGATAATAATATATTTTCTTGTTCCACTTCAAAGGAAGTTACAAAGCTACCTGAAAACCAACAGTAATTTCTAAAATACGTTTGATGATTAGAAAACATGAAGAATATATTAAATATGGATTCACAATGATGGAAGAAGGAAGTGAACCTCTTCCTCAGTGCATTATTTGTTTTGAAGTTATTTCAAGCCAAAGTATAAAGCATGATGTACTAAGGTGACGCTTTTCTGAAACGCCATCTCAGTATAAAGCACTCGAATTTGAAGAATTCTTCATAAGAAAAAATTCGGAAATGACAGCAAGTAATATGATTATATCATCACTTTTTGAAAGTAAAAAAGCATTTTTTTTCAAATTTAGATCGCTTTCTTGTTGAAGATGAAGTTTAAATCAATTTTGAACTTATCAATGGTATTAAATGCCACTTCTTCGTAAATCATTGATGAAAAAATTCTTAAAATTAGAAAATAAAAAGTTTTAAGAACAAATAACAATAAGCAGATCGCAGTAAGCTATAAACAATGAAAAATATTGATGAAAGAATAACGTTCTAACTTCATGGAACTATAGTTTAAAGTGGCAGCATTCAAGTTAAAACTAAAATGGGATATTTGTTATTTTTATTACTATAAAATAATATTGATGACTATAGATATAGAATATATGAACTCTGACCGCAGCAGACTTTTCATATGTACTGCACTGCACTGCACTGATATCAATCGCACTGTGAGATCGCATAGCGTATCAATGCAACAAATTCGTGCCATTTCAGATTTATGTGAATATAACGGTTTGAAAAACCACGCCAAAGTGAATAAAAAAATAGAATTCGAAAAAACGCGTTATATCGAAACAGCGTTAAACGGGGCAGCGTTAAGCAGGGTCTTATAGTATCTTTTTAATCACTCTAAATCAATGATTCTCAGCTTATGGCACACATACCACTGGTGGTACGCGAAAGATAAACTATTTAAAAAAATTATATTAAAATAATTTATTCAAATAATATAAAACTAGTATATAAAACAGAAATTAAAACTATATCTCCATCATATTGATTACTGCCTTTGTCAGCATTTTGTCATAGACAAAATGTCCAGTCTTGCATTCTAGGTCAGCGGTTCTCAACCTATGGTAGGCGTACCATCAGTGGGACGTAGAATATTTCCAGATGGTACGAGAAATTATATGAAATTTATAAATTATGTAGTATTTAATAGGTACACAAAAAGTTAGGAGAATAAACAAAAAGTCTGTCTGTTAACTATAAAGATTTTATTAAGTGTATTAATATAAAGCTTTTATCAATAAGTGTCTGTTAGCATTTCTAATTCTGAATAAAGGTTCAAACCATTTCTCCTCTTACACAAGTTATGACATTTTTACCCAGACTCTAAGAAAGACTTTTCTTTAATCACATTGAATTTGCGTGCTATTTTTTTTTAAATTTTTTCGTTACTCGATATCGCGTTCTCTGGTAATGCAAGTGAAAGCCGCTGAGACTTATGACAGAAATTTTCGATTACACTTGCTTCAAATTATATTTTGTTTGTTGTTGTATATATTTTCAAATTTAGAAGTCAAAACTTGCTTCAGATTCATTTTGTGAACGTTCCTTAATTTCCTTAGGAAAATGTTTAATTTTTTTCTGCAGGTTAGTTGTATTTTGTTGATTGTACATCAGTGGTGTTATTTTGCTTGTATATAGTTCCGTTTATTTTCTACCTTAAAATGGACAAAGAACAAGAGATGAGCAATCTACAGAGGATAATAATATATTTTCGTGTTGTACTTTAAAGGAAGTTACAAAGCTACCTGAAATCCAGCAGTTATTTCTAAAATACGTTAGATGATTAGAAAACATGATGAAGAATATATTAAATATGGATTCACAATGATGGAAGAAGGAAGTGAACCTCTACCTCAGTGCATTATTTGTTTTGAAGTTATTTCAAACCAAAGTATGAAGCATGATGTACTAAGGTGACGCTTTTCTAAAACGCCACCTCAGTATAAAGTACAAGATTTTTGGATAATTCTTCATAAGAAAAAATTCGGAAATGACATCAAGTAATATGATTATATCATCACTTTTTGAAAGTACAAAAAGTATTTTTTCAAATTTAGAACGCTTTCTTTGTTGAAAATGAAATTTAAATCAATTTTGAACTTATCAAATAGTATTAAATGTCTCTGCCAAATGCTAGTTCAAAGCTACGAAAAATATTTCAATGGAAATTATTCTGAACATTTATGGATACGAAACCCTTTTTTTTTTAAATGTCCAGCTGAGAACCTATCTCTTGAAAATAAAGAAGCATTTATTGAACTTTCTTGCGATAGTAGTCTCCAAACAGAGTTCAGTAATACAAGATTGTATGAATTTGGGTTGAATGGAGAGAGAAAATATAATTCTTTATTTACGAATGTGATTAAGTTTTTTCTTCCATTTATATCTACATATTTATGTGAAACTGGATTTTCTGCTACGTTAGCAATTAAAAATAAATATAGAACGAAATTAAATCTTGACTCTACTCTTCGTTTAAAATTAACCAAAATTGAACCGATATAAAAATGTTGGTTTCGCAATTGCAGATTCGACCTTCTCATCAAATTTTATAATTTGATTTTTATTTGTTATTTTAATAAATGAAGTAAATTAAAACTTTTTATTTATTATTTGTACCCATTATCCAAAGCGTGAGAAGATACCCTTTTTACTTGACCATAGTAAAAGGTAATAGGGTAAGTAAATTTTCGCATTTTGCATGGAACATTTTCTATTCAAAAACATGTACTATATATGTAATCCATAAGCTCTTTACCGTATAAGAAGGTCATCTTTCTTTGAAAAGAGTATAATATACTTGACACCTTCATTTAACATTAGGGGATGCTGATGGTAGTGTTTCTCAAAATCTACTGGGCCGATTTACTTGAACTTTTTTAAATGACCATTTGGATAAGTGTAGGATGTCGAAAAAGTTTGGTTTCACAAAACTACAGTAGGACTTCACAAAGGACCAAAACCGCATAATTTTCATAAACGGCACATTCGGGACTTAATAAGTCGGTCAATATCAATCGGATTTTGCCGTGTATGGCACCATTCGATTCGCCTTAGTGAGGCGAACCATGTGATTGACATAAATCATACGCTACGAAAAATATTTCAATGGAAATTATTCTGAACATTTATGGATACGAAACCCTTTTTGAAATCTCCAGCTGAGAACCTGTCTCCTGAAAATAAAGAAGCATTGATTGAACTTTCTTGCTATAGTAGTCTCCAAACAGAGTTCAGTAATACAAGATTGTATGAATTTGGGTTGAATGGAGAGAGAGAAAATATAATTCTTTATTCACGAATGTGATTAAGTTTTTGCTTCCATTTATATCTACATATTTATATGAAACTGGTATTTTTGGACTTAATATTGCTCTGATTTCGACGATAATGGTTACCGTCGATTCGAATTAATGTGCTGAACAATTTGGTGTAAACACGTTGAGATATGTCGTACTGTAAGCGTACTGTAATGGAAAATAGATGTCGAATTTTCACATGTTAGACAATCTATACAAGCTAAAATTTTTGCGTAAAATTGCTGAAATTTTCTGTCATTGTTCTGCGACTGAAATTCTCGATGGACCTTTTTTCCGTTTTGAAAAATATTGTATAGAACGGATTTTATTCAATGTTAAATTCGATGAAATTTTTCGAAACATCGAGGTTTCTACGATTTCCTTCACACTTGGCACATTAGTAGAGGATTATAGGAAGAATAAAATCTTAAAGTAGTAATGTGCACCTCTCATGCGTTCGCGCAAAAATCGCATTAAAATTTTTCATAATAACTAATTTAATACTTTGAATACCGGGAGTACTAGTTGTAATGGCGTAGTGGTTATCATAAGCACTAAGCCATTAGTACGTGACTTGATTACATATTGATTGGGTGATACATAGGAAAAAAAGGTTGAGGACCACTGTCCTAAATAATTATTTATTCTTCATATGAATATGTACTTAAAATTGTAATTTCTCAGAGTTCTTTTACTTAAAATTTTTTATTTCATTATAAAATTAATTAAATATTTCAAATTATTTTAAATTTTATGTATACATTTCTTTATTATATTCACGGTAATTATCTTAATATTATATATTATTTAATCAAATAAATATATAATATATTGTATTATATGAATTAGATTTTGAGCATGTTTCTGTAATTTGAAAAAATGTTGAAGCTGTTATGATTATCAAAATTCCAACTACGTTCATATTTTAAATTTAAACACTATTATAATAAAATATAGATGACGAAATTAAATCTTGACTCTACTCTTCGTTTAAAATTAACCAAAATTGAACCGATATAACAACGTTGGTTTCGCAATTGCAGATTGGACCTTCTCATCAAATTTATAATTTGATTTTTTTTATAATTTAGATTTTAATAAATGAAGTAAATTAAAACAGAATCATTTTTATTTGTTCTTATTTTTACCCATAATCCAAAGTGTGAGATGATACCCTTTTTACTTGACCATGAAGACTTGTAAAAGGTAATAGGGTAATTAACTTTTCCGCATTTTGCATGAAACATTTTCTAGTTTAAAATATAAACTATCTACAAAGTGGTACGTGACTTGATCACATATTGATTGGGTGATACATAGGAAAAAAAGGTTAAGGACCATTGTTCTAAATAATTATTTATTCTTCGTACGAATATGTACTAAAAATTGTAATTTCTCAGAGTTATTTTGCTTAAAATTTTTTATTTCATTATAAAATTGATTAAATATTTCAAATTATTATAAATTTTATGTATACATTTCTGTATTATATTCACGGTAATTATCTTAATATCATATATTATTAAATCAAATAAATATATAATATATTGTATTATATGAATTAGATTGTGAGCATAATTGTATAATTTGAAAAAATGTTGAAGCTGTTACCATGATTACCAAAATTCCGACAATGTTCATAATTATAATTTAAACTCTATTATAAGAAAATATAGACTTTTAATTTTATGATAGCATTTAATGCTATAAATTAATTACATATAAAATATAAAATGCCTTCCATTTTTATAAAGTATTTATTTATTTCAAATTTACATTAATAATATTTTATATCTAGCTTTTAACAAATACAGGGAAACTTTGCTTCATAACACATATGTTTACGTTGTTTTAAACATTCGTTATAACAAACTGTAGATAGTTGTGTTGAAGTGCAACGAGAAATAGGATTGGGTTTTACAGGATTACCAGCAGAGATTCCAACTATTAAAAAGTAATGAATTGTTATATTTTATTTATAAAATATAAATACGATAAAAAGGTGCTTACCGCTAATACAAATTAGAATGGCTAAAATTACAAATTTCATCTTTCCTGAGAAAATATTCTATAAATTTCCATAACAATTATATGAAAATTTGTTAAAGTGAACAATTCATTCTTGATAAAAATTATATTACTCACCTTATTTTATTATAATATAGGTTGCATTGTGATTTGCAAAATCCTTTATATACAGCAGACTTTTGTTATTGAACTAATTAATTTTATAAACAGAAATAAAGTACTATTATTCGAGTTTTTCGACCTACTTTAATAGTCATTATGCAAAGTCTGTGACAAACTATTTTAAAATTTAAATAAGAAATAATAATAATAATATACAATTCTCGAACATAATATTGCTTGCTGTTGTCCAATACAACAGATGAATAAATAGAATCTGACTTTTGCTCAGTCGATTAATTTACAATAATAACTGTCTTAAATAAAATGAATTTACTTAATAACGAAACTAATAGGGGAAAATTTTATTATTTTTGAGCGATCTTTTATATTGGGAGAAGGAATGGAATGTTACATTTGTCAAACCAACTTAGAGAAACAAACCAACAGATGCAATAAATGGAATGGATCATAGTTCTTTTTCAATGGAAATTAGTAAACCTTATTCAGACAGTTTTCTCTGTTAATGGGAAGCAAGAACAAATATCTCTTTTGACAAAGAAAGATTAGAATTTCGATTCGAACTTTCTCTTCATTTTCATATGATTGGAGAATTTAAAGAAATAAGAGGAGGGACTAAAGGAAGAAGAAATTTTTAACAATTTGCACAGAACGTATCAATTCTCTCTCTCTCAGCTCTTGTATATGTCTATCTTCAGCAGTTCTCTTTCTGATCAGATTATGTCCTGGTTGGATTAATGCCATCATTTTGTGTTCGTCAGTATTTTTGACTTTAGTACAAGAAATTGAAGAAAATTTTCAGCAAATTAATTAAAATAAAATATAAAGAATATAAAGGAAAAAATTCTTTCTTATAAGTATGGTCACTTCAAACTACTCTATAGCCCTTATTAAAGTTATGATTAAACTTCTTGTTTAGCTTCATTTGTTACTTTCGTTTGCTTTATTCTAAATTAGTTAGTCTTCAATTTTATAAGGTGCCTAATAAGGTCTCCTTATAAAAGGACATATACCTGTCAAATAGGCTTATTTGACAAGTAAAGCCTTTTTACCTGTCAAATAAGACCATATAGCACAATGAGTCTAACTAATGGTTTCTAAAGAACTGGAGGATAATTCACTAAAGGGCTATATTCCCTTCATCAACATGATCTGATCAGTGTTAAAATTTATCAATAATTATTTGGTTCTCAGCGAGCGTTAATGTAGAGAGGAAAAAACTTTGCCACCAGATATGATTGTGCTAATACATTCACTTGGTAATTGTATTTTGTTTATAACTCCGTGTATATTTTATGACTATATAGCATATTCTGAAAGTGGATTTCATCTTAAAAAAAAAAAAATATGTTTTATAATCAAGGTTGCAGAGTCTGATGGCAAATGACCCGACTCCAACTCCACTATTTAAAAAAATCCGATTCCGACTCCGATTCCCTAAAAATTGTAAGATCCGACTCCGACTCCGATTCTACAACCCTGTTTATAATAGCACTTATGATTTTTAGAAGAAAAAAATGTAAAGATAATATGTGTAGTCATGTAAAGATAAGGATTTACCTTATTAGAACTGCATGTATTTTATTAAATGATTAATATTAACATTTTTTATTTATTTGTGTTTTGTTTAATGCATCTTCTCAGATTCTAACAATGGCACCAGAAAAGAAGTCCATGTTAAGAATGTGACGATGTATAGGTTTAAATTTATTCATAAACTTTTTGTTTAAATCTGTACAAAATATTTTTCAATAGGTATTTTCAATGTTTTCTTCGGTTTTCTTTAATAAAGATATTTTCGTTCAATTGATTGTTGTCTTATTTTTAACTTTATCACCTCTGACCTGTTCCAGAATTCAAACTCTAAGGCCGCTTATTTAAACGGAGTTTCTATCGTCCACGGTTTACAGCAAAATCCGCTTCTAGACGGGGTTCAGATAAATAGCGGTTTTAAAAGCATTGCAAAGACCTTGACTATATCGGTCAACGGTTAAAACTTGGCTATTACTACAGTTTCTACGCGCAAGAACGGCGGCTAAACCTCGGTTGTTACTACAGTTCCTAGGCGCCCCCAGCGTTTGAAAATTTTCAGCCAATCAGTATCTCGGGCTCTATCGATGACGTTAGTAATATGGCGGAAGTTCGAAATGAAGAAATGAAAAATGTTTTAAATTACACTTAAAACATTTAATATATTCTTTAAATGATATTTCACTCAATAATAATTCAAATTAAATGTAAAGAATTCTGCAAACTATAAAAATTTAACGCATGTGCAAGAAGACGCGGTCTGGATTCTAAACCTGGCTAGTGGCTGGTCTAGAAATATAATTTAGAAACCGGTTTTCTAGATCTCGTGTGAGCCGCATCTGCTAAGACGCTTCGTTTATGGTTCGGTCAATGCAAATTTTATAAAAACATGGTTCAGACCACAGGCCTAGGTGTAGAATGCATTTAAACAATCGGCGCCGTAAGAGCTGACTTTATTTGTTAATCCTGTCCTAATAAGGCCAACAATAGTTCCGAAATTTTAACAATAAATAGTTAAATTTTTTACTAAAACTTTATATTTTCGTTTCCCCTATGAAACAATTTGTAAGGATGTTTAATTTGAAAATGATCGGTTTTGCAACAAAATTAATTATCACTGAATCAAATCTTAAAGTGGCCTTATTTGGTGCATGTATAGTCCCGTGCAAAAAGTTTGTCAGGTTCTGTGTAGGGGAGAAAGGGGCTGACTCACTATCGAGTACTACGTCAGGAACTAACGTCCGAAGACCCAAGCAATCATACTTTCTGCCTTCAGAAATGATGTCAAAACAAGATAAAATAAGTTTCATTAACATGGGATTAATATTTTAAAAAAATCATATTATTCAGAAACACAGCTGAAAATCTCATCTGTAAATTTTCTACTTTTCTGTTATAAAATTGATAAATCTAATTTATATTAATTTAAAAGATTTAAAACTACCTTATCTTGTTCCTATTGAATTATAGTTTATATTTGCCAAATTTCATGTTTCTATTTCAAATAGTTTTTGAATATTTGATTTCCTCAGTTGAAGAATTTTTCAAAAAATAGTGGTACCTTGGTTAATGACACAAATTACCGTCATTATCCAAGGCGTGATTCTCCATAAGATTTAATTGAAAATTGATTAATTTGTTCCAGCTCCTCCCCACAACCATAGTAAATATTAAAAATGCAGATAAAACTCATTTAAAATGTCCTAAAAATATGGAAAATTTTATTTATTTATATGTTGCTAAAATGTCCTAAAAATATGAAAAAATATTTATTTTTCCATATTTGCTACCAAAATTAACATTAATAAAATGAATTATTCATGAAAACAGTTTTTAATTAGACTCATTTAAAATGTCCTAAAAATATGGAAAATATTATTTGTTTATTAAATTTGCTATAAAATTTTAACATTAACAAAATGAATTGTTCATGAAAACAGTTTTTAATTATCAATCTTCACCAGTAGGAAAATTGGGCTCACTTTGGAGTTTTTTGACAAATGAACCCATAAATACTGATTAGCAGCTTATAGATTTAATGATCATTATACAAATAAGATCTAATTTTGTCTTTTGATGGTAAATGAACAGTGACACACACTCACTTATTTATTGTCTATATGAACTGTAAGATCTCGGACAAACATTGTTTTTCTTCTAATGGAATCCGAAACTGTGAATTCACACAACTTGCAGGTATCCAGAAATATATAACACAAACAAACAATAGAATCAGACTTAATTCGCAGAATTTAAAATAATAATTGTCTAGAAATCAATAACTAAAAACTAGTGAACTGTTGCATGTCTATTTTTAATTAATTAAATTACTTATATGTTAATTATTATTTACTTAAATATATATTTGTATGGTTATAATTTTATTAATTTTAATAATGATATTATCAGATTTGAATTGAATGTGATAAAAAAAAATAACGATTAACAACTGAGCTAAGGAATCACGTGATGCAATGACGAGCTGTTTTAAAGACCTCTATTTTGTCAGAAATTTACATAATCAGGAGTCGTTAATCAAGATATTTTTTTTCTTACAACCACTCATCGTTAACCAAATATGTCTTTATTTGAGGCCATCGTTATCCAAAGTTACCACTATATTTGTAACTTTAAATTGCTTTTTCTCAAAATAAAAAGTTTAATTACACTTTTTCAAAAGCATAATTATGCTTTCTTCAAAAAATTACAAACGGTATTTGATAGTAAAATGGATAAAGATTAAATAATATCAATTTTCAAGAAATCAATATTTTATCCATTTTTAATTAAATTTTACTCCTATGGTCCCTTCAAGAAAAGTAGAAAATGTTATAGCAGTTTATGTACAAGATTAGGCAGTTTTTATATATGTCATATTTTTGGTTACAAATTCAAAAATTTATAAAAAATTAAAATAAAAATCATTGAAATGAAAAAAAACCATAACAATAAATATATTTTATTAAAAAAAATGGCAATATTTTAATAAATTTACGTTACTTTTTGACTAATTAATAATAATAAATAAAATTATTAGGTCCTAAATTAATATAAAACAAAGTTCAAACTAGCTTATAAGACTTTAAAAGAAAATTATAGGTGCAGGAGTGCTTTCAGGTTGATCTCTCTGCAGGCGAAAAAGGGTAAAGTGAGCATTGACAGAAAACAGATTGGAACATTTGTATAAACAAGTATACAGACACTTGGAGTTGATATCATAATTTATACATGTTTATACAGATGTTCCATTTATTTTCTGTTATGCTCTTTGCAGCTGAAGAAGGGCAGTCACCCTGAAAGCACTCCTGCATCTATAATTTCTTTTAAAGTCTAATAAGCTAGTTTGAAGTTTGTTTTATATTAATTTAGGATCTAGTTAATTTAAGTTTAACCAATAGGAAAATTTTTTATTAACATTTTTAAATAATAAAAAGGATCATATATCATTTATATGATTATTTATGATCCTTTCCTCTTTTCAGTTGAAGAGGAGCAGTCCAGTCCAAAAGCACTCCTGCATCTATAATTTCCCAATAAACCAGTTTTGACTTTTTCCCATTAGTTATAAAAATATTTAAATTCAAGAAAATTGAACTTAAATATTAATTTATGCTAAGCTTTTCAAGAAAAATATAAATTATTAACTTACCATGAAACAAATTTTTCCTAATAAATTTTAAATCAAAAAATATTTTTTGAATTTATCTCATATAATGCAATATATGAGATGGTCTTATAACCTGTCGTGTGTCTTTTTTGAAATATTAATGCACTTTTTCAATATTAAAAAAAATTAATACAGTGGTATCTCAGTATACATCTTTTTTACAGTGGATTATATTTATGCATTCCGTTTGTTGAGACAATAGCATATCAAGTACCAAAGCCCCGCCCCCTCTTTTGTAACTGTGGCCCTCCATATCTCTAGTAAACATGGCTACGACCCTCGGGTTCATTATAATTGGACAGCCCTGATATATACATACATAATCTGTAATAACAATAATATATACATACATAATCATGCATTTTCATCTATTATGTTTTTTTTCCGATAAAGAATCTGTCCAATATCATTGCTTTTCTCTCTCCTTCAGGATTTTTTGGAAGTGGATTAATAGCATTGTCATGTGCTTTTCTCTCTCCTTCAGGATTTTTCGGAAGTGATTAATAGCATCGCGCTTTTCTCTCTCCTTCAGGATTTTTCGGAAGTGATTAATAGCATTGTAGTGACTTTTCTCTCTCCTTCAGGATTTTTTGGAAGTGATTAATAGCATTGTCATGGTAGAGATCCCCAAGCACTAAAGTGATTAATAGCATTGTCATGATTAAGATCCCCAAGCCTATTGGTGATTAATAGCATTGTCATGGTAGAGATCCCCTAAGCCTATTGATCTTGTGATTAATAGCATTGTCGTGGTAGAGATCCCCCAAGCCTATTGACCTCAAACTAGTATGGGTGCCATTCTAAGACCAAAAATTGTAAAATCTCTCTCTTACCATCTTTAATAAATCTTTGATTTGTTTTACGTTGTCTCCGAGTTCATCTTAATCGGGAAAAATTACTGTTCTTCCATCCTTATCCATAAGTCCATGAACGTGCAAGGCCTAAGCCTTGTTTTGTGGGAAATCACACCCAAACTTACTTTAATGTGCTACATGTAGTATTGGGTGTAGTGTGTCAACAAAGCATCTCAAAGCCAATTAAGGGACCATAGAAACAATTTTTTTTTTTAAAGCTAATATTATAAAATTTATATATATATAAGAGGAAGTGCGAGAAATTCGTGGAACCAATTATTCGCACTAATCGAGGCCTACCTGTATTTAAGATTCTCCTATTTGGCTCGTAGTAATATGAAGTTTGGCCACCCCTATTATATGACACTTCTGTAAAGTATCTTCAAATATAAAATATAGTAGATATCAAAGATAACATTTCAACACAAATGATAAAATGAACATCCATATATTTTTGAAACTGTCTAAATATGGGATCTACTTGTATTACATTAAAAGAAAACAAAGTTAAAACATTTTTTATATATAACACAATATAAACAATCATTAATATAACTTTCAAGAAAAATCTAAAACAATGTACAAATTATGAATAAAATTTATATATATATATATATGGAAAAAATAGTAGATAATTTATTTCATACCTTCCTCCCTTTAACTTACTTATTTTCATTAATTTTGAGAATTAAATGTACTCTTTCTGATTAATGCATTCATTTGAGGAATGCTTTATTACAGAATCATAATTTACATAAAAAAACTTCAAAGCATTTTTCAGCTATAAACAACTAATAGTTAAAGTACAAAATTTCATTTGACAATTCCATAACAAAATATTAGCCAAAATAACTAAAATTATTTATAATAAATTTTAGAATAATTCAGAATAAACTGCAATTAATGATTATATTAATTTAAAATATAGTATTATAATATTCTATTTATTAATAAATACTTAAATTATAGCTTTTATTATTTTTGTGAAATAATAAAAGCTAATAATAATAAAAAATATTTGTTTTAGCATGATCAGAACTAAACAAAAGACCTTTAGAATAATGCAAATGAAGTCAACTTAGGTCACATTAATTAAATCATTAATTACAGTTTATTATAATTTTTTACTGCTAGTATTTGATTATTATTAGATTAATTCTATCAATAAGGCATAGTTCAATCTGATTGTTTTACAGTTTAAAGTGTATTCTGAACATTTTAGTTCTGTTATTAAGGATTATTTAAATTTTATAATTTGACATTTTAATTTATAAATATTTGACTCAATTCTAAACTAACTTATTGTAGGTTATTTCATTAATAAATAACATTTTTTATTTTATTAATTGTAAAGACTAGCAAAATTTTTGAAAACATTTCTAGGTATAAGATCTCAATTGAATATGCTGCTCTATTTTTAAAAATCTCGAAATTGAGCACAAAGAGCAGGGAAAAATATAGAAAATACAGTAAAACTTCTTTGTCAATTTAAATATTTTAAGTTGACAAAAAAATTTTACTGTATTTTCCATATTTTTCCCTACTCTTTGTGCTCAATTTTGAGAATTCTAGCTATTATATTTATAACTTCAGTTTAAGAAACAGATGTTTAGTTATGAATTCCTAATACCATTACATATAAATCATTTATAATATCTTGTTCTGAATCATAAGAAGCTATCTACTTGTACATATTTTTGAATTTGTGAATATCAAAAATTACTTTCACTACTTATACTGCATGAAAATTACCTTATATTAACTTAATATTTACATATGAGTTAAAAGCTATTAACAATGAAACTAAAAGTAAAATCTGATTATTTAGAAACAATAGTAAATGTGAAAATCAAGGTTAATTACAACCTGTTGATGATTGCCGTAAAGAATATCCAATGCAGCAATGCATGAAATGATGTCAAATAATAAGTACACAAATAATGATAATGCAGATTAGTTGCAAGTGTAATATGAGCTTTGCAATAAAATTTAAATTAATTAATTATTTTTATTGCTTAAATAGTTATTATTATATTATTTAGCAACCAATACACAAGCAATTGAATATTTTAATAATCAGAACAATTGTATTAATCTGTATTGGTTGAATATGAATACTCAATGGGCTAAATGGATAACTGAAAAAACATTTTTGAATAAAGAGTACACTTTAATGATTGTATATTTATTTTTATTTTAGATTTTACAATAAGATGCCTTGTGTTGTTATAATTAATTTGATAAAATATATTTAATATGCATAAATATATATAGACTTAATTCATAAATTAAAACCTTGCTTAAGAGAATCATAAAAAGTTTTATATAAATGAATCCAATATTAGAAAGTTTAAATTTAATTAAACTTAAATAAAAGATTAATAATTTTCAAATTTAAAACAAAATAGTTACAAAGAATAATGAACAGAACAAATATTATAAATCAATAAAACTTACATTTAATATATCGTTAGCAATTTATGCAATTATTTATAGTAAACTCTCAATTATCTATTGGCTCTGTAACCCAGAAGTTAGGTTTAATTTATTATGATATCTGAAAAATTTTTTAAATTCCACATTTATTTGAAAAATGAATCAAAATTGGAATCAAATTAAAATTACAAATATTGAAATAATTTCTTGCTGCAAATAAATACATTTCTTGTTTCCTTTTTCAATAAATGTATTTATTTGCAGCAAGAAATTATTACAATATTTGTAATTAATTTTTAATATAAATACAAATATTTTTATACAAAAATATTAATTTTTAATATGAAAAGCATACTATCCATAATTTCCAGTTTTTTGAGTATTTTGCAGATTAACAAGGGAAACAGTTATATGGGAAAATTAATTTCCCAACTACCTCAGTTAATAGAGAGTCAACTGTATTAATTAATTAATATTTCATTGTTATTTATTTTTATGAAAATTGTAAGTATAATTTAAATTTGAAATATATTACTGTCTTATTTAAAAATAATGTTAGAAAAATTTAAGAAATTTAAAATAAAATTGATTTTGTAATTAAATGATTGTACTAATGAGCAAGTTTTGTTTTTGAAAATACTTTTTGCTTAAAATAAAGGTATTTTTCTTCTATTAATTATGTTTATATTATAAAAACCTAGCAACCAATTAGGCATGAATGAAGTAATTAAGAAGTATCAATTTGTATATTTTTTATATTAAAAATAAAAACAGAAATATTTTGAATATAAGAATAAAAAAGTAATTATGCCAAAAATCAACTACTATATCCATGGGCAGAAAAAGTTATTTACCTGATTTGAGAAATATTCATAAAAAATATTTTTAATTAAAGAAAAATATTTAAAAATAAAAATTTTAGTGATTTTGTTAAAAATTCTCTCTCAAAATATTCTATATAAACTGAATATGTATTAGAAAAATCTATGTAACTGTAGAATAGGGAGACAAAGTTCCAAAGTTCTAATAAAAGTTCAAACATTAAAATTGCAAAATAATAATAAGCAAGCTGAAACAGTTATTATTATAGAAAAATTCAGTTTTAAATCTGCAATTAAAATTTTCATGTTAAAATTAACAAATCTATGTGTTATTTTGTAAGAAATCAACATACACTGAATATAAACAAGGAAATTGAAATTATTTATAATTTTAAAATTAAAACTTAATTATAATCATATTTATTTGTTTAAATAAATATGATGACTATAATTAAGTTTTAATTAAAATCATCATATTTATTAATTTAAATAAATATGATGATTTTAATTTAAATCATCATATTTGTTTATATTCAGTATACAGTGGTACCTCGGTATATGTCCTTAATCCGTTCCAGATCCTTGGACTTATACCAAACAAATTTTTCCCATAAGAAATAAAGGGTAAATGATCAATCTGTTCCTATGAAAAAAATCCTATTATTATTGGTATATTATACATTGATGGGGTTGTATAAAATAATTTAAACATTGCTTTAATACTAAAATACATAAATACAAAAGCAATTACAGTAGATGATGTAAATGAAAATTTAACCTCACTACCTTGCTGAGAAAAGTCGAGTGTCTACTAAGATGGTGCTGAAAAGGGAGGAGGAGGAGGAGGAGGAGATGTTATTGTTTGGAAGGAGAGTCCGCTTCCAATAAAACTTCAGGAATCTGAAATTTTGGTGTTTTTTCTCTTTCTATGTTCTGTCTGTTTTCCCTACTTTGATCTTGCTGAAGCTCACCAAGTTTGACTTTTACTAAAAATCTGTCCAAAGAACTTTGCTTCTGCCTTTTCCTCAGGATGTTTTGGAAATATGACATTGTCTGGTCATTCCAGATAATGCTATTACGGCTTGTTTGGACTTTGTCAGGGAGTTTTATATATGTATTTTTTTTTTTTTTTTTTTTAAGAGAACACACAACAGACTCATACAAGTTCTAGCACAGGAATCAGTCATATTCCAAACAAAGATCGTATACCAAGCAAAATTTTTTGCATCTAAACAGGATGTATACAAAGTTGGACTTATTCCAAAGCGGAGGTATACCGAAGTACCGCTGTATGTTGATTTCTTACAAAATAACACATATAGATTTGTTAATTTTAACATGAAATTCAAATAATAATTATATACAAAAAAAATAATATATTCTATAACAGATTTGTTGTCAATGTTTTAATATGTTTACTTATGTTATTTTTATATGTTATCTAATTACAATAATCATTCAATTTTTGTGTTATTTTTATTAGAATCATATGACTATGGCATTTACCAATTCCAAGTCGAACTGGAGCTGGTAAAAACTATCTTGGTTTTCAGTTTAATAATAGTTTATCTATATTTGTTATATCAACTAAAATATTAAAATAATTAGTATCCATCAAATGTCTAATAGTATGATATTTTACTAAAAATCTGTCCAAAGAACTTAGCTTCTGCCTTCTCCTCAGGATGTTTCGGAAATTCGACATTGTCTGGTCATTACAGACAATGCAATTATGACTTGTTATAGTTTTTATATAAAGAATGTTTTTTTTTTTTTAAGAGAACACACAACAGACTCATACAAGTTCTAGCACACGAGCCAGTTGTATTCCAAACAAAAGTCATATACCAAGCAAAATTTTTTGTATCCAAACAGAACATATACTAAGTTGGACTTATTCCGAAGCGGACATATACTGAGATACCACTGTAAATCATTTTTATAATAGTAATATAAACAAACATACATATAAATAGTTCCTTTAGCACCACCTTTGCTTGTTTGCATAACTCGACTTAGGAGACTTTGACGGAGATCAATAGGATCAACTCCCATAAGTGATGAAGCAGTATTTAGTGAATGCTCTGAACTATCAGACATTGAACAACCACCTTTAGAATCTTCAGAACTATCACTGAAGGATATATTTCCAATGTGTAAAACAGCTGCAACAACTTTATATATTGAAAGACGTTCATCTTCACTTACACCTAGAATTAGAAACTTGAGTTATTTTAAATCTGCTAATAAGTTTAAATTTAATAATTTATTTTATATTATGTAATAAAGTAAATTTGGGCAATTCAATTATTTATAAACATTCTACAAACTTTTAAATTTTACTGATAATAAAATTAAATACCATATTACCTATTTTAGAAAGATAATTTCAAGGGAAAATTATTTAAATTATCTTTATTCAATAACAGTAATAATTCATCATAATAGTCAGACATTATATTACATTAACAAAGAATAGAAAACTATATACTTGTAAAAATTCATAAATATTGAGGATTGAGAAATAATATTGATAGATTTTATAATAAAACTTTTTTTGTCATAAGCAAAAATTCTAATAGGTGAATGAACAGAAAATACTTTGCAAGTATTCTTTCAGAGGAAATATTTTGTTCAGAAAACTTTCCTAAAATGTACAATATAAAAATTGTATGCATTTCTTCAACAGCAAATTCTAATAAATGCAAATTGAGAGATTTACAATCAGACAAAGTTTTATAGTCTGTGGAATGATATGAAAAGAAAATTATAATTTTTTTCTATATTATTAATTATTTGTTATTTAATAATAGTAATTAAATAATGATAAATTTTTATTTTTATAGCTTTAAATAACTATTGTTAAACTTACTAACTATTATACTTCCTTTACTCTATCTGCCTTATTTTAATTTTTTAAATAAAATTGAAGCACTTATTGCACAGAAGAAAAACTTTAATTCAGAAATGAACTAATGTTTTCAGTGTATAACACAATCATCAGGTCATTACACCATTATCGAACCTGATGATGGCATATGCCAAAAACGTTAGTTCGTTTCTGAATTAAAGTTTTTTTCTCCTATACTGCAATAAGTACTTCAATTTTATTTAAAAAATTACTATCTATTATTATTACAAATCCTATTTTTTATCAATATGACTTTTAGAAAAAATTTTAATTAATAAAGTCTTACTGCAGATTTAATAATTTATCAATTTCATAAAAATCAAATTGGTAAAAAAATTACAGAATAAATAAAGGAAAAAAATAAATAAATATTCTTCACAACCACAATCAGCAGAAAACTTTTCTATATATTTAAAAAATTCTAAAGCATTAACTATTTTTAGACAATTTTTATTGAAATTTATATCTACTTTAAACCTATCAAATAATTTTTTATGAAAATTTTGAGCATTTTTAGTGTAGAATTTTAAACAGATCTTTTAAAATTATATTTGCAGTTGTCAAATATTATTTGTAGATGTCAAATATTATTTGCAGATGTCAAATACAAAACAAACAAATAATGGAATCAGGTTTTATTTGCTGAAGTTACAATAATAACTGTCTCAAGAGCATTTTTAAAAAAACCAAAATCTTTGACTAATTAAATAGCTTCTCTATTTTATAATATATAATTTTATTATTTAATTTTAAGTACAGATGACCATAGTTAAAGAGGTGTTTAGAGACTGATAATTAAGAATCTGTTGGACTAAACTCAGCCAAATTTGATGTACATACTTTCCAGACTATGGGAATTTGATTTTGATAAAGCAAATAAATAATAAATATACAAAAAACTGTCTTGTTATTACTTTAAAAAAAAAAAAAAAAACTTTTTTAAAATGTTTACTTTATTGATTTAAATAATTAGAAAATCAATAAAATTTTATAATCATTCAAATTTACAGAAAATTTAAAATATTAAAAAATATGCATATTAGAAAAACTTTGTATTCCTAATGCATGCTACTTAGATATTAAATATTTATCTAATTTATACCAAAATGTAATTTGGTAAACAAATATTAATAATACTTATAATTTATTAAAATTCTTGATATAAGTAATTTTGTTTACAATTGTATAGTATATTAAATAATTTTCATTAAAATTTTTTATATTATGTTAGTTTTTATCAATACCAACATAATCAATTTTTATGTCAGATTATCAGAAGTAGCAAGCATTATATGATGGATTATAGCAGTTTCTCAACTTATACAAATTCAACTTTATATAAATTTTTGTCACAAAAAATATTTTTAAAATCATCTTTATAATTTAGAATAAAGTATATGATTTTAAAAGACAAACAGTTACAAAACTGCAGGAACAAAAATTAATTATAGAAATAGATTTTTATAGGAATTTATAAAATTGTAGTTAGATTGATATAAAATCTTATGTAGTGCAAAAAAGATATTACATGGGATTAAGACTAGCATAAAAGGAAGGATTACATTCTAAAAGCTAGCCAAAATATACCTTTTTTTTTTATTTTTATAATTATTGAAAAATTAAGCTTTCTTTATAATATTCATTTTCTAAGATGTTTGCTTCTACTACTTTATAGATATTTTAAATTTTATAATATGGAGCTAAGCTTTTTTGAAGTTCATTTATAAACTTTGTGTTCCTTTTAATCAAAAAAATAATACAACACAAAGATTTACAAATAATTTTTTTGAAAAATATCTAGTAAGTCAACAGCAGATTGACAAAAAAGAATCGAAATACACTATTGAAAAATTATATCAAATACATAACAACAGGATTTCCCTGCACAAACACTCAAAAATACATGAGATTTATTGCAAATTCTAAACTGTGTTAAAATATAACCATGTACTATAATTACTGTATTGTATATTACTGCAATTTTTTAATCATATGAGAGCAAAACATTATAAAGTCTCCCATTATATTTAATTTAAAATGGTTAAAAATGTATAAATTTACATAAACATTTATAAATTATTTATTAGCATATATACAATTAAATATATAAATACAAAATTAAGAAAGAAAAATTTAAGAATTTAAGAAAACTTTTCATCACTAGTATTATTTCTCTTATTGGACATGATAAGGGTTATGACAAAATACAAAAATTACAATGAGAGAAATGAACATTTCCATCGGTGATTAGCAACTAATGTGTCAAAGGCTGTAATAAGTTAGAAGTGGGTGAATCACACTAGTGGTTATTGCATGTTGAAAGGCTTTGATTGAAGACTAATGGTGAGCTGTGATGTGCATACAAAAATAATGTGACATATAAGTATATGCAGGTAGCAAAGTTGAATTAAAGAATTTTTAATTATAATTTTTAGATGTCATAAGTGCAAATCATTGCAAGCCGAGGACTACCTGGACTACCTGTATAGTAAATAACTGATATTGAAATTGCTCCTTTGTAAAAGGAAAAATTATCTTTTCAATAAGTAAAATTTATAAATGTAAAAATTTGCAAAATAATGTAATAATGTTCATAACTTGAAGGATATTTATATTTGTTAAATTCACTATGAGTTGTATGCTAGATTGCTGAGCATTTATATTTTGTTTCAACATTTTATTATTATTCTAAAACTGTACCATAGCAAAAAAATTAAATATTGCAATTGTAATTTTTATGAGAGATACAATTTTTGTTTTAATTATATTTTGAAATTAAAAAGTATTTGCTGAATTAATAGTAAATACAATGAAAAATTCTTTAACAATATTTTTATAGGAATATAATAATTCATGCTTTAATGTTTTAATCAGGGTTGCAGAGTCGGATGGCAAATGATCCAACTCAGACTCCACCTTTTAAAAAAATTCCAAATCCGACTTTAATTCCACCCAAAAACCTACAACTCCCAGACTCCCAACTCTGCAACCCTGGCTTTAATGTTTGTTTTACTTTATTTTTTACTGATATTTAGATTGTGGGCTACACTGAAAAGTTGGAATTGCCATATCTTCATCCTGTTTTTAATATTACATCTAAACAAAATAAATGCTCACTTTACAAGTTCTTGCTTAGAAGCACAAGCAAGAACTTGTATAGGGCTAATTATAGATATTTTTATTATAGAAAATATGTTTCATCTATTATTACAATCCATTACTAAAATACTATTGTATAAAACTATTGCTAATGTTTGCTAAAATTTTTCAATTCATTGTTAAAATTTAATATCCATTAATGATAAATGGTAATTAATTATTATAAATTTTTTAAACTTAATTAAATTTTAACAATGAATTGAAAAATATTTTACTGTATTATTTTTAAGTACAAATTTATGTAAGTTGAAGAGCAGCTATATCTTCAAAATAAAAACACTTAAAAAAAGCAATATTAAAGTAAATCCTTCATTAGGAACATGACTTTCAAAGCATTTGAATGTACAGTATTATTAATTATACATAAAAACTGGAATTGTTATTTAAAAAGAATATATTCTGTTAAAAATACACTTGTACAATATCTCTGATGTCATTCTATGCCTTATTTATTCCTCTATATTCCAAGGTGCACATTATTTACTTTGAAATTTTTGTTTGTTGAATGTTTCTTATAAAAAGAGTTAAAGGTTCAAAAATCAAAAATTCTGCTCAAATTGTACTTGCTCATATTTGCTTAAATGAGATCTCAAATAACAGGGCTTCTTAATTAAACTGAATAAAATTGTACTGAAAAAGAGGAAAATATAAAACAATTTGGCTATTTCAAATTAGATTAATCTTTTAACTACAAATAATTAACCATAATTAATATTTAAGTTATATTTTACTATCTTTGATATTAATGACAACAAAAAATAAAAATATCTTAGAAAATTAGTCAAAAATCTATGAAAACCTGAAGTTTAGAACATCATCTGTATCTTTTATAATCTTATAAAGTAGAGTGATTTTATTATAAGTTTATTGCCATCTAAAAAGGAAATTTTGTATTAATGTTAATAGATATGTTTTGAACCTAATTTATATATGAAATTTTATTGTATAAATTAGGATATATTTATTTTTGAAATTCAAATTAGGAAATAAAATTATCATCATAATCACATATAAGGATACACTTTAAAGATTATTATATTAAATATAACTGGAAAAATTCATATACAGTATAAGTATTCAAAATAATCTTAATGTAAGCAAAAACACATCCAAGTATATAAACTCAAATTTAGTCAAAAATGCATTTCAAAATATATATGTATACATAAAAAATAAGGAGATGTATATATAATTAATAATTTTAATATATATGTATAGTTGTTCAAACTGAAAATAATTATTATTTAATCAGAAACATGTAAAATTTCGATATTGAAACTATTAATAAATTTTATTGAAGATTTGTAATACAAATTTTTTCAAAATCTTAATCAGAGTAAATAAATAATAACATTTCATATTTTTTCAAGTATATTTGTTATACTAGACTATTAAAGTATTACAAAAAATATATTTAAAAAGCATAAAATATGAAATTATTAACAGTTTTGTATATTATATTTGTTTTAATTAAAAACATTATATAAAAAGATAATGTAGAGAAAACTGACTGCTTAAACAAACTTAAACTCAAATAAATTTTTATCTGATTAAATAGACAATCTACACGTTCTTAACATTTTTGGACATGCAGATAATAGATCGGGTTGACAAACTTTTTATCTCAACGACCTGTTTGATGATGTCATAAAAATCTGGATACCCCCAGTGAAAGTTTTAATATTAAATACTTTTTAAATCTATTTTATGAAAGATTTTTGAATAGTAATAATTACAGTAGTGTATAATAAACTATATTTTAAAAAGACATTTACAATAATCAAGTAACAGAACATTTTTACACTGAACTAAAGTTTATTTTTAACTCTCATTGACCCTTTGAGAGTAATACAGACCACAGCGGGTCTTTTTTGGTCAGCAGATGATGCCACACTTCATTCTAGTAGAATACTATGTGGCAGGGTGAAACAAGCCTTCCCCAGGCTGCCCACTCCTGCAGAAGGGTCAACCAGATTGTGGAGGATGGGGATCGAGAGGCCAGGCCCGGATCCCATGATAAATATTTTCAAGAGATGGGACCCGAGACTTGAACCCAAGTCCTCCAGAGGGGAAAGCCAAAGCGTTTCCATGTGGCCAATCTGGCCGACTTGACCGCAGGGGGTCAGTACCAACCACTTTGGCAACCACTGTGATAGATGGACATTTCACCAAACAGATATATGGTCAAATGGACATATGACTTTTTAAATTTTATTATTTTTATTTATTCTTTATAATATAATTTGCTTTAAAAACAAATAATATAACCAATAAAAAACATTATTGCATGATAGAAAAATTTTTGCACATTTACTAAAAGATAAAACATATTAATTGTAATGTAATTACCTTAAAAATTGCAGTATCAAATGAAATATAGTGAAATCTGTTAAAGTGACCACCCTTTAGGACCGACCTGTCTGGTCACTATTCACAGGTGGTCACTATACAGGACAGTGACCCTCCCCTTCCCTCCAAAAAAGATCAGATTAATCCAAACTGCAAATTTATATTAATTAAAATAATCAACTTGTAGTCAAGTAATAATGATGACATATAGCTCATATCATCTTCTGACAAACAAAGTCTTATAGCAAGCATAATAGTAACCTGTATATGTGCATTTAACATAGTCAAACTTACATTAAGATTACTTCTGTTAGATTAAGTTACATCATTATCATAATTCTCAGACAATAATTATGCATAATGTAAAAATTATGATATATAGTATAATACAACCCAAATACTTAAATTCATTGACATAATTTAAAACAGTTCCACTAAGCCTAATATTTGGGTACGTAATTTTCTGCTTCCTCGAAATCAACATGAGATTAGTCTTATCAGGATTAAATTTCAATTTATTTTCCTCTCCCCAATTAGTGATTAAAGAAAGAACCAAATTCCTTTTTCTTTCAATGGTCACCAAAGTCATCCTCAATGGTCACCAAACAGTCATCAGCAAAACAGACTATATTACAGCTCTGCGGCAACTTTCTGTCAAAAATAGTGTTCATGAGAATGTTCCAAAAACCCGGAGCGCAGGCATCCCATGCGGACATCCCATGGAAATGTAGCGCGTTTCCGAAATGTTATTGTACAAAAGAGTAACTTGCCTCTTCGAGAAGTAATCAGCCGTTAAAGTATATAAATTACGTGGGAATCCGTATCTTCGCAAATTGTAAAGAATCCTCGGAATCCAAGCCCTGTCAAAAGCCGAACTGATATCCAGTGATATCAACAAACAATTACTCCTTTTTAAAAGTGCAGTCTGTGCCCGATGTTTAACGTAGAGCATAGCATCAATGGTACTACGTTGTGGAGTAAACCCATATTGACGATCATTCAACTTTCGACCTCTATGAAGGAAGTGATTAATCCTACTAATTAAAGCCTTCTCTAATATTTTACCAGAAACTGGCAGCAAGCTGACGGGCAGATAACAATTTGGTTTATCTAAGATCTGCTTACCAGGCTTAGGAATCAGTTTACAAATTGCCTTCTTCCAAATATCTGGAAATTTACCCTCCCGCAAACATGCTTTATAAATAGAAACTATGAAATCAGGTTGTAAGGAGAAAATATGTTTAGCAATTTCAGAAGTTTTTGATTTTATGAATTTTTCTCTATGTTGGACACTTCTCTAACTTGAACACATTTTGAAGGAACCAAATGTGTCTAACGTAGACAGGTTTCACTGTACAGGTAGGCCTCGATTAGGTATAGTGAAATAAAACAAAAATATAAAGTGATATAAGTACACAAGTTGTTATTAAACAATTTGTGTACTTACATCACTTTATATTTTTGTTTTATTTCGCTGTGCTGCCTCTCACATTTCAGAGTTCAATCCTTGTTTCTTTAACAAAGGATAACTCTAAAACAAAACAATCTATCTTAATGCGGCAAAAAGCATTTTATAGTAGATTTGTTCATAATTCTGCTCTTGCCAATTAGCGTGCCTACATAAACTTCAAAACTTTTTTAACTTGCATGTACACTCACCCCGTTTCGGGTTAGCTGACATTTTTGTACGATTTTGTAGCAAATTTAAAATTTTCAAGGATGATTTTTAAGGTAATAGCTGCGCAATGCGATTGTTAACGATCCTGTTAAATACCTATACGATAAGCTAAAATACTTGCGTTTGAAGTCCAGCTTTGCAAAAACCGCTCTGCACTTATCCCACTCCACCTTAAATATTTCTCAGAATATCTATGCCTTAAAAATTTCAACACAATCGGAGCAAATTGAAGAATAGATTCTCTTCTCTTCTCTGTAAATAGATTTCTACAAATCGTACTGTTTAACTTATTTGGATCAGTTAAATAATACAATCTATTTAACTGATTCAAATCAGCCTTTTTGCTACATAAAAGATCCTCTAAAATTTTTGATTCAATCTGATAAAAAATAAAGTTTATATTTAATCATTCATATTAGCATATAGTTGTTAAAAAAGATTTTTCTTTGGATTTCTATTTAAAATAATAATAATTATTATTATTATCTAATATAAAAATTAAGTCAGCTATTGATAAATTAGGATGCTTGCTACAATTTGGAAGCAGCATTTTAAGATGAAAATGATGTAAATAGTTGTTTCTAGATTGTAGCAAACATCCAAATATTCCATTAGTATGGTACCAAACTTATTTTTACATATTAGATATTTTTGTAGTAGATGATAATTCTTCATCATCCTGAAAAGATTTATTCTATGTTTAAATTTGTTTACTCCGCTGATTTAATTTGGAATTATGTAAAATATTTTCTTTTAAACATTTTAAAACTTATTTTATTCGATCGTATTGATGTTAGATAAATGCCGGTGCTTTTTCCTTGAATAATCGAATAATAATAATGATGATTTACAAAACGTAAGTACATATTTTTAAACAAATCTTTCATTTAATACTAATTGTTCAGAATTTAATATACAATATTAATATAACTGAAAGAATCTTGTAACTTAAAGTAACATAACAACTATCATAACAGTTATCAAAAGCAAAACACTGTATTGGTTATTTTTAAAAGGAAAGATGATGTTATGATAGAATAAATCCATATACCGTATTACCAAACTTAGTTCTAGAAAATTTGGATGAAAAATATTTTTACATATAACTTTGATATATTTTATTTATCTATAAAGAAGGATTAAATGATTCAAAAATGCGCTCTGGCTTTAGATTTTGTGAATCATAATTAATTATAGAAAAAAAAAATATAGCATAATTAGTATTCAGGGAAAACAACTTAAATTAGATAGATAATAAAAAAATATATTTTTAATTTTATTGCAATAAAATATTCTGGCTATAATTTGGCTAGATTTGGTTTGATTTTTCTCAATGCTCAGTGTTTGTATTTACAGTAATAAGTAAACTATGGATTTATAAGTCATCAGTAACTATTTTGAGGCATGACTAATCGATGTTATAAGTTTTTCTTTCACAAATCCCTTTGGTTAATCTTCTAAATCTAAATAAAATTTAAGATTTTATTTCAATCAATAACCAAAAAGTGTCCATCTTATTACAAACAGTTGTTCAAGATACAAGATAGAGATGTCCAGGATATAGAAGTTTGGACATATAGTAATATAGGCTTTTGTCCGGTTCCAAGAAAAGTCGTTCAACATAGAAAGGTATCCAACTTGACAGGTTTTACTGTATATAATATAACTCACTTCCAATGGCTAAGACTCTTAGCCATTGGAAGTGAGCTTATAAATACCGGTCTTATAAATACGCATTTTTAACGTTTTTTATTATACGTTAAAAATGCGAGTTTTCATCTACCTCAGTCATAAACTATCATATAACTATCCTATATAACTACTATATTATTCATTTAAACTGTGAAACATTTTTCGATATTTTCTGATAACATTCATGTATAGTAAGCGCGCTTAATTCTAATTAAAAAAAAGATTCACCCGCCGTTAATTTATTTGAGTACTCAGAAAATATTTTCAGAATACATTGGATTCTGCAAAAGTAGTGTTAGTTAATTTAAATAGAAAATTTTTTCCCACATGTTCCGAGAGAGAAAATATAATCGATTCAAATTTTCCAAAAAAGAATTTTCTTTTCGCGGATCTACAAAAATTAGATGTTCGAAGGCTGGGGTGTAAATGCCCAGCCATAATGGTAAATCTAAACCATTATTCTTCGTTTATTAGTTTTTTCGTGATTTCATTTTGCCTCAACGATCCGGCACTGAGCGGGAGTATTTTATACTTTGCCATAATAGCATCAGTCATTGTATACAATGCCTACGAAAAGTATATATAATAATAATCGTTTCATACTTTGCTTAAAAACGACAGCCATTCTATATACTGCCTAGGCAATCTATACAATGCCCGCTTTTCATACTTTGCCGGAAACTTATATATAAATTAAACTTTGTTTATAACTCTCGTCTCTAAACTTTATCATCTACTTTTTGATTATAATATAATATTTTCCTTCAAAAATTTTTTAATATTTTTTACGATGATTTTAAATATATACTCTACAGAGTAACGTGAAAATTGTTTTGAAATAATTTTGATAAAGTTGCTTTTCATTTATTTGTTATTTCGCCAATATAAACGATCCACTATCAAAATTTTCTAACATAGGGGAAAAACTGTAAAATAAAATTGGTACAAAGTTATTCGTTTTGTCTTTCTCGATGCATGAATATTTGCAACTGTAAGAAAATCGAATTTTCGAGTTACAAAATATATCTGATGAATAATATAGTAGCCCTCTTATAAGAGAACAAATTTTATCACGCAATAATTGATAAAATATTTGCTTTTTTTCCAAGATATATTTTTTGTAGTTCAATAAAGAATGATTATTGTATAATATATGAATATTTTATATGGAGAGTAAGATTGAAATTGTGATATCGATGCTATCTATCACTCCTATATATAAAATTGTGCCAATAAAAATTATTTGATTAGTATATTTATACGCATTTTACAAATTTGATAACAAATTGATAAATTGTTTTAGAAATCAAGACTATTTTTGATGTAAAACAAGAAGAATTATATGTTCTTTTCTTTTATAAATAATAATTTGTTTTATTTTGAAAGTATCGAGGCTTTCCTTTCGCTCCTTAATTAATAACATTTATTGGTTTAATATTTAAACTGTTGATAGTTAAGTGAATGTGTTTTAAAGCTTCTGGTTGATGGTACGTTTGCCAAATTTGAAAAGTAACTTAAATATATTTCTTGTATTTTATATCGATCTCGAATTTTTGATGGATTTGAAAGTTTAAAAGGTTTCTCTACTTTTATTCTATATAACAAAATAAAATATCGGTATTATTTGAAAAATTTATAAAAATATCTTCGAGATTATAATTTATTGTACAGAAAACTTATTTCTTATCATTATCCATATTTTCACATTAATTGTTAAAATATTTGAGATTTTTATTTGCCTGGCGTGTGATTTAAAAAGCTTAGATGACAATTATGAAATATACGTTTGATGACACTTCCGACTGTCGTGTAGCTTTTTATCTTATTAACTGCTTCGGTTTCGATACCAGAAAATTCTTGTTATTGCAATATACTGTATATTGAAGAATAAGTATTGTAGCAATTGTACAAAGTTCCAATTACCTTGGCTTCGAGTACTCGAATCTAACAGCATCTGGAATTTTGTTAGAATGAAACTTTTTTAACAACGAAATTTGCTGTACTTGGGCATTCGAGATTTTTTGAATTGGTAGGAGATTCTGTCAGAGCGAGTATTCGGCTTCTATAAAAGGGTACTTCATCAGTTTATTGGTGGACGTATCCTTCATCTGTCGAGAAGCTTTTTACTCCCTGTATTCAAGTAAGGAAACGGCATCGTAGCTATAAATATCTTATACAGTTAATAAAAAAATCGATGCCAAGACATTTCTCTGTCATATAAAATTCTTAAATTTGTTCTCGGTCATTGATGGCAAACATTCCAATCGTCGTGACAAAGAAGACACTAAATATATGCTAATTAGGCATAGAAAATGTATCCTAAATTTAAAACTGCCGCGAATTTATGCTATTAGTAGTTAATAAAACTAATCAAATCTTGACTTCTCCGATGGTCTTCTCTCCAAAATATTCACGATTTCGGTAGGAAACATTTAACTTTCTTCTCGGAATATATTGACTAAGATTGTTCCCATTGTAGAAGAATTTGCTATAAGAATATTTAAATAGTGTATCATAATCGAACGTACAGTTTTGCCAATCATTTTTCTCTTTTCATAATCAAATCTCCATTATAGTATAGCAATTTTCCTAAGTGGAAGATTATTTTTGAGCAATTTATTCCTGTAATAAGTTTCACAAAATGATTATTTGACTCGAATCGCTGTATATATGGTAATTGAAAATACTTATGGCACGATTCTTTTCGCTTCATTAATGTAGATAGTCGAGGGACTTTTATTTTATTCTAATTTTTGTGCGTATTAACGTCTTAGCTATTTTATAAAAATTACTAGCGATGGCAATAATTAATCTGATATCAAATTATTCATCTCGAGTAGCTAATTTTAATAATAAATCACGAAACGAAATTCGTACATAAGGTTATAGTTCTGCAGTTTAAAAATTCGAGTAATGCGGACAAATACTAGATTTAAAAATTACTATTAAAACTTAGTCGAGCCTTTTAAAATTTATTTATACCCTTCAGTTTTAATTACGATTTCAATTAATTATATAGTTATCTAAGAATATGTAAAACATCCATTTTAAATTACGCGTGCATTTCGAAAGTGGGTAGAAAATTCTGGAAATCAGATTTTGGGAGAGACTAAATCCAATTTGAGATGTACCAATGCATTGTTTAGACAATAGCTTTAACACATATATAAAATTTTTATTTGAAAGGTAGGAAGCGTGAATTTTTATGAAACTTTCGAAATGTAAGCTGGTTTCCAAGATGATAACCGAAATAAAACGTTCTTTATATTTTCCCAATAGTTTAGTTTTTCAGTCAGTCTAAAAATCGATATGCAATTTTGAGTTTTTATTGATATTCGCAAAGAGTAAAAACGTCTCAAATCTTATATGGTGAAGTAATCACCGGATAATCGAATATAATCTCTGATGTTTTCCATTACGAAAAATATTAACATCTCTCTTCTATATAAACTCTTTCTAAAATGCTATTAAAACTTATCAGCCATGAATTCAGCGCACATTCGCGTTTCTAATTATTCCGTTATAAGCTCGGTTTGTTTGAATTAATGCAATATATTAATCAACAGACGATTCCAGATAGCCAGTATACCCAAGTTTATGGAGAAATCGAGAAGAAGAATCTATTTAATCAATTTTAGATACTCCGTTTATTGATAAATAATCAAATATTTATATAATTAAATACTATAGTCGCGTTAAATTTTATCGGAGGTTTCGTTTCGTTTAAAACTACTTAAACTTTTATTGGTTAAGTAGTATAAACCATGTGTTAGATATTTTGAAAGATAGATTAGCAGCCATGGCCTATATAACGTTAGGCTGAAAAAATACGGAAGAAGAAAAATGAATATGTCGAACAACAAAGTATACACGATTCTGGATGACATCCAGATAAACTGGCTAAAATTGGAAAAGTTTTACTCCTTTTTACATCAGAATATACTTAACTAATTTTTATAATTTATAAATTATATTTCTGATGAAATTGCTTTTTTTTATTTATCAGAAACAAATATTTTCTTGCATTTGTATGCTTTGGTAATATTTTAACAATAAAGCGGGACTATGCTTTGTTTGTCTCATTTGCTTGAAATCACGATGATAAATATTTTATATCTAGTTTCCTATGATAAATAAATTATGCAGAATTAGTTTTATTTTTCCTCTTATTCGAAAAGAATTATATAACATTTATATCTGTAAAAAAGGAATTATGAAGTTAATTCATTATCCGTTTATAAATATTTAAATCAGGGATTTGGCTTCCTTGGGCCACATTTGAAGAAAAAATTCTCTCGGGCCGCACAAAATATACTAATTCCAACGATAGTTGTTAGGCGGCCGGGGTAACGTAATCAGGGATTTGGCTTCCTTGGGCCACATTTGAAGAAAAAATTGTCTCGGGCCGCACAAAATATACTAATTCCAACGATAGTTGTTAGGCGTTGGCGTGTCACGCGGGAGGACCCGGGTCCGACATCTCCTGAAAAGTCTTTTCGATTCGGGTTGGAGGTCGCCTACAAAATTCAAACTTCAGTTTTAATAAAAGAACATCCGTTATTGATTAGTAGTAAACATTTTCTAACAAAATGTCTTTTTAAGTATGAACATAAGAGACTCCTACATGGTGGGCCTCAATTATTATTGTCTTCCATTCGTGATAAATTTTGGCCGATTAATGTAGAAACTTAGCGAGTTCGTAAATGTTTAACGTGTTTTCGAAATAAACCTAGCAGTCAACTTCAACTAATAGGAAATTTGCCTTACCACAGAGTAACCACTATGTTCCCATTCTCCCCGTTCGTGTTGACTATGCCAACTCTTTCTCGTAAAAGCACGAGACAATAAGTCGCACAAATGCTATATTTGTTTATATGTTTGTTTCTCAACTAAAGCCGTTCACTTAGAACCAGTGACTGACTTAACCACCGAAGCCTTTTTAGCTACATTCAGACGGTTTATTTCCCGAAGAGGCAGACCTCCTTTCGTTTATTCAGACAATGGTAAAAACTTTTTAGGAGCCACTTCTCAGTTAAATGAATTAGATCATTTTTTTATCAAGGAATTATAGTACTCTCAATGATATGGTTGTGAATGAAGGAATTCAATGGAATTTTATTCCTGCAAACAGTCCTCATTTTGGAGGTTTATGGGAAGCTGGAGTCCGTTCAACTAAGGAAGAGTATTAGAGAATACTAGAACTCATTCGAGAAGAGTATTAAATAATACTATTATAACTTTTGAAGATTTCTTAACTATTCTGACACAGATCGAAGGAATTTTAAATTCCCGTCCACTGCATCCCCTCTCCGCCTCTCCAAATGACTATGAACCATTCATTCCATCTCACTTTTTAATTGGACGAACTATGACAGCGTTGCCAGACCCAAATCTTCGAGATATACCTACCACGCGATCGTCTATCTCGATATCAACATCTCCAACAAATCATTCAACATTTTTGGCAACACTGGTCGAAAGAATATATCTCGGAACTCCAACAGCTATCGAAGTGGAAAACAGCTCAAATGAACATCAAAGTCGGCGAATTAGTTCTGCTAAAAGAAGACAACTTACCGCCAAACCGTTGGAAACAGGGCTGAGTCCTGGAAGTGCACCTTGGACCTGACAATACTGTATACTGTAGTGAGACTGATATCCATTAAAATTAACAATGGTGTGTTGAAGCGGGCAATAAATAAAGTTTGCCCACTACCTATATGTCAAGATTACTATTGATAACTCTTAGAGATTGTTCACCTTGATAATTCAATGTATTATAAATATGTTTGTAAATTTATGTATTATAATTTGTATATTTTTGATACTTATTATTTATCCGTTTAATTACATTTATTTGAAAGTTCCTTACAAAGGGGGAGGATGTTCAGAATCATCCAGCTCGAGATGTTTAGCAATAACTTTTATGACTTTCTTGATTGCAATTAAGGAGGAGACCTCTCCCGTCACTACTTTGTAAAAACTATAAATAACACAATAGTCTCGGTAACAGTCGACCGTCCTGGTCATACGCTTTTTTCTGTATCGTATACAGTGGTCCGTCGAACACATCCGGGATTGGGATTATGACATTATCTCTCACTTCAACAGGGGGTAGGTGGCATTGGAGATACGTTTCATTTTCTTGGCCTGTTTAGACAAATTTTCGTGAGCTCTGCTGGCTGATGTGATGTAAATTCTACTGGGACCAACCTCGTGTTCTTCAGCAGGGGTCTCAGCTTCGGTCTGTAGCGCATTCATCTCCTCGATGACTCTCTGGAGTTCGACCTCGTCTTCAATGTTTCGAGAACTTCCGATGGCAAACGCTGAAGTCGCGAGTCCTACTCCTGGGTCTATCCCGAACATGGCTCGAAAGGGCGAGTGTTTTATTCCAGAATGAAAAGCTCGGTTTTTCATAAACTGAACAAATCGAACGCCTTTAACTAACTGCTTTTAACCAGTAAAAACTGTAAATAATTGCAAACAAAGCAAATTTTCCGTCAATTCCAGTTTCCCTAAAGTATCTTAAATGATTTCTAGTATTGACTAGTTAATACTAGAATTCACGAACGGGCTTTGTTTCAACTAGGCAAATCGGGTTTTTAATTAATTTCGGGTTTTGACGGTAACATATACAGTAAAACCTCGATTTACGGACTATAGGGGGCAAGATTTTCAACATACCTGTACTAATTAATGTGACTTATGCCTAAAAACTGTATTATTTTACATAGAGTATTTTAAATTAAATTAAATTACTGCATACATGTATATTAAATTTAGGTAAGTTGTTAAAATAGAAATGACACATTTTGCAATAAATGAGTGCTTTATTTTACAAATGCTGGATGTAGCTATACTGTAGTAGGTCTCGATTAGTGCGAATAATTGATTCCATGAATTTCTCGCACTATTCGAAGTATTAACTCTATGTAAAATATGGTAATTGGTTCTTGCTTTGTGAGATTTCAGCCATTAGCCAACCTTCACGATGAATAACCACAATACTAACTTAACACTAATTGTTTAAGAAATATTTATTTTCATATTTTATATCGTTATTCATCATCTAAATTAATAATTTATCAGCTTTTGCTTGAATGTTCGCTTTACTAATCGGTATGCGCTTTTGGTTGCAGTCTTCAATCCATACAGCTAAAAGACTCTATTTCTATTACAAAACTTCTATTTCTTGTAGTTGTTTGCAAGCCACAATAAGTCGATGCAATTTTACTTTTCTTCTGTATTTCGTTTGCATGTTTTATGATATTCCATACGGTAGATTCAGGTATTTTGAGATCTCGACCTATATTAGAATTAGCGTGACCGCTTTTATGTCGCTCAATCACATCCATTTTTTGCTGTAGCGTAATTACTAACCTCTTCTTTGGTAAGATTCTAGTTTAACCATAGCATGCTGCTGATTGGAGCAGTAAATCTTTGATACAACGGAATTGTCGATTCATATTTTATACATCAGTCGGTGGGCGGCGAATCCTCAGTTCCAATCAGCAGCCTACTATGGATTAATATTATTTCTTTTATTTTTTGGGATAGTGTCCGTAAAATCGAGGTTTTACTGTAATTATGATGATTAAATGTTTTATGCATTAAATTTCAATGATAATTTATATTAGTGTGCATAATGTGAAATGCCAGAATCAGATATTAACATTTAGAAAATTAAATTGTTTAATTTAATTTTGTAAATGTTTTCAATTCTTACTGTTCAAATACTATACAGGTATCCCTCCTATAACACGCTTCCTACCAGACGGTTTCGCTCTAACACGATTCGAAAATTGCGGAACCCCCATATAACACGGTACTTCTACCACACTGTTCTTAACACATTTAGAAAATTGCGTTTACTCTCCTAAACATTTACAAAATTATAAAAATAATCATATATTTTCATTAATTTTTGTAAATCCATAATAGGAACACACAACACGCACACAAAATGCAATCATTAAGAAAATACAGATTAAGAATCAAAATCCTGCAATCAATATTCCGGTCATCAGTTTTTCGGCACGAATGCCGGAGCACATTTTTAAATTTACCACGTTGGCGCGCCGTTTATATTTTGACGGGCCTGTATTCCATATTCAGATGTTTGGTCACGCTGGCAACCAGGGTGGCCAGATTGGCTTTTATGACACCAAATGAGCTCTCTTCTTAGACATGTTTGCGTTAGAAATTTTTTTTAACATTTTGGCGTTTTTCTGTCTTTTTTTGCTTCTTGGGATTATATAAAATCTTTTAACTTTTTTCGAACGTGCAGTAACGGAATAAAAAATTCTGTAGAACTATTTTATTTAGTTGAATTAACATTCTGTAGAACTACAGTCTTTTATGTAGTTATTGAACATTAAAATTTCATTCGCTTTTCATTTAGTGTTTAATTTTATTTCTTTAAAGCACTGTATAAGTAATCCTTTTCTGTTAAACATATTCTGCATATTTATATATATATATATACATACATCAAAAATCCGGAATTTTCGAAAATCCGGCAATCCTCAGGTCCCGAGGTACCTCTAGAAAATTAGTCACGAATGCAATTTCGCTAGTTGGCCATGAGAGGACGATATGTAGTCTATGTTCGATTTTGATTTGAAATTGAGTTAATTGGCCACCATTGAATATTTTGTGTTCTATACGTTCAGTTCTTTGATAAAAATAACTAAGTTTTTATTCTTCGATTGAGGAAGGTGAAAGAGAAGAAAAAATTTTTTTATTCATAAATGTTTTTAGGTATATGTCAAGAAACGATTATTTTCTAGAGGGTGGTAGCGGGTTAGATTACAGATTTTGTAAAGAGAGCGGAAGATGCACCAACTTTAAATGCATAAAAAAGTTCAGAAAGTGAAGTTGATATTATTAAAGGAAAAAAGTTCTCGTTTTAACGAAACAGTGGTAAGGAAGATATAATTATTAAATCAATGTTACATAGGTTGTATATTTTTTCTTTCCTTTTGTTTTGTATAAGCTTATATTGTTTTTTTTAGAGTTTTGCGTATATATTAATATTTTTTCTTTTACTGTTTCGTGTTATTAATATTCTTAATAAATATTTAAATTTCTTATGTGGAACTAAAGAAAGTTATTTGTTTGAATGGGTTTTGGAACGTACTGTAACTCTCCTTTTTGTATTGGCTCCGGGTCTCATATAGTACGGTTCATACAACACGGTGTTCGCCAACCAATCTACCGTGTTATAGGAGAGATAGGCCCTATCTGTATTTTAGCAAATGTTATCAATAAGATAAATTTTGTTACACAATATAGTCGATAATCAATAATGTTGTAACTTAATCTGTTCGATATGAATACGATTTCTTTCGTTTGTGATTGGTTCAGTTATCTACCAAATAAAATACAGAATCTTATATCAGATATTTTCATTTATTCATTTTTTAACATTTGTTTAAAGTTATCATAAATTAAATTTGTTCACTTTTATAATGAATCATTTAATACATTAATCAGCAGATCTTGAGTTAATAACTTATAAAAAAATCTAATATTTTTCAAATTTTTTTATGGAAGAAACGTTTAACAAATTTGAAAAGTCTGCTCTGAGGACTTTTCTCTTTTTTCATTCTACATTATTTGCACTGTTTAATATGAATTGTTTGAACTAACACCTAATTAAATTGTAGGAATTCTCGAGTTAAATCATGTTTCGTGTGGGACGATTACAATACTGCATTAAATAATAAAAATAGACATGGATAAATATATGATTTTTCCTTTATTCAAATAAAAAAACTAATATAGAACAGCAAACAACTGAATACACATAGCTTCATTTCAATCACGGCTGATCAAATCTAACTTGTCTCGAAATCTAAGTTGTTGATCATTTATGATATCATATATAGTAGCATGACCATTACTTAAAATTTCCATATAGTTAAGTACACAAACCATATAGAGGCGCATTAATGTTCTTAGAGGTCAAATTGAGCTGGGATTTATCCCGAATAATAATTTTAATGTATTGCACTTGAAAAAACTTATAAAATGTTGAAAAGTACTAAAAATTTATCTTGTGTCCTTATTTATTTCATTAATATACACGTGTATATTTACATGCACTGTATTATCATTTACTAGTCTCCACCATTTGAAGTCTCCCTGTAGATACTTCAATATTTCTTTATCTTAAAGGTCTGATTTTGGTTGTCATATAGAGATGTTGCCATAACTAAATGAGCGTGAGAAAAATAAAAAAAAAACATTTAATAATTGATATTTTAAGCTTTGTTATTCAAGAAAAAAGAATATAAATCAGAGCCGCTAATCCTGTTTCAAAATATATAATTTAGAAGGAAAGCTTTTTTAAAGTTTAAAACACTACCCATAAGAAAAATGGAACTTTGTTTATTGGCAAAGAAATCCTGAAAATGACTACCGAAAATTAGCCAAGTAATCTCGAAAAAAGGCTATTTAAATAGAAATTACTATATGCCCATGATATAAAGTGTCGACGTGGACTGACTAATAAACATTGCTTTAAGCCACGAAGATGACTATAATGAAAACCTTCTTAAACTTGTAATTTGAATAGTGTTATTCTTTAAATATTTTTAATTGTAAAATAAAATATGGTTTAAGCGTAAAGTTTTATAATAATAGTTTAGAAATTAATTAATTACAAAAAAGAGCTTGATAACATTGATAAGAGATGCTTCTGTCATCTGTTTATATGCAGATTGCGACCTTCTGCCGTATCCTCTGTCAATGAAAAGGCTTCGAAACTACGATTATTAGGCGAAAATAAAGTCAGATTAAAGTAGGAAGTAGTCTACTGTGCTGGCTATGTGTTCTGTTACAAAACCCCATAACTCATTATTTAGAGTGGTCGATACTCATATCGAACTTTCGAATGCAGTTTTTAGGTAGTGTATTATATAAATGGAGTGTATTCGATAAACAATTGGTTATCGAATTTAATTATTATATAATTAAATTCGATAACCAATTGTTTGTCAAATTTCCATCACAAAATTATTTTAACTCGGGACGTCGTTTTTTGGGGAGGAATGTTTTATATTAAAAAATGTTTCAAAAATAATAGACATATTCGAGCAATTATTTAATTTTATAACCTGATTTCGTAAATATTTATTAAAAAATTAGTTTGATGAAAGATTTAATAGACTGCATTATCTGCATATATTGAATATAAAAAAAAATTAAATTTTTTGGGACCGTTAAAATTAAGATTTCGGATTTTAAAATTGTTTTTTTTTTTTCTTTTGGACGCGACTCCGCCGATACAATCAAATGATGATTCAAAATTCCATGAAACTTATCACAAGTTTAATCATTTAAATATTTTAATAATCGCAGAAGTACAGTATATTGCGATCATAACTCGAATGTCATAAAATAAGAATTTCAAGATGCTAAACTCATTTATTAGTTTACAGTTAAATTCAGGTTATGGGTCTCTATTGCGTATATAATTTTTCAGCAAATTTAACATACTGAATTTCTCTTTTTCTGAGGATTTCGAACAACTAATAGTGAAATAAATACAGTATTTGCTTTTTAATTAAATAAAAACAATATAAAATAACATATTCCATAATATTTAAGCTTTAATATTTTTATTTAATTTTTTTATGCAAGATAAAAAATCAAATCAACATATTCTTCATCCACTGCACAGACACCTGTATGTTGCTTATTTATCTGATTAATTTATTATTTATTTAAAGTTTTATTCGTTAAAACTTTTAATTTTATATACAATATTTTTACTACAGTACTATTTTCACACTATATTTTTTAAGTATTAAAATTTTTCTTACGTTTACAAATTCAGTTTTTAGTCACTGCAAATTTTGAAACTAAATGCTTAAGGTTTGTATAAAGTTAAAAAGAAATATACATATATTGCAGTGCATACATTTCTTTTTTAAACATTTTACATATTTTTATGCGATATTAAGACGTTTATTTTAAGCTTAAGAATATATAAGATTACAGTTGTTTTTTATTTTACCGGAAAGTATGTTTATCAATAATTGTTAAAAAGATATCATTTGAAATAGAAATAATACTTATTTTTAGGTAATTTAATAAGCATTAGGATTTTGAATAATTGTTTCTACATAAAAATGAAAAATTTCTATAAATCTGGCGTATAATCGTAAGTGAATAATTTCGAGTTTATTTAGCTCCCGATATAATTCTCGATCAAATAATTTTGTTAGGAAAATCAATTTGATGCCCTCTTCACTTAATTTATTTTAAAATTTATTATTTTAATCATCTGTCATAAAAAATATCTGGCTATGTAACTTATGTCAGTAATAGCCGTAACTCTTCAGAATATTCAGAAGAATCTCGAATATTTTTGGAAGCGCATTCGAGTATCCTTAGAGATTATAGTATCAGATAATCAAAATAAGAAATATTATATTCTAATTAGAATTTGAAATATTTTGGATATCGTGACTTAAACCTAATTAGTTTAAATGATTCATTTCATTTAAATTTTTTGAGTTTTATTAGAATTTGTATGAAATATTATTAGATTCTGCAATGGCTCGGAAGATTAAAGATTGATTTCTCCTCAATTGAATCAGTAATTTGGCGCTAGCTATATGCTTAGTTGTGTACTTAGTGTCAAAATAGTAAATAACTCGATACTCTATAAATTAATTTATTTAAAAACAACAACATTGATTTAAAAATACAGTCAAACCTCGGTTCACCAATTCCTCGGATCACCAACAAATTTTCCGAACACAAGCGTCTAAGATGAAATAATGTCTCCAGTTACCAACACAACAGCCATCAACATAAACATTTTCAATGATAATGCCACGCGTCACTTTAGAAATATTTTAAAACGTAGACAAAAAAATAACCTACTGGAAAACTTTTTAGTGAGATAGAGACCCAGTGGATGTGAAGCAGAGTCGAGTGTGCCGAGAGACAGAAAAGAGAAAAAGAATCAATCCCCTTCCAAACAATAACATTTCAGTTCCTCACCATCTTACACGTTTCTGTTCTCCATTCAGGTATGGCAAAACTAAATTAAGTTTATCGTTATATTTGATCCGCGTAGTGTTGTATTTATCTTTTCTTTGATAAATTTAATGGTTTCCACTGATTTTGTGTTAAGAACTTGTGCACAAAGTAGTGTGGTAAAAGTTTAAATAAGCCATCATCTGGGGTTCAGAAACGGATTAATCCATTTTACATTAATTCCAATGGGAAAATAATCTCGGTTTACGAACGACCTTCAGGAACAACTAAGTTCGTGAACCGAGGTTTCATTGTATAGGCTACCTAATTTTGTCCAGTTTAAAACGATTTTTTCTCCACAGAGTATGACGGGAGCTTAAATTTTTTAAAAGTATGAATTTTTGTTATAATATTTTATTATTTTGTTTTATTTTTATTTTTATGTTTATTTTTTTATTTTAATTTTTTGTTTTTATTTTTAAATTTTTCAAGTTTTAAACATTGTTAGTTAAGTTCTAAGAATGTGTTTGTTCGATGTTCGAATCAGTTATGTAAAACGTACCTGAGGATGGTGTAATAGAACACCGAAAACGCTAGTACAATTTATGTGAATGTTTTTCTACCTTTAACTGCAGAATAGTGCTGTTATTTAAATCTCATTAAACAATCAAAATATTATGAAAAAACTTTTTAATTAAAATTAATGAAAAAATGTTGAGGTTGTGTTGCAAAAAACAATTTTTTAATATCAGATTCTATCTATATTGTGCAGAATAGTGCTGTTATTTAAATCTCATTAAATAATAAAAGGTTTATAAGCAGTTGTTTAAAGAGTTAATTACTTTACTTTGATTGTTTTTTTATATAGTTTTTATGTAATATTTTTGGAAATATTAGTAATAAAATAGATATTTTGTTTCTAAATAAATTAAATATTTAACTTTTATTATGGTAATTGAAGGGTTTGGTGCAAGAACCAGTTAAGTCACAAAAAGCACATTTCGAGAATATGAATATGTATTTGGACTTACCTGGTTTTTGCATCAAATATATAAAATTTGACATACGACTTGTAAAAGAGGACGTAAATAACATGACAACAAAATATAAACCAAAATTGAATCAAGTTATCACTGTGTTTTTATATATGATTCATACAAAACTCATTTTCAACCAAAAGTGGACTTAACTGGTTTTTGCACCAAACCCTTCAATTATGTTTTGGTTACCAAAAAACTAAAATATTTTCTATTTGCTTACCTATTTTTTTTATTTTGATGTTGAAATTTTTTATAAATGGTGATGGTAGGAAGAATTTTGATATTCTTTGGGTGGTACGTGGAACCCAAAAAGTTGAGAACTGCTAGTCTAGAATTTTATCACCACAATAATGAGGTGTGCTTGTACTTAAAATCAGTAACAAACATTTACAGCATAAATCAACTAGCTTGAATTTTTTAATTTTGTAAACCAACATATTTGTATTTGTAACTTACAAATACAGTAAATATTTTTGTTCTATATCATAAACAAATTATTGAAAATGTTTTCTATAAAGTTAGATTTATGAAAGATAGATATATATAATTTAGGGAATATCTGTATTAAGATTATTCTATATAATATATTTATAATTATAAAAATATAGTGCTACATTTTACAGCTTAAGATTGTTTTCATGTTATAACTTATTTTTCAGAAATTTCAATTTTTATATAAAATAAATAATAAACATTATATCATATATATACAGTGGATTCTGCTTAATTGGGACAACTTTTAACTATTGGGACAGTAGCAGAAAAGGAATTTTCAATTTTTGATATGTTTTAGGGATTTTTCAGTAGCAGAAAAGGAATTTTCAATTTTTGATGTATTTTAGGGATTTTTAAAAAGGAATTTTCAATTTTTGATATATTTTAGGGATTTTTTTGAAAGTATGGCAACACTACATACACTAATACTTGTTGTGTGCTTTTTTAAAAAAAATCTTTATATAAAAATTATAATAATTGATTGTACCAGTAATTTTTCAGGTTAAACCTTTCTACAAGACAATACAGACTAACACAATGGAGTGGGTCGTTTCTTCGTGTCCTATTACATATACATCGTTGACACACTGCTGCCGCACTAATATAAACATGTCTTTAGTAAAATTATAAGTAAATATCATCATTGATAAATAATACATAGCCTTTAGTAAAATTATAAGTAAATATCATTGTTGGATAAATAATACATAACAATACTGTATTTGGCAACACTAGCATGATGAAAATCAGTTATCTGTTGTCGTGAGTCTAGCAAGTGTGCATCTATTTAAAAGTCTACCATTACTGTACCTAGCGATATTTATATACAGTATCAATTTTATTAAAAATTTTTAAATCTTTGCTAAGATGTCAAGAAAGGATTTTACACTATCAAGTAAAATTGCTTTGCTGGATAAAATTAAGAGTCAGCCATTTAATATAAGCCATCATAGACTTGCTGAAATAAACCAAAATCTACCATAGCATGTCTCCTACAACAAGAAAATCAACTGCGTGAAGAGTGGGTATTATAGAAAGAAATTTTGGGAGCATTCATAAGAAAGTGTGATGGAAAGGATCCAGAAGTTGAAGAAGCATTAGATCAATGGTTTTATATACTTAGCGGCCCAGTGTTGAAGATGAAGTCAGAGGAGATTGGTAAAAAGCTAATAATTAGGTAGCTATTTTAATAAAGCATTAAAATAGGTAGCTAATTATTAGCTTTTTACCTATTATTTATTTACCTATGAATTACATATTTTATTTTAAAATTTATTATTACTTCATTTAATTGGGGCAGCCACTTAATTGAGCCAAAATGGCTTAGTCCCAATGTGTCCCAGCAGAATCCACTGTATATATTACTCAAGTTATGAACTTTCATACATTTGTAAATTGTCTAACAAGAAATATAAATAACACAAAACTATATACAGACTGTCCTGACTTATCTGGATCCTATATACATAGATCTATACTTATATAAAAATTTCATGACACAAGAAAAATATCCTAATTGGAGTGGATAAAGCTGTAATGCAGAAATACAAGCATCATTTTTCTTGTAATTATATTATTTATCATATATATATGTTCTTTGACTGAAAGAGAGACAGCACTACATGGAATAATGTTGTACCAATAGTACTTAATAACACTGTAATTTTAGTAATACTTAATAAACAAACAACATAGAAAACATGAATAAATCAAGCAACATGAACTTTGAAATGTTATAAACCATCGTGGATATGGATATGAAACTTACAAATATAAACAGATGCTTATATTCTATATTTCAAAAAAGAAAAATGTTTTGGAAAATATTTTGCATAAAGTCAAGTTTATGGAAGTATACATAAGTTGGGAATACCTCTATTAAAATTAGTTTTCTAATCAGAACTAAAAATAGTGTTAGATATATCAATGATAATAGTTTTATTAAATACATATGTTTTATTTATGTGACAGAATAAACTTGCTTGCAGCTAATGCATCAGAGATTCTATGGCTAAGGATATGATATAACTGCTGATCATATACATGCAGTGCAGATTAAGTCAGTGCAGGGCCTGATTGGATATTTCTCATAGGGCCCTCGAAATATAGCTTATATGTATAAATAAAATAAGTAACATTTATAAATAAAGACCCATTTTTGTCAGCTGGATTGGCTATGTAGAAACCCTTCAGCTTTCCACTCTGGAGGACCCGGGTTTGAATCTCGAGTCCCACCTCTTGAAAATATTTATCATGATCATGAAGTCGGGCCTTTCCGTCGATCCCCATTGTCCACCATCCGGCTGATTCCTCTGCAGGGATGGACAGCATGTGGAAGGACTTCTTTCGCCTCTTCAATTATCATTCTTATAGAAAGAAAACTGGTGTCATCTGATGACAAAAAAAACAAAAGAAGGGTTAATTATTAGCTTACAGTTCAATACTTTTTTCAATACAGTTTTTGAATTGATTAATTTAGGGTTAATTATTTGGATAAATTTCACCTTGATGTGAAAATTCGAACAATTTTATTTTTCGTCAGAAATAGCAACTCGGTGGCCTGATTAGCATATATTAGGTTTCAATATAACATATTGATTAGAACCCACTCCAGAGAGATATGATTAGGATTAATTCATTTATAATTACCCTGTACAAACCTTTACTCAAAATCTTGAGATAGGGATCAGTGCAAAAAAGGAATATAATATGTGTGTGTGTGTGTGTGTGTGTGTGTGTGTGTGTGTTTTATGTACTTATTAGAATAGTTTTAGTTAATGAGCTGGATCCAAACCCAGATTTATCCTGAAAAATTGGAGGTGTAGGCAGTGCTGGATCTAGTTAGTGCGGGCCTGACTGGAATATTTTTCCTGGGGTCCCTTGAAATATGGCTTATATGTATAAATAAAATAAGTAACATTTATAAATAAAGACCCATTTTTGTTAGCTGGATTCAAGTAACATTTATAAATAAAGACCCATTTTTGTCAGCTGGATTGGCTATGTAGAAACCCTTCAGCTTTCCACTCTGGAGGACCTCTGCTGGATTGGCTACGTGGAAACTCTTAGGCTTTCCACTCTGGAGGACCCGGGTTCGAATCTCGAGTCCCACCTCTTGAAAATATTTATCATGATCATGAAGTCGGGCCTTTCCGTCGATCCCCATTGTCCACCATCCGGCTGATTCCTCTGCAGGGATGGACAGCATGTGGAAGGACTTCTTTCGCCTCTTCAATTATCTTATAGAAAGAAAACTGGTGTCATCTGATGACAAAAAAAACAAAAGAAGGGTTAATTATTAGCTTACAGTTCAATACTTTTTTCAATACAGTTTTTGAATTGATTAATTTAGGGTTAATTATTTGGATAAATTTCACCTTGATGTGAAAATTCGAACAATTTTATTTTTCGTCGGAAATAGCAACTCGGTGGCCTGTGTGAAAATTCGAACAATTTTATTTTTCGTCAGAAATAGCAACTCGGTGGCCTGATTAGCATATATTAGGTTTCAATATAACATATTGATTAGAACCCACTCCAGAGAGATATGATTAGGATTAATTCATTTATAATTACCCTGTACAAACCTTTACTCAAAATCTTGAGATAGGGATCAGTGCAAAAAAGGAATTGAGTGTGTGGACGTTTTTGGTAATTGTAATCTTCCGTAACTTCCTTTATTATATTGTACCATTTATATGTTCCGCGAATATTGAAAACGATATTATATATTTAAAAATTTTTTTCTTAATACATTATTTAATTATATAAACTTTGACAAACACGGAGCCCCCTCATGCGCGGGGCCTGATTGGATGCAATTGGTGCAATCCGCTTAAATCTGGCACTGGGTATGGGAATTGGAATTAAATTTGAATATTCCAAGATGATAAGCGATTGCTCTACCATGTAGCCATTTGACCAATTTATATACTTATTCTTTAATATGATTATTTTTAATGTTGTCTTTGTGACTCACTAGTACTGTATTTAGGTCATTGTGCCTCTTATTAAAAATCGGAAATTTATGTTCAAATCTTTGAAATAAAAAATTGTTATAATATTTAATTGTTTTATTATAAAATCTTTATAATAAAAAGTTGATTGCTTTGCAAATATGATTGGGAATGTGTAGATTGGTGTTTTTTTAATGAGTAAACATGGCTGTTACTAATGCTTGTATCAATAATTAATATTAAATGGCAATATATTGCTCTCTGATGTTTGTAATTAACAGTTTTAGCATTTCTTGATAGTTTTGAATATTTAAAAAATATGGGATGATTATTTTGCAACTGATTTCTGATATCAGATTTGATGCTTCTGACAATCTGTCAGAAGCATAAATCTGTGCTGGTCAGCTTTTCATTCCCATCAGTTACAGGAAAATTTCCATTGTATATTTTGATTCAAAAATTAGAATCATTTCATTATCATTTAAACTTTGTTTATTATTATTGTATATTTTTATTGAGATTCAAAATAATGAAAAATTTTAATATTTCTTTGATATTTTCTGTCAAACATATACTTCAATAAAATTGTGTTATAGAGAAACTCAATATAACAATGATGGAACTACAATGTGCTGGACCCCACAATGCAAGGGGGCCCAAATCCTCTTTGCTTGTACTTTCTTTACCCTTTTTTAAATTAACTACATAATACAATAATAATTAAATACACCATGAAAAGAGTGAAACATGAATTCATTGAATCAGAGCAGTGTGGCAGCAGTAGGAGCAGTAGCCAAAAATATGGAAATAAAAGCTATGATTAGAGATTTTGCAAAAAGTAAAATCCAGGAAGAAGAATTTTAAATTTTAAATATATTTTTTTGATAATTTTTAATTATGTTTTAAGTAATGTAATTTTTTTGATAATTTTCAATTATGTTTTAAGTAATGTAATTTTGTTCTTTTCTGTTATTTTCCAATAAAAATACCTAGATAAAATTTTTTTTTTTTTTTATGATAAAGTCCTGAATAATATTTTGTGGGGAGCAAAAATTTTAAGTTCCATCATTGCAATATGATCACATCCCGTTCTCCATCCAGCATTTTCTCTATATTGCATTGCAATGTTTCAAAGTTGTTTTGTCAAAGTGATTTTATTTATTCCAATAATGAACTGGCTTTGGAAAATTTTGAAAATTATAAAAGAAATTATTGATTTATATTAATAAATGTTATATTGTTCTAACACTTGAAAATTGGGGATTTATTAATACATGGATTTCACATTTTTATCAATTTTCAAATTCTGAAGTAGAGGGGTCTGCTTATATATGAATTGGCTTATACATGAATATATATATATATAGAATATAATTTTATTATTATTAGTTATATATCTACTTTCCAAAGGAAAATTATTAAAATGACTTTGATAATTTTTAACTCTGTTATATCTATTTTTAAATAGATATAACAGAGTTAATAGATTAAACTTTTGAGTTTCTCCTTAATAATTTTTGATATATTGATGACCTTTTCAGAAAATAGGAGACAATTCTTCAAGACATCTTTACAATAAGGCTCCTTTCACACTGCCAGCGACGACGACCAAAGACGCGGTTTCTGTCGCTTCGTCAAGGTCGCTTATATGTTCACACTTGTTTCTGTTAACTGTCGTCGTCCTAAAAACGGTCGGTGTCACTAGTCGTTCTGATCTTAACCAAGATTCAAGATTTAGTCGTTATCATTCAACTTCGATCAATCAGGAAGAAGCATTTTTATAAAGTAAAATGGAGGAAATTGATTTTGGCTGTACGAGAGAGAACTTTTGCTGTATGATGTTTCTCGTAAAGATTATTGAGATTTATTAATAATTTTATAATTTTTTTCGTTGAAGGATTAATGTTAGTGCAAATGCATCCATATTTGCTGACTATTAAAACAAACGTTTGCATATGCTCAATATAAATTATCATCTTTGAACAGATGTGAACAGCTAAGCGATAAGTTAAAATAAGTAGTCTTTGTTTTTGGTTGTTGTTTTTAGTCTTTGATCGTTGTCATTAGTCTTTAGTCGTTGTTGTTGGCAGTGTGAAAGGAGCCTAAAATTAATTACATTGTAATTTTTTCCATTTAAAAATGATAGATATTTAAATTTTTCAGGTTTTTCTTAATAATTATTAAACGATTTGACAGATTTTTATGAAATTCAATAAATAAAGAAATGCCATTTAAGATGACTTATAACAGGGCTGCCCAACCTTTTTATGACCATGAGCTACTTTTTTCTTGGAGCGATATAGCAATCTACTGATATCCAGGGAATAAAAGTACAAAAATAGCAAAACCATCTATATAATTCAAAATTTATTAAGTATAATAAACAATTCTTCATAGTATGAAAATAACAATGAATACATGGATACATAAACAAAAATTTTAATGTGATATTTGGCATCATGTAGATTTTGCAATTGATTCAAAATTTCAATTATATGACAAAAGAGATAATCTTAAAATTTTTACGAACATATTTTGTTGTTAATGTAAATTTGATTTTAAATCTATAATTTTTGCTCTGCATATTTCGGAGTCTTTCATATATTCATTTTCGTAATTGGAGAGCATTGTTCGAAAATGTCTTTTGATATTTCCATATTTTGGAATAGTAACAACTGAATCTCAGACAAGAGCATTTGCCATTAACCATGGAAAAAGAAATCATGTTCCCGTCATCATGGTAATGATAAGTTTTAATTTTCTACACTTGTAATTATGATAAAAAATAAAAAAAATTAAATAATTGAAGATGTTTATTTTTTAATAAATTTAACTCTAAGCCAAACAATGATATATTGTTGTCTGGACCTGAGTAATGTAATAAAAAAATAAAAGACATTTGAACCTGTAAACGCATGTCTAACAAACTTTTGCTTACTCATCGAAATAATCTTCATTTATTGTTTTTGATATATTATTATATTCTACCGATTGATCTGATCTGCTATTACTTTATAAATGATTAAAAAAAAACAAAGAACAGTTAGGGATAACCTCATTTTTCTTGTTTTAACAAGAATACAGACTACCTTTACTACGTATTGTAAAGTGGAAGTTTAACAATCGAGTTGATCGGAAGATGGTCGGAGGCTTGCGATCGACTGGTAGCTCGCAATTGACTGGTTGGGCAGTCTTGACTTATAACATACATGTTACTCTCACATGTTTAATCTTTACAAAATAGTGGATATATTCAAGATGTATGTACTTAGTTTTTGCAGAATTGTTTATTTATTTGACAGTTAATATTTGGATGTTAAAAAAGTTAAAAAGTTTTTACATTATTTTAGAAATAATTTCTATAATCACATTCTCTGAAATGTTTTACTTTGAATAAGCACTTATGTGCTTATTTTTTTAATATAAGTATTTTTAATGTTATATCTTTATGATACAGTATGGAGTATTATTTCAGTACTTTATAGAGTATGCTCTGACATATGTTTTGGCTTATGTAAGGTTTTACAGAACAGTCCACTTAAGTCAGAAATTGCTTCTATTTAAATTTATCAATTTCCAAATTATTTATATAATTAGTTAAAAGCTAAATTTATCTATGATAGATCTTTTTAATTGTTTTGAATTAATTAATATCCAATTCTCTTTAATTGCATTTCAATGTTTATTAAACTTATTGCAACATGATCCATAATAATAAAAATTAAATCAAAACATTCTTTTAAAGATAAAGACTACTAAATTTATAAAAAATAAGTTAATATATCAAGAATTAGAATGATTATCTGCCACATTCTTAAAATACTTAAAAAAATATTTAATTAACAAAACTCAACTGTTTGCTATATTAAGAAAACCTTGTACTATTGGCACAACAATAAAAAAATTATTTCTATAATTTGCTTTATATTAAAAATCTTGAGGGGTTTTGTACCCAGCTTATTAACTAAAACTAATTTAATAACTATAACTAATTTAATAAGTCTATAAAATATATGCATTGTATGGTTTTTAAGGATAGTTAAAATATATGCATATATGATAAATGATAAAATTAGGAGAAAAATACTTGTATCTCTGCATTATAGATTTATCTGCAATGATCAGTATATTTTTAGTTGAAATCTGTACATAAGAATGGATTTACATATATCAGATCTAAATAAGTCAGGGATTGCCTATATTCTATTTATAATTTAATTTAAGTAGTAAGTGTAGTATAATAGAACTTTATTATTATATATTTAGTAGTGATGTTAATATTTTCCTTATGTTAAACAAAAATATAATGTCAAAAAATAATGCATATCATAATCTTTTAAAAGCTATATTCTTCTGCTTAGAATGTCATAGAAAATACAGCAAGAGGTATTTTTGGCCTTTTATAAAACAAAATGGGTCAAAAAATTAATGCCTGTGTAGTAAAAGTGAATAATAACTACTTTTATTCATGAATATAGTGCTTGTTTTATTTTATAAAATAATACATATTTTAATAACAACAAATTCCTGATAGTTAATATTTAATAATCTGTAATAAAACTCTTGTTGATAAAATATCAACAATAGTTTTAATGCTTTTCATTACTTTCATTTTCCTTTTAGTTCTTATCATTTATTGTGTAAATCCTAGATAATTAACTAAAAAAATTCAAGTATTTTTAATTAGTTATTCAATTTGTATTTCTTAAATCTAGAATAAAAATATTGCTTTAACCTGAATATAAGGTAAAATATTATTAAAAAATTAAAAGAAATTGACTTATAATTTAACTTTTTGTTTCAAAAATTTCAAATATAAGGTAAGAGAACAATTAAGATAGTTGATAAGTATAGGAATTGTATTATAAGGTAGATCTTCCAACTTCTAAAGAAGTTGGAAGATCTGCCTTATAATACAATTCTAACATTGTAATGATGTGTAAATTTACAATGCTTTTTTGCTGAATCATTTGAGTTCAGCATACAGTATTATAAAATTCAGTGCTAAATTGTGATTGATATTTATAAAAACAATTCTATTATAGTTTTAAGCATATTATTGTGAAAATATATTTCTCAGATGACAGCATGCACTTTATAGAAAATTTTCATTACTCACTATTTATGATTAATGTGTATGCCATCAGTCTTCTATTTTTGTTTCAACAAATTTTCTTTTGCACATTTTGGATTTCAATCTTCTATTTTTTAATTTACTATTTGAATAATGTGGAGAGTTGTTATGATAGAAAATTTTATTAGCAATCATATTCTTCAATGAAAATCAATAGTATATATATATATATAATTTTCTTTCATTTTTTATAATTTCTTTTTCTGTCATAAGGGATGATTTTTATGAGTAAATACAATAATTATTTTTCATTATGAATCAATAAAAATTATTTTTAAAGGAATTTTTGAAATTATATAAAAAAAAATGGATAAGAAAAATATTTTTATTCATTCACAATTACATTAAAAAAAAGTTTAAATAGTCAAATTGAGCAATAAAAAAATAAAAAATATATTTACTTCTGGATTAATTTAGTTATTTTTAAATTTATTTCTTACCTGCAAGGCATTTTTTAGATATTTAGAAATTAATAAAAGTGATATTTCTTGTTCACATAAAGTATTATTAATTTGAAAACAAATAATAATATTTAAGAATTGTATCAAATTATTCAATTTTTATAAAAATTTAAATATACACTTAAATAATATAAACAAAACTACAATGATTGCATACAGAATATTGTTGCATAATAATTCCATTAAATTTGTAAAGTTCTTAATTTAATTTGTTTGTAATTAAATTTTGTTAATCTATGCATTAATATATGTTAAAAATATTATCTAACAAATAAATATGTTTTTCAGATGAAAAATGCTAAATATAACATTCACTTTATAAGTAATTTCTCTCTGATTATAAATGCCAAAATTAGAAAAATAAATGGCTGATTGTTAGTCATGAAATCATATAAAAAATCTTTATTGGGCTTTGAGTTATTTTATGTTAAGCCCATAAGTTTATATTAAACATTACAGGCAATCCTTGACTTTTGTACAATTCGCTATTTTGTGCATATTTAAAAGTTAAATTTTTATTGATATGTATCCCAAAAATGCACATATTTCTTTATAGCCAGTCTCTCCTCTCTTGTTACATCCTACTCTCGTGTTGTCAGTTTATCTATTTTGGTGTAAAATACTTATTTCAAATACAGGTATCCCTCCTATAACACAGTAGATAGGTTCCTGAAAAACAGCATTGTTGGAAACTGTGTTATATGAGACCTAGACCTATACAAAAAGGCGAGTTATGTTCCAAAACCAATTAAAAGCAAATACAGTAGAATCTATATAAGTTGACCACCTCCCATTCCAATCAAAACTGGTCATTTGTACAGGTGGTTGGCTTATACAGATTAATTATAATACAGCATGCTTAAATGAAACAAAATGATTACACTTTAATAAAATCGAAACATATGCTTTTGTTATAATTTATAATACACAACATATTTAAGTAATATGGAAAAAACTATCAATAGTGCTTTGTCGCATTCCATTTTTATTTTTTATAATTTCTATGGCAAAGCAGTGTTTGATGTCATTTAATTGAGACAACAATTTTTCATTATTTTCTATTGTTGATGCCAGTTTAATTCTTCAGCATGTTTCTTGCAGGGTGTCATTGGCTGGTTGTGATTTCTGTTGTTCCTCAATTTAATCAGAATTTCTTTTTGAGACAATATTTTGTGGATCTGTTTCCCCACATCTAATTTTTCTGCTAATGCTTGTTCAGAAAGATCTTTCTTACTGTCTTCAATCATTTTTATTCACTGTTCTAAATTCAAGGCATTTACTTTCCATTTATCCTATGGTTTAGCATCACATGAATGAGATTACATTTGATAATACACTTTCATCTGGATCCAGTGACTGATTGTTTTCATTTTCCCTGTTTTCCCCTCAAGTTATGATTTTTAACATTTTTAGTACAAAATTTAATTATCATATCATAAAAATACAAATTTAAGGAACGTCATATTATTAATAAAAAGATATCGCATTAAAGTATTAATGACACCAACATTTCATTATTCTAGCACTCTACATCATTCTCTTGGTATGAATAATGGGGAAAAATTCGCACGGTGCAACTTTTTTCAGTTGTAGTGGTTTGGCTTAAATGAAATTTAAGTTTAAAACAAAACGATACTGATATAAGCAATAAAGATAGTCAATTAGTAGTGATGCTAAAAAATTATGGTCATCATAGACGGTTTCACTTTATGTTTGGTCTATAAAAATGATGGTTGTGGTTGTGTTAGGGAGGTGGTCGTCTTATGGAGAGTCAAATAGCATTATTCCTATGGGAAAAAATTTTGTTCTCATAAAATTGTGTTGTCACATCAGGTGGTTGTGAAGTCAGTTTTCACTGTAACTTTCTTTAATTCCATATAAGAAACTTAATTTTTATTAGGAATATTAATAACATGAAACATAAAATATATATATACATATACATGCAAAGACCCTTAAAAAAAATATACTTAAAACAAAAGGAATAAAAAAAGTATACAGGCTAACAAGGGTGGCCAAACTTCATGTCATTACGAACCATATAGGAGAATCTCAAATACTCGAGATCTGCATTTTCTTATTGGATCAATAAGAACAGCATTAGTTTTTCGGGTAATGTTAATAATGATTTCAAAAATTATTTATTTTGTATAGATGCATACTTTTTCAATAGATAAAAAAATAATGTATCTGTAATTTAACTTAAATAAGTATTGGCTTCATATTTACTATTGGCTTTCATAATATGGAGCCACATTCAAGATACCAAAGAGCCACATGTATCTCACGAGCTGCAGTTTGGTCACCCTTGCTATATAACATTCATTTAATAATTATATCTTTCTTACCGCTGTTCAGTTAAAATGAGAATGTTTTATTCTTTAACAATATCAACTTCACTTTCTAAACTGTTTTATGCATTTAAAATTTGTGTATCTTCTACTCTCTTTACAAACTTTGCAATCTAATCTGCTACAACCCACTAGAAATCACCCATTCCTTAACATATTTTTAAAAACTTTATAAGTAAAAATTTTTTCTTCTCTTTCACATTCCTCTATTGAAGAATAAAAACTTATTTTTAGTCCAAGAATTGAACATTTGGAACACAAAATACTCAATAATCGCCAATTAATTCAGTTTTAAATCTAAATCGAAAATAGACTGCATATCATTCCTCTCCTGGCAAATTATCGAAATTGCATTTATGACTAATTTTAGCAAACTATTTCCCAGTGATTGAATTTTATGTGGGTATTGGGTGTCCCTAGTATGGATTTACAAAAATTAATGAAAATATTTTGTGTTGTATGAGAGTAAACATAATTTTCTAAATGTGTTAAGTAAAAACCATGTAGAAATACCGTGTTATATGAGGATTTCCGCAGTTTTCAAATTGTGTTGGAGCGAAACCATGTTGTAGGAAGCCATGTTATAGGAGAGATACCTGTATTGCTAATATTATAAAATAAATATTTTAAAAACACTTTTCCTTTTTTTTTTACATTGCTCTACTTTTGTACACATTTCAGTAACAAATTAAGTACAAAAATTGAGGACTGCCTGTATTTAATATGTAAAATTCTCCACTAATTATTTACCTAATAGAAGAAAACTTTTATTGAGCTATCTAATTAGGAAATAAATTGAAAATTAATTTCTCTGACTTACAAAAATAATTCTAAGTCAGTGAATATGAATTCAAAAACAAAATATGAAATTCCTTGAATAAACTTTTGTAGAAATTAAGTAACAAATAAATAATAATATTTGGTTTATCATTTATTTTTATTCAATATTTAAAGTAAAAAGTATTTCATTATTCTTGTCTGAGTTATTATTTTTAATGTTAAATAAATTTATTATTAAATAAATAACAATTAAGAAAAGTATTAGCAAATACTTTATTAAGTAATTTCACAAATGCAAGTTAAATGAATAATTAATTTTTTTAGTAATAAAAAGTTTTAATAGAACAAGATATTTATTGCACTAACAACAGTTTTATTAATCAAATAATTCAATCCAAGACAATATTCAAAAGAGAGAAACTTAAACTACTTATATTATGTTTCTGCTTTAATATATATTTAGTTTAGTAAATAGACATCTAATAATAAGAGTTAAAGCAGTTTTCTTAGATTATATTTGTCGTTCATTTTCATATAAAAAACGAAATTACTTTCTGAACAACCCAATATAAAGTTATAAACCTAATACATAATCAAATTATGCAATGCAATTTTAAAATACTTTCTAGAATGAAAATGTACAATTATTTGAATTATAGAATGCACTAATGATGGCTTTATTGAAAGCTGAAAACGTTTTATCAAAATAAAAGAATTTTTGTATGTAACAGCTTGTGTGTTAAGTTAAATAGCAACATTGATTATAACAAGAGTTAATGTTGCAAATGACATTAATATTAGATATTAGTAATAGTTGGTATATGATAACTTTATTATCAAAAGTTATCTTATATATACTGTTATACTGTATATAAGATAACTTTTGATATCGTAATACAATGTATTTGTACAATTTGCAACGACTGGTGTGTGTGTGTGTGTGTGTGTGTGTGTGTGTGTGTGTGTGTGTGTGCGTGTGTGTGTGTGTGTGTGTGTGTGTGTGTGTGTGTGTGTGTGTGTGCGTGCGTGCGTGCGTGTGTGTGTGTGCGTGCATATGTTGCAAATTGTATAAATACATTGTATTATGATAATTATATCTCTCCTGTCTTCTAGGTAAATTATACATAGAAAATGCATATTGTTTAATTTTACTATAATAATAATAATAATAATAATAATGTGATAATTTACATATTGTAAATTTAAGCAAAATTTTACTTATGTAATGCTGCCAGTCAATTTTAAATCAAGTCAAGGAACTCTGTATAAGAATAAATAATTTAAATTATCATCTAAATTGTCTAACACTTTTACTTCAAATAAAGTTCAAATATTTTTTGCTTCTTCTCATAAATTAAATCAAAATAACAGCATAAGTTCAAGCAAAAGATTGATATTTATTATTTGCTATAATAAATGTCAATCTTTTGCTTGAACTTGTGTTGTTATTTTGATTTAATTTCTTAAATTGTTTAATTTACTATAGTATTATTATTGTTATAATACATCAATGTGGGCACGGAGTAAATCCAGGACAAAGTGCTATGCATAGAGTGCTAATATATTTCATATTAGCACTCTATGCAGTTTAGGTTAGATATGTAATTATTTAAGTCTCAAACTGTACAAACGCTTTCGGTGCTATTTCGCTCCCTTTTCAGGTACATTGTTTTACAGTTTCCAACTTTTTATAACAACTTATTCTTAGAACATAAACGTTTCTTTACAAAATTTTTTTAAACACATTCGATCAAATCAAACAATAATGTAATCAAAATTCAAATTGTATTAAAACTCATTAAAACTAAAAATATATATACAAAATTTCAATAAAACAATAAATACTCCATATATAACCTTCTCACATTTTCTGCCACTCCATGCCTCCTTCCTTTTCTCAAACCTTTCCTTCTCCTTTCTTCAGGTTTCTGTATTCCACTATAATCTCCCTTACTGCTTTTAAATTCATACTACACATTGCCTTCCTCCCTTTGCCTTTCTTGCTTAAGCACATCCTTCTTCATTTCTTTCATAAGCGCATATATCCATGCTTGTGGCAGCTCCCATGCTACTCTATCATTAATCAGGTTCTCCGGTACTTTTCTCTTTAATATCTCAATGGACTCAGCTATAGTCGGTTGCATCCCTGGTATAACCATCTTTATCAACTTAGTTCCTTGCCAGTTTATGTTTAGATTCTACTAAAGGCCTCTGTTGCCAATGACGTATTTAGCAATATGTCTTTTGTGTTCTTCCATTCTTGTAGCTATCGTCCTCCCAGTTACTCCTACTTTTGCTGACTCTTCCTCCGCCTGTATATCTTTAATAGGAATACTGTAGACTCCACTTCATTCCATCTGCACTAACTGGTCCTTGTCATTGCGTAATAAGTTGAATATTGTTGGGGCTCTTCTCAGCGCTAGACATAATTTTTCTTTTTTAGCTACGTTCCTCACTATCTTTAAATCTCTTAAGTGATAAGGTATTGGCATGTATCTTCTTTCATTACTTCCATTCTGCTCCCTGCTCCCCTCTTCTCTTATTGTCATTTTTCTCTTCATTTCTTTAAAAATTCCCATTAGAAATCCTTTCCTATATCCATGCTTATACCCTACGTCCAGAATGTACTTGAACTCTCCTCCTAAATCTTCTTCCTTTGTACAGTATTTAAGCACCCTTTTAAACTTACTCCGAAACGTGGCCTTTTTATAATTTACTGGGTCCCTCGACCAGTTCGGGATTAAGACTGGTTTATATGTAGGCTTTCTATAAATGCTGGTTCTTATTTCTCCAGCCTCCAAGAGAATCTTTATATCCAGGTAGTGTATCTCATTTAAACTTTTTTAATCCATTTTTAATCTGAGCACGTATTTCTCCATCATAAATTCCTTCATTAAACTTTCTATTTTCTCTTCATCTTTCCACACTATCAAAACGTCATCTATGTATCTCAGATATATTTTCATATTTGGTCTGAATTCATAAAGTTTCTGTTTTTCCACCTCTCTTAGTATTATTTCGGCAAGAGTACCCACTATGGGGTTACCTATTGGTACCCCTAGCAATGTAATTAATTCAGCTCAATTTTTAAAAGTAGAAATATATATTTATTAAACTTGAAGATCTTTCAGCTTTATTAAGCCATCTTCAGCACAACGTATAAGAATTTGAACACAAAAAACTTAGTGTGGGATCCAAGGGCTAGGGCCTGCTGGAAAACGTCACTTCTCACCCGATCGTAACTTAGCGATCTTGACAATTTTAATGTCGACATCGGGTGAGAGTGGCCTCTGTCCGGCTGGTGCCGAAAACCCCGATCTCCACTATCCCCCTCAACAATAATAAACACCCTGAGTTCGAACTGTGCGGATGTTATGATATCGTGCAGGTGTTCGAGAGGGTGTATGAATTAATGTGACAGAGGTCACGGTGTCGACTTCCCGGGAAAAGGGGAGAGGACATGTTTGTTTGTTCTGCACAAGGAGAGACCGAGATTTTTGGCAAAGGAGAGGTGAGTCGGATTG